>JAKSZT010053798.1:8923410-8997589 GCA_026826555.1 Tolypeutes matacus
CATCTACATCTACATCTACATCTACATCTACATCTACATCTACATCTACATCTACATCTACATCTACATCTACATCTACATTTACATCTATCTATATCTATATGTATGATATATTTAGGCCAAATTGTGCAGTGGTAAACCATAAAAGATAGTGTAGCCCATGTTGAGCACTGTTGCAATTCTAGAATGATCAGGATGGATGGAACTATAAGGATAGCATGGATTCATTAATACTAATCTCTAATTACAACCCTAATAATGGATACACATATGAGCTAACATTTATTGAGATATGAGACTTACCCTGCATTAGACACACATCTAAATTTATTACATGTATTATCTCCTTTACATATTATATTAACTGCATGAAGCAGCTACTTTTGTTTGATTCCCATTTTATGGTATGAAAGTTGAGGCACAATCTACATAACTCAACTTAGAATAACGCCAGCCGTGGGAGCGACACATGGCTAGTGGATAAGAATACAGAGAATGTCTTCAAGGAAGAGCCACATACCTTGTAGGAGGGAATGAGGCATCTGTCTTGGATGTGTACCTGAAGTAAGGGGGTGGAGGAATAAATTACAAATGTTTCAAAGTTTGCTTCAACTGCCTGACCTGTCATCATGCAAATCCTTGCACCCCTCCCTGTGTGAAGTTGAGGAGACATGGACATTCATACAAACCAGCCCCTCCCCAAGTAGAGAGGAAATCAGCCACAAATAAATTGGAAACCATTTAATGAGGGAAAGCATCATGTGTAAGATCCAAGAAGGGAGTGAATTACTCTCTGCTGGCAGAAAGCAATCACAGGAAGCTTTTGGGTGGAGGAGAGGGCCAAGCACTGGGTTGGTGGAAGAGTAAGTATTGACAGGGGACTTGAGTGGTGGAGGGTAAAGAAGGAATTCCAGACAGTGAATCCAGCTGCCAAAATGAAGTTGTATGAGACAGAATGGTCTGCCCGAGCAGTTGTCAGTGTTCTGGTAATTCTTTATAATTACCTATAAAGGATAAGAGAAAGGAAGGTGATATTCAATGAGGCCCTCAAGCTGGGCAAGTTTGCTGGAGGGCTTGGAATTTGTTCTGTAGGCACGGTATATGCATATAGAATGCACTCAAGAAATGCTCATTAAATATGTGACGTGTGACCAACTATGTACATGGAAAAACAAAGAATGGTAACCCCACCATCCCTAACACGTCTCCCTTTCACATTCTGGAGACCCCAGGTCAATTCACCACCGTAGGTTTGTCCCGGTTCCCTGCTATAGAAAGAACTCTGGGCATTTCCTTGATCCAGCAACCCCTAGAGATTTGAGATGGAAAGAACCTGGAAGGGCAGGTATGAGGCTGGCTCATGGGTGCTGCGTCCAGACCCCACGTGGGTGCAGCAGCGAGCAGGGCATGGAGAGAGCGTCTCTGAAACCCGCGTGAAAATCTGCAAACAGATGGGAGCATCTTCAGGTGTTTATAAAGTCTCTGCACAAGGAAACATTAGCAAAGCCTTAATGGGAAAATTAGATATATATTATAAAGTCAAATCCCAAGCAATGCGTCTCTTTTTAGTGGAGATTCACGAAATGGTCCTAATTATTTCCTTCATTAGCTAGTCTCAAGGGGTCTCCCTCAATATTGTATAGCTAACCTTTGAAAAATGGGAGTAAAATTCAGTGAAAATCTACTTACTGGAATTCAATGAACATAATTAAATTAGGCTTCTGTTCTTTAGAATTCAGCTTAGGGCAGCTGGTGTATAAGGGAAAACAAGGATTTTACAAGAAAAAGGGTTTGAATGCCCCCAAACCACAAGTCATTTCCAACTTGCAGGATGATATTTCCAAAGCACAAAATGGTTCATTCTCAAGAATTATTAATAGAATGTCAGGAGAGAACAAAGCATTCATAAGAAACACCATAATTTTTACGTAATATATATTTTTATATTTCCACAAAAAATGGCATTTTGGAAAATTGAAAATTAAAGTATCTAAACATTTCTAATTAAATCATAAAACCTTCTGTCAGCTTCCCTTTCTGTGTTTTTGTTCTTATTTTAAGGAGTTGTAAAAGGACTAAAGCAAAATAGAAATGCTTTTCTTAGCTCACAGAAAATATTATATTTCCCGAACACAAATCCTGTGTTTGTCTTGTTAATTCTTTGGCGTTTTCTTATCACTAATAATTGCTTTGTTCCCTCTCTTGGTATTTTGAGTGTTACTTCCCCACGCCCTCTCCCAGAAGAAGTCTTGACATTTGCATGTGTTCCTCATTGTTTCTTAGGCATTTCTGTCCTGTGATATCTTTGATCTTCTTAGACCCTTTCATATCTTGGGAATTCTTGGTGAAGTTAAAATACAAACTGAAGAATTAGAAAGAACTTGCCATGTCAAGGGTTTCTCTTAAGCTACACTCTAATATTCTTGGAAGCATAATTGCTTCAGATTGAAAAAGAAGCTCAATGAAAATAAGATAAAAAAAAAAAACTTTTAGAAAAAATCTCAGCAGCTCAGGCAGGACTGTCAGGGAGGAGGAGCTCTGCTTGGCACTGTGCTCTGGAGGTGCTAGGCTGGCAGGGAGTCTGAAGAATCATCTCATTGCTTCCTGGAGGGGTGCCTTCTGTGTTCTAACTCTGGAAGCAGTACTGTCAGGATGGGGAGCAGCAGAAGCAGTCCTTCCGTGCCCCAGGGCATCTTGGTATTTCTCCTGCTTAGTGTGCCCTGGCTTCCTCGGTTCCCAAATTACTAATCATTCTGTTCCTTTCCAGCTCCCTCTTCTCTCTAATCTTCTTCCACTCTTCCCATTTTCGGCTCTCTAGTGAAAAACCGGTGCCTGGTGATGCACTCCACGTTGGACTTCACTGCTTGTGCCACCAAGTTCCCTTTGATGTGCTCTGCTTTGAGAACTCAGAGCTGCTCCGGGACTACGGAAATTCAGAAAATTCATGGGCACACACTTGAGAGCTCCTGGAGCCCTGTCTTCCTTTTCTAGGCTATTCCTGCTACTTCTTGCTCTGTAAAAACGTCTTGTGCACCTTATCGTTTGGGTCTCTTCTCCCACCAGAACAGACGACGCAAGAGCGCACTGGCCACTGAAAATGAGGGAGGGTTGTTGGTTGATTCAGTGGCTAGAAGACGTCATGAAGAATGTGGATGTCTCTCATGTTTCTGCTGTTCTTTTCTTTTCTTTTTTGCTCTTTTGTTTTCAGGCTCATTCTCTCATGATTTCAAGATGGCAGAGGCATTTCCTGGCATCCCTTCTTTTCCCAATTAACTACTACTACTACTACACTTAAAAACAGTTCTCCCTGCAAATGTGGGAAGAATGGAGAGACCTTTCCTAGAATCCATCCATCAGACTTGCCATCTGAAATTCGTGCCTGGAATCCCATCACGTCTCTCTGCACAGATAAGACAAAAGATCACTGCAAAGGCTTCCATACACTCGATCCACCCTGGGAGCTGGGGAAGGCTAAAGGGTTACCAGACCCTCAGATGGAATCAAGAAAGGAAGGGTGGGAAACCCACAGTCTTGAAAGCCATTTCACATCTCTGAAGAAGGTGCTCTATTTGTTTTCAGGGCTGTATTTCTACACAGGAATAATAATGAGTGTCAACAGGAAAGACACAAGTGTTCAGAAATCTAATAAAAAATTCTTAGAATTCTTTATCCCTTGTAGTTCCTGTTTTCTTAGATGGTCCCTGGGTTTCTGGTAAATTTCCCCTCATTTTACTGAGTTAGAAAACCTCGTGTAAATAGAGGGGTGCATGGAACCCCTGCCAGTCTGTGTGGTAGGGCCCCCCTTGTTCTGTCAGCACTTTACCCTGCCCTCCTTCTGTAGAGTGGGGCCTTGTCCTTTCCTACCACTCCACTAACTGGTTTCCTGGATCTTGCCTTCTTTCCTGTGGGCATATGGGTGTCTTTGGATACTGGCAGGAAGACAGTAGCTTCTCTGCCTGAGATTAGAAGGGGAGTCCAATCTTTCCCATGCAGAGGCAAGCTTCACCTTGCTGTGTGGCCACCAAAGGATGTCCAAGAGGGGTCCTTTCTCAGGACAGACAGAAGGGCAGCTGGTTAGGGCTGTCCCACATATGCATTGTCTAAGGTGACCCCAATTCCACCCCTTTCCTGCTTACTCTCATAGGTCCTTCTCAGGTACCTTTGCTTTGTTCTCCTTCCTGCTAACAGGGCTCAGGCCCTCTCCTGGGTCCACTGTCCTCTTTTCCATCATCTTCTCTCCCCACCTTTCCTCCCACAGTGAGCCCCGGGAACTGTCTGGAATGGGAGGGAGAAGCCCAACTCCTCCCCTCATTTGTCTATGTTTAGAGTTATCTCTTCTTCCTTAAATCTTTTAGAAGATGTGGCCAAGGAGAGTCCATATGTTCTCTACTATGAGATCAACACATTGCTCCCCTCTGATAACGAGCACAGAAAGCCAAGTTGTTTAAATGGGGATGGGGCAAAACCACTCTACTACTTGAGGAAACTGTACCATGGGTTTCATCTCCCATGCCCCCCTCCTTCCCTCAACCTCTCTTTGGGTTGGTCAGGAGGCTTCTCCCCTCAGCACAGGAACTGGATGGAACCAGTGGGACCCAGGGGCCCTTGGAATGCCACTCACTCCAAGAGAGTCATGTGTTTCTGGAATCCCAGCTGGAGAGGTCCCTTGAACCTAGGCCTTTTGCTTTCTCCCATGTGGACCCTTTTCAGGCTTACTCTTGGTCCTCTGCTCCTAGCTCACATTTCCTTCTGTCCTCAGGCATTTACTCTCCCTGCTACATTCCTCTCTCCAAAGCATTTCTGTGAAATGTATTTTACCAGGAACAACAGCCCATACATTTATTGTGCAAAAAAATATTTTTAGGACTCATTCTCTCACCTTTCTTGAAGTCCAGTGCTATTTATTATTTTTGAACAAAATGTATGTTTTGCTTAAGGAACATAGCTTACAAATGTAGGGAACACTGATATTTTTTTCTTCATAACACAGAGAATTGTGGGATTTAAAAGTCCTTGGTAAATGATGGTTTTCTTACACAATAGCAAGAGGAAAGAGAAGGGTGTGTGTGTGCATTTTAATTATAGATAACAAGCTATTCATTGACACCAGAACCTCTGGGGAGTGAAACAATCATTCATTTCTATTTGCTAACCAGTGTAGCAACGAATCTCTGTGTTTGGTGGCCTTAGCGAAGGTGTGGTGACTGAGAAGTTTGAATTTGAGTGGCTCCAGCACATACTTACTCCAGGACTTTCTGAACCTTTCTCTCCTCAACCTTCGTGTATGGAGAATGAGCTCTGTGCTATAGAGTTGTTGTAAAGAGTCAGGCAGAAATATATTCTTGCCTAGTATAACATTTGTAAATTTACTCTTAATTTCTAGTTGTTATTTTATTTGAAGCTCATATTTGTCTTGGTCGAAATGAGGTAACTTTGGTCAAAGGATGAACTGTGGGGCAATATTTATGACTGTTTTCTAGCCTCAAATATGCCCACAAATTGATATATTAAATATTATAATGGATAACCTCTTGTACACAATACAATACTTTGTTCATTTATTTCTATTTGATAATTCTTAGGTATTTGTTTCATGCAAAACATGTCCATTGCAGTCTAAACTCATCTTGTTTTGTTCATTTTTAGGCAAATTTAAAAAGTGCCCTTTCCATTATGAAAGTATAGCTTCCTTTTTTTTTAAGGAGGTACTGGGGATTGAACCCGTAACCTCATACATGAGAAACTGGTGCTCAACCACTGAACTACACCCACTCCCTATACCTCCCCTTTTGATTGCCATCTCTTAGGAGCTTCAGGGTTCTGGAGGATTTACTAATATAAGAGTCTCTATTTTTAAATGCTTTTGCCCAACATTAGTTTATATTAGCCTCACATGGCATACCGGTATAGGAATACTAATAAGATTTTATTTTTTATTGTAGGGGCCCAACATTTTCTGTGTTAGCTCCTTTTGGAATGTGGTATACAAAGATTCAAGAAAGTGTGTTCTATCCACTATGGTATGCAGAATACTAAAATGGACCCTGAGATTCCTGCCCCTGGTGAACAGGTTTTGTATACTTCCCTCCCCTTGGGTGCAGGAAGAACCTGTGAAATGAAGGGATATCATTCCTGTGACTAGGTAACTGATCTGCTGAATTTGTGTTAATCAAAAGGAAGATGATCTGAGTGAGTTTGACCTAAAATGGACCTGGACTGTTCCTGAAAGGACAGTCTGGAAATGCAAGAGGGCTTTGGCCATACGGCTAAGACATAAGGGCTACCCCGAGGAGCTGGCCTACAGCCAACAGGAAAACAGGAGCCTCAGTCCTACAACCACAAGGAACTGAACTCTGTAGACAACCTGAAGGAGCTTCGAAGAAGACCTCAAAACTCTGGCCGACACCTGAATTCCATTCCAGTGTGACTCTGAGCAGTGGACCCAACTAACTCTTACTTAACTGGGTTCTTGATCCACAGAATCTGTGAGATAGTAAATTTATGTTGTTGTAAACCATTAAATTTCTGGTAAATTGCTACTCATCAATAGAAAATTAATACTTTTTCTTAGAAAACAAATCCAAGAGCTCCCCCAGCCCCCTCTTATTTTATTTGACTTCTTTTAAACATTTGTGGTTGGTAAGCATAGGGTTTGGGGTACAAGAATGGACTTGGCTCCAATTTTCCAGCAGTAAGGACTTGGATGAATTAACCTGTTTAAGTCTATATCTTCAGAATAAAATTCCCGTTTCCATAGCTACCTCATAAGATTGTTTTAATGCTTCAGTGAGTTAGTATGTGCAGACATTAGAAAGCCTGATACTAGTTGTCCATTAGGACTTTGTATCTGTTAGCAAATAGCGTGGCCTCAGTCAAATTGGTTAATCTCTCTGTATCTCAATTTTCTGAAATAATGCATTTAAAATACTACTCAGGGTCGGGTCTGCACAGAACAATTTCAGTCTACAAAATGTTTACTACTCGTGTAGCAAAGTTTGTAAAAGTACAGATATTGAGTATGTTCAGAAATTTAGCAATTTTTATTGCCCTATATCAAAGTATGTGATTAATCTATTGATAAAAGGATCAGTTCACAATTTATTATTTCACCTTATCTGGGGTGCAGGAATCAAGACAAGGGTTAGCTGAGTCCTTTTCTCAGAGCTCATTGGATTGAAATCAAGGTATCAACCAGGAATGGATTTTCATCTGGGGTACAGGATCCTCTTCCATGCTCATTCAGTTTGTGGACAGAGTTCAGTCGCTGGCAGGTGTAGGAATGAGGATGAAAAACAAAAATGAATATATAAATAAAACACAAAGCCAGGCAGGTCCCACACTACAGTGAGTTTGAGAATTACTGATTAGAAATTCTGTATTTTCCCATAGTTCTAAAATGATAGGATTCTAACATTTTTCTTCCCTGCCTGATAATTCTTAATTTTATATATCAATATGACTCTCTCATGTGCCCTACACCGTATGAAGGGCTATGGAATGGGACACTTATGTCTTTTACCTATTGTCACCCATGGATGGGTTTTGGTTGGGTTCTCAGAGCTTGAAACACAGGCTTCTCTGTATCTGAGAAATCAGAAGTTTGTGGAATTTTATAACCTGCAAATTCAAGGCTTCAGATAAAAGCACTTAGGTACAAATTACATACTTGAAGTTCAAGATAAAGGGTGATTACAACCAATTCTTGGAAAACTCTAATGGTGCGCTACATGTGACAAAAGAAACCATTTGATGCTTTAGATCTTATTAGCTAAATGAATACCCCTGGCAGACAAAAGCCTGCATTGATGGTGCTTGTATTTGAGATGGATTTCTCCAAAAAGGGCTGTGCAACTCTTAAGAGGTTTTTAGAAATGAGCCATACACTATTCTTTGAAATGGGTAATTGGTCATTAGCTGATGATCTCACTTGCTGTCATTTTATAGACAATGGAGGTTTTCAGCATTGCAGAAGGTCAAATGACCAAGAGCACACATGAGCAGTGGAGCCTGGGTCTAGCAGAGAAGATACTCAATTGGAAATGTTTTCTGACCCTACACTATAGAGTTGAGTTAAAGAAAAACATCCTAACCTAAAATTGGGTTCCTTTAGCCTGGTTGCTTTATTGCTATATTATCACCCTGCTAATCACTGCACTGAGCAGGGTCAATCAGGTCATGCAAAGGCTAAACTAAAAGCTAACGTACATATTAAGTGAGCATAACATTTTACATATATTTTCAAGGTCTCCCTAAAATTAGGAATATATTATATGTATTTTCCTGTTAACCAAGTTCCCTGGCAGGGAAAAAAAAAAACCCAAAAGCAAACCAGGTATAAAGAAAGCCATTAGATAAGTGTATCTATAAATATTTTATTAGCAAACATAGGAATAATTGATTTTACCATTTTATTTCTGTATACCTTCTTGAAATGGTTTTTTTTCTTAATGTTTTATCATACTCTTTTATTATATTGTCATATATATTTTCCCCAACTCTTTATTAACAAGATATTAAAAACTACAGAAAAGTTGGAAGTTCAGAACAAGGAGGAGAAGAGGATGCCTTTAAGTTTTCAAGGGATCATTCTGCCAGATCCCAGGACTAGAGGAGAGCGGTGGAGGGACGCTTGTCAAGGTTAAGGAAGCAATTAATCAAAACCTTGAGGCCCAGAGGAAGCATGTAGTTATGGTCAAAGGGCCAAAAAAAAAAAAAAAAAAAAAAAAAAAAAATGAGACAGAGAGAGAATAAAACCAATTCTTCATTTTTCTTGTTCCTTAAAAATTAACACTAGATGGGAAAAGTCCAAGAAATAGGAAAGAGTTAAGCCAAAGTTATCATCTCCTCCCAACAGAATCACTGTCTTAAACGAAAAAAACTTTTATGGACTCCATTCTCTCCAGGGGAAAACACTGGAGAGAATGGATACTGTTTTGGGAAGCTAATTAATCATCATTAGAATAGCCTTTCTTGAGTCCCTGCTGCCTTTTAATTTAGTACTAGAGTAAAATTCTATAGGACATGGAGATACTATGGCTGATTTAAACCACCAAATTTTGGGGGAAAATATCTGAAAAGAGTAAAGCAAAACAAAATTGATCTATCAGTTATAGTCCAGTTACTGACTGGTCATTAAAAGTATTTACTAAGACTGCTAATTAGATCTAATGTCAAAAACAGATATGAAAATCCATGCCTGAGTGGGATATTCAGTTACTTTCCTCTCTTTCAAAGGAATTTTAGAGAGAGTCTAATTTCTATATTAATTCAGTTTATCAAAAGGCACTAGAAACACAGCATTTGTTTTATTGACATTTCAAAGGACTTTGGCACTTCAGTTGGTTTTAATTGGCATGAATTGGTCCAATGCATCTGGCTATTCACAAACTAATGTGCTGCTCTTTGAATGGATCAATTTCACCATATGGACCATTGTGCAAGCTATACTGTGGAACTGGGGGACCCACTATGGTGTACAGTTGTTTGCCAAATTATCAACAAATCCAGCTGCTTAGGGAACTCCTACATCTGAGTGCCCTGTTTTGAAATAAGCAGCAACACAAAAGGGAAAAAGAAAATCTTTAGACCATCATTATTCTATGTGATAAGAAATGATGACTTCATATTTAAGCCTAGATAGATAGAGAGAGATAAAATTCTAAGACATATGTTTATTTACAAAATGGGGCACTCTGTTGGCATAACCAGCACTAGCAATGCACCAGTGGCCCCTTTATGGCCTTAAAAATCACACTGCTAAGAGCAGGAGAAAGAGAACGATTGCGTGAGAACGGGAGAGGAAAGTGGAAGCATCCTACACATGCTAAGGGGAGTGCCTTTCTAGATAATGAATTTCACAGTAGGAAGTGTTTGCTTTATGAGCATGGATGTTATTCAGAGAGCAGGTGTTGCTGTTTATCTGTGTTATACTATCACAAGGTTTTAGGATCCTCCACTGCAAACAGTGTTCTGTTAAAGTGGGTTTTAATCGTTACTGGTAATGAGCATTGTAACCTCACTTAGTCACAGAATGATTAATCAAACGATCTGCCAGACAAAGGTATTCAGTGCTTTAATCAGATTTTAAGGTCAAGTGGGAGAAGGAGAGCCTCAGGAGTCGGGGGTAAGCCTGCATTTTTGGGGAGCACAGGCTTTACTGGGCTCTGCACCTGCATGCTTACATTTACAATCTCATTCTTTTTTTCACCTGATCCTGGTAAGGTAGGCCCAATTACTGCTAATTTACAGACAGGGAAGCAGAGGTGGAAAGAAGCTAAGAACTTGCTCAATATCACACAGTGATAATAATAAGTGTCCAGCTGAGTCCCAGTTCTATCTGCTGTCAGAGGCAAAGAATAGATTAGTGGGGTTCATTTTCACAAACTACACGTATCCTTAGCAGTCAATGGTTGTTATCTAATTACTGACAGAAAGAATTGCTTTGAGTCACCTAAACTAAAACAGTCATATTGTTGGATATCCTTCAAACCCAGAGTGCCTTGTCACGCCCACCCTACATTAGCCATGCATTTGGTGACTGGTGACTCATTTACAATCCGTTAATGCTGGAAAGTTCACTACCTATCTATGCTCAACTTTGGTGCTCTATAGGTACTGGATTGAGAGTTTGAGGGGGTCAATATCTGTGATGGGCATACATACATTTAAATAAAATTCTCAATGAAAATTATAGAGGTCTTTTTTTTTTGGTAAATACTTTGACATGGCCACCCTTAATTTTATCATTTATTCCAACAAAACCAGAATTTCTTTCTGTGGGAAAATGTTGGCCCTGTGCTGGCTAGTCCTCAGCCCCCTCTGTGTGCCCATCAGTAGGTGTGGTAGATTGAATGATGTACCCAACAAAGGCTGATCTCAGTGTTTATCTGCATTCCTGTGGTGTGAATCCATTGTGTGTAGGGCATTGTGAAGATGTCATCAGAAGCTGTGCCTAACTGATTCAGGGTGGGTTTTAATCCATATTACTGGAAGACAGAAGAGGCCACAGGAAGAAGTTTGAAGTCAGCAGATACAAGAAGAGAGACCTCCATGTGATGGGGATCACAGCTGCCAGCAAAGCATCCTCAAAGTTTTGAAGAGCCAGGAACAAAGCACTACGGATTTGCCGGTGAAAACGTTGCCCTGATGAAATCTGGTTGCTGGGTTTCTGGCCTCCAAAACCATGAGTCAATAAATCCCTGTTGGAAACCCAACCATTGTGTGGTGTTTCACATAGCAGCCTGGCAGACTGAGGCGGCAGTCAAGGCATCCTAACTTGATCTCCTAACTAACATGTCAAAGACAGAGAGAAAGTTGATGGCCAAGTCATTGAGAAAGTTGAATGGCAAAAGAGTAAGTTGGAAACAAGCCTTAGCAGTTATGGGAGATAGGCAGGCCACAGGGAAAATATGAATATATGCATATATATTTCTTAAAGACATTTGCACATATGAAATTTCTCTCAGAAAGTCCAGGGCTTTTTATCAGACTCTGAAAGTACTTCAAATTATTAAAAAAGAAAAAGAGGGAAAGTAGCACTGCATGGGTAAAGAAATGAAGCCAAATTAGAGGGGGAAAGCGGGAAACCAAATATGGTGCGAACAAGAAGCAAGCAGCATTAGAAGGACTGTGGGGGACTGACTGGGGAGGACCTGGACCAAGGACCATGGGAAGTCTTCCTTCCTCTTTTTAATACATGCTGTGACCTCAGAAATGATTATAGCTAGCAATTACTGATCCCTACCTATGTGCTAGTTATTATACCAAGAGATTTACACATACACATACTGATTCACTTAATGTTCAAAAAAACTCTAGGATGAGCTCATGCTCATGAACTCCATTTTACAGACGAGGAGGCTGAAGCAGAGAGAGATTTGGTAAGTTGCTCTAGGTTACCTATTTAGTAGGTAGAAGAGCTGGGATGGGAGTATAACAGCCTGGCTCCAGAGTCTCAGCCACCAGACTGCAACTGCATTACAAGCATTGAATTGAATGCAGTTCCCATTTACTTTTTCCACCCTTCCTCCTCACAGAGATCCTGGTTTTGTGGGTTCCTGACTCTGGGTACTCAACTTTCCCATTGAATACAATTTCAAATTTTGCCCTTCGGCTCCTCCCTGGCTCTGCTAAGGCTGTATCAAAGACCACCATCAGTCAGGGTATGCTCCTTTCCTTCTATTCTTCCAGCTAGCTATAGCATCCCCTTCTTCTCATCTGGCCAGATTTAAATAATTTGAAGTAGCTTCTGGGTTACTGACTTTTCTAGGGGGCTCAGAGGCTGGTTTTCCCTCATGGCGACAGAGGACTGATATGATACAATGCAAACTGTCCCTGACTCAGCCAACAGTGCTCTGAAAGTTCCATTCTTTCTGAAAGCTGGAAGTTCCCACAATGTGTGCTTGCTCTCAGCTCTGGGTCTATGTACAGAGAAGTGAAAACTTTTAGAACTGGAACAGACCTTAGAGATTATTTGTAATTGAGGAAAATGCTTTCTTGAGTGAGCATATGCCTTTTCCCATGTTGCACTGATAATCAATAGCAGGGCTTTGACCAGAATTCAGACTTCTGTTCCCTGGTTAGAGCAGTTGCTGCTACAGCCAACTCTTCCTCAATGCCAAACCTCTTATTTCTAGGAACCCCACTTTAGGGAGGTGAGTGCGAGAAGGTTCAGTCTGGTTTTCTCCTGCAGGTTTGGCTATGCCTGCATCCCACATGTGAGGCTGAACTCTGTCCTTATCAGGTCAAGCTTGTAAAGACAAGACACAGGCTAAGGTGGTTGGGAGTGAGCTGATTAGGGTTGTGACCAGAATGCAGTTAGGAACCCTTTTGAGTCTTTGCTCTTGTAACTGAGACTTAGCCTGCAGTTGTGGGGTGCCTAAGGGTTGCCACCTGGGAGCCTCCTTGTTGCTCAAATGTGGCCTCTCTCTAAGCCAAACTCAGCATATGATTGCATTACCTTCCCCCCAACGTGGGACATGACTCCCAGGGATGAGCCTCCCTGGCAACGAGGGATTAATACCAAGCGCCAACTGGCAACACAACTGGAAAAAGACCTTGAATTAAAGGGGGAAAAGGCAAAGACAAATGAGTTCAAGTGGCTAAGAGACTTCAAAGAGAGTTGGGAGGTCATCCCAGAGGTAACTCTTACGCACACCTCAGTAGGAGCTCGTAGAATATCTAAGTGCCTATCACCCCACATAGAGGGGCTCCTGAGAGCTCTAGAGACACCCAGGTCCTATATAAGTGGGGTTAGACCTAGAGACTGATGCCTTATCAGTGGGCTCTATTTTGGAATCTGTGCTCCTGAGAGGGACAGAATTGGACTCAAATAAGTCCTCCCTGCACATGGTTCATCAGTCCCTTCTATTCAAAACCATATGTGATGCTGAAGTTCTTAGGTATACTTCCAGAGATTGGAGCCTCTGGCCTACCTATGTGCCAGGTGTGCATGGAATCTCGGTGGAGCTGCAACTCCTACCCTACAGCTCAATGGACTCATCCAAGTCACCTGGCGAGGAGACAATGATGGGCAATGGCCATCCCAGGGAATGGAGAGGGCCGGCATTTGCAGGCAGGATCATCCCACCCACCATATCCATGGGATATAAGCCCTCTTTCACTTGGAGGTGCAGTGGACATCACCATCCCAGTCCCCTCAGGATTGGGGGAAGAACTATGGACTGGAGTGGACTTGATGGTATTCTGTTGTTCACATATGGTGATTCTAGCAATGGAAGAAATTATAACAATGAGGTGGAGCCAGTGGCCACTAGACACTTTTGGGGCAGGGAGGGGATGAGCAGTTGAAATACAAGGGCTTCTTTGGGATTTCGAGGTTGTCCTGAGTACCTTTGTGGCAACGGATGTAGGCCATTTTAAAACAGCACATACCACTCAGAACTGTGTGGGAGAGAGTGTTGTCTACGGTGTGAACTGTGGTCTATGGTTGGTGGCAAGGCCCCAGGATGTGTAAGTCCATTGAGGTTGGTGGGCCACACTTGTGGGAGATGTTTGTGTGAGATGTGGTGGGAGGTATGGGAGGTGGGCAACATGGGAATCCCAGTGGGTTCCGTGTAATATTTTGGGTATCTAAGCACCTCTTAAAATATATTTATATATATATACATAAATAACATTTTTGTAAGCAAATGCACATATATGCATATACATTTATATATCATTTTGCATATGTTGGTATGTATTGTGAAAATTTTGATTTTTACCCACAATAAAAAAAAAAAAAAAAAAAAAAAAAGAATGCAGTTAGGAGAGTCAACAAGGCAAGAGAGGCAAGGTAATAGTCTGAGAAGAAGTCTTTTAACATGGAAAGATGGAGAGGCAAGGCAAGCAGAAAATGGAGAAGAAGATGTAGAACTGGAGATAAAAGTGGATAAGAAAGATTTATTTAGAATTAAAATATGAACATGCTAGCACTCTTGTGGGACATACCTCTAGGTGGGGCCTGGCATGTGTCCCTGGGCAGTGAAGCTGCCCTTGAGCCATTGGCTGAGTGAGGTCCTTAACTCTGGGCAGTCCTGGCCTTGGGGTTTTCCAGAGTGCAATGACCAAGGAACTGCCTCTCCTCAGAGTCTTAGGGGCTGCCAGAGTCCCAGGGGGTCATAGCCCATGAGTTCTAAAGGGCATCTGATTGAGTCACTGATACAAAGACCTTTGGAAGGAACATGATGGAGAATCAGATGTGACAGCTGTAGAGACTAGTAGAATTGAGTAATTGCTGCACGCTGATCTGATGGCGTGCTTTAACCATGCAAATGCCCAAGAAAGCTGAAGTCAAGCGCATCAAATGGCACTCTCTTCTTCCAAGTGGGTTTGTCTCTTTGGGCTCCAGTATACTACAGTAGGAAACATATCAAACTAATTTCCATCATTCCTGCAACTATTTTAGCGTTTTGTTCAGGAATATAGTATGATGATGAGGTAGGCATAAAACTCTCTACTCACACAATGTCCTACCAGAAAGCAATTTAAATCACCACCCTTCTCCTTCCAGTTGGGGTCTCAGCATTCTTTTCTTTCCCAATTAAATGGTGCAGTCACTGATACCTGCAATCACAAATACCTGCAATGACCTCATCAGTGTTTTTTCTTTTTTTAATCAATGATGATGGAAAATCAAGTGTTGGCAAGGGCAGAGAGGAGAAGCTTTTAGTCCACACCTTCAAGTACACCCTTAATTGTGCTGCATAATCATCTCCTTGGTGACGGCTACCTAACAAAGTCGTTCTGTGATCTTTAAATCTGTCTCTAGGCCCATGAACCATAATTGGGTAATCATCGTATGCAGCTTTCCACCTGGCATAATCAGCACCTGTAATTGGTACAGAGGACAGCCACAAAAATGGCAAAGCATCAGGGTTACCTGGATGTGGATTTGAGTGGGGCCAGTAAACAAACAGAATCTCACTGACAGACGCTTCTTGTAAAATCTTCTCTCTCGAAAATACAACCCTTTTTCGTATCGTAAACCTTTATTGCTTGTTCACGGTTTTGAAACTGTACATGTGAGAAAATATTTTTTTACATACCTTATTTTGATTCTCAGTTAGTGAATGAGGTGGGCACATAATTATTATTCTTGCCAATTTATAGCTGAGAAAAAATAGAGAGATTAAATGTCTTGACCGTTTTGAATGACTCTTCTAGTGGGTGCCAGAGGTTGAAGTAATACTGACAGCATCAGGACTCAGATCTGCAGGGCTCTCCACCAAGTCAAAATAGTCAAATAGTCAGAAGAAAAATGAAAGGAATAGTCAATGACTTCTCTCCACCTTCAGTGAGAATGCTTGACTTTATTTCTCTTTTCCCCATTCTAGTTTCCTAGGGCTGCTGTGGCTCCAGATTGTGGGGCTCAAAACAACAGAAATTTGTTATCAGGAGGGTGGAAGTCTGAGTCCAAGGTGTCAGCAGCGCCATGTTCTCTCTGAAACCTGTAGGGAAGAATCCTTCGTTGCCACTTCCCCGCTTCTCGTGGTTAGTGGCAGTTCTTGGCATTATCTGGCTTACAGATCATCCCTCTGACTGCTCCATCTTCGTAGGACCTATTTCCCAGTATCTCTCTTTCTCTCCTCTCCCCTGTTCATAAAGGCACCTTAAGCCATATTAGATTAAGGCCTACTGTACTCCAGTATGATCTCTCTTTAACTAATCCCATCTTCAAAGACCCTTTTTCCAAATAAAGTCACATTCATGTGACCAAGCGTTGTAAACTGTCTTTTTTGTTAAAGGAGGTAACGGGGATTGATCCAAGATCTCCTACATGGGAAGCGGGTCTCAACCACTGAGCTACATCCACTCCCCATGAACTGTCTTTTTGGGAGCCCAATTCAATGTACAACAAGGTAGCAAGAACATAGGGAGGCATGAGTAAGTAAAAATTGTGAAGTGGCCAACACATGCTCCCTCTGTGATTTAGGTGGGCTTAATCCTACATTTAACCCACTGACCCCTTTTAGGAGCTGTGCATGTGAGAAAACTAGGGGGAGTGGAAAGGAGTGCTAGCGTGGGCCCTGAAGCAAACTCCTCCACTCACATTTTGGCTTTAACAGAATTAAGTCCTTCTTAAGATGACTGTGGCTGTTTTTTTTTTTTTTTAAGAATCCTGAATCAAAAGAATTATGCTAAATGAGATTAATGGTTTTGATTAAAAAATTCAGCAATGCCTATATATGTTTCTTTATCTACAATCTGAATTCATTGCTTTCCTGCCACCCAGCAAAAGTTCATAAAAACAAACTAGAGTGTATTTGAAGTTTGTCTTCCATTCTGTTTTTTCAGGCATTTTACTGTATTCCATTGCAGCATCAGAAACCAACATTCTCAGATCAAATAAAATTAAACACCTACAGAAATATATTTTCCTAGTTAAACTGTGTTTTCTGCCCTGAGCTCTCATTGAAGACACTTGTAAGAAACATCCATTTGAAGAATTAGAAACTTGTAGACACTGAAGAAATTGCCTGTGGTTTCCAAACTCATTTATATGGGAACTTAAGGGATAAATAAATTTCATGAGTTTATACACAAAAAGATCACCTCTTAATTTAAACCAAAGGACTGACAAAAACAGGGAATTAAATCCAAGGAATTGTTTACACAGACAGAAAAACTGAGAACCTGAGCCATAAGCAATGATCTGTTCCAGGAAGCCTATAGGGTTTGTAGGGTTGATGAGGATGAGAAGTCATGGCCCACCACATTCCAGGAGGAACTAGCAAAATGACACAGTTGCTGAGGCCAGGGTAGGAGAACCAAAACTGGAACCTCTTCTAGAAACAAAGATGCTGACCTCTCCTTTCCTCTTACCCTCTAATCTTCCACAAGTGGCTGCCATTGACCAAATCTATTCAAAGGATAAAAGAGGCAGACATGAAACTTGGAAGGGGAAGGGAAGCCAGAGATCTGAGAGAATATGGGTATTTCACGTACATGAGCCCATTCAATCCTGACCACAAACCTACAACATAGAATTATCTCTATTTTACAGAAGAGGAAACAGGGTCGAGATCAAAGAAGAGAGAGGACCACACCCAAAGTCAGTCAGATTCTTTTCCCCCTACCGTTTGTGGTTACTCTTATTGTCCTGTGGAAAATTACCTCTGCTCCTGTTTTCTTCAATTAAAATAGCATGACTACCATTGCACCCATCACCCAGGTCTACCACCTGAAGCTGGCTTCTGTTTGATCAAACTGAGTCTTGCCCCTTCCTTGTTATATTCCAATTCTTCAAACAAACATATAACTTCAGCTGTCCTTTAAAAGGGTTTCTTCAACTGATTTTTTTTTCTCAAACCTTATCAGTCTCCTGCATTTCATCTTTCTGTCCTTCCATCTGACTCACCTTCCCCAATTATACCTATACATGTAAACAAATTTTCCTAAGGTTCATTTCATACTCTTATTTAAACTATATTTTTAACGACTTTCTCTTTCCTCACAGTTGTCATCAGAAACTTTAGCCAATGATTATTAAACTCTATTGCTGGAAAGAACCTCTCTTCTGAATTCTAGATTTGGGTTTCTAATTAACTTTTGAGTGATTTTATGTGAGTAATTTTCAGGTATCTCAAATTTACTATGTCTAATGCCAGAGTTTCTCAACCTTTCTGCTATTGACATTCTCTGTCAGATTATTCCTTGTTGTACACTGTAAGATAGCTTGCCACTTCCCCAGCCACTGCCTACTATTTTTGAGTAGGACACTTTCTGCCATGGGACAATGAAAAATATCTCCAGGCATTGCCATATGTCCCCTGAAAGACAGAATCACCCCCTACAGACAGCCACTACCTAATACTGAATTCATCTTTGTTCTCAATACCTTCAACTTTCCTTTGATTCATTGGTTATTTAATTCATTGCTTATTTTTTTTATTAATGGCAGTACTGACCTCAACATTTCTAAGATGTCAGATTATTCCATGATTGTCTCTTCTCCATCTTCCTTATATTTTATTTTCAACCACTTGACAAATCACTTAATTAACACTTGAACAGTGTCCCCAAAGTATTTGTGTTTACACACAAAAGAATAAGCCAAGGAGTGTGCCCTGATATGTTCATATTTGGATTAACCTAGGTTCTGTACTCTTCCCTCTTCCAATTTCTAATCATACCCATCTACTTTATACACTGCCATAGAACTTTCTCCCCAGCACAGATATCTGATGACATTGCATCCTCTAACAATAGTTCCTGATCTATAAAGAATCAATAGTAACTCTTCAGCTATTGTTCAGTATAAGCATACATCTATTTATTTAAAACATATTAATTGATTGCCAGGCATGGTTCTAGGTTCTTTGGATCCACCAGTGAACAAAAACTAAGAGAAACTCTTACCACATGTACCATCTAGTAGGGAAGAGACAGAATAAAAATAAATAAATAAATAAATAATAAAAGGTAATGTGTGTTCTGGTGAAAATTAAGAATGGTAAGTGGGATAAGGAGTGCTGGGGTGGGCACATGCTGTAGATTTTTAATATAGTGGTTGTGAAAGTCATCATTGAGAAAAAGATGTCTGAACAAAAACTAAAAGAGAGGTGAGAGAAATGACCACGCGGTTACTCAGGAAAAGAGGAGCTAAGATAGCAAATGCAAAGGGCCTGGGTAGGACTATACATGCAGTATCAGCCTGGTGATGATTTAATGATGGCAGGAGAGGCTTGTGACAGAGTCAGTGAGTTAAGCTGGGATGGATGACTCTGAGGACTTGTTACACCTGTGCAAAGACTTTGCATCACACACTGTTTGAAATGGGAGCCATGAGAGGTGATGAGCAGAGGGTGCAATCACCTACTCTAAACAGGATGATACTGGCAATTGCATTGGGAAGAGACTGGAGAGAGAAGAGAGAGAGAAAGGAGATCAGTAAAAGCCATTGAAACAATATAGAAGAGGGACAAGGTGGTTTGGGAGAGAGACTTGATAGCTACCTATAGAGTTTCCCTTCCTGAAAGTCTTTTGAAGATTAGTGGATGATTCTTCAATTTTTGGGCAGACCAAAGGACAGTGTTGCCTTTAGCCAAGATGAGAAAGACTGAGGATAGAGAAGATTTTAGAAGGGATGTACAACATTTATTTGCAGGTTATTAAAGTCACGATTTGCATTAGATATGTTAAATGATACGCTGCTTAATATGAGTCTAAAGTAGAGGGAAAATATTTAGGCTTGGATAAATATATCTGCATATTTGTATGTGTTTGTATATATACACACACGCATATAATCCTTGGCATACAGCTGGCCTATAAAGCCATGAGACGAACTGAATGAGTGTAGATAGCGAAAACAAGCAGAGAAGGCAGAAGCTCATTGATGTTCCCACATTAGGAGGTCAAAGAGGAAAATATACATTAATAAAAGGGCAGCCTGTTTAGTTACTTATAGCTACTATAAAGTAGCTAGGCAAAAAACAGGAGCATGTGGTACCCTAGAAGCCGAGTGAGGGGAGAGTTTCAAGGAAAAAAGAGTAACCAGCTCTGTCAAATGCTGCTGCCAGATCAAGTAAAATGAGCACTGACAACTGACCATTATATTGGGTAAAGTTGTGACTTTCACAGAAACAGTTTCAATTGAGCAGCTTTAAGAGAGAATGGGAGGAACAGAATTGAAGATGGGGACTATAGATCGCTCTTTTGAAAAATTTTGCTATAAAGGGAATAAACAAAGTGACAACTGTGGTGAAAGAAGGGCCAAGAGAAGATTTTGTTTGTTTTTAGCACACTGATGGGAATGACCCAACAAGGAAGGAGATTTAGTTGACACAGGGCGGAAAAGACAATTACTGCAAGATTTCTGTGTGTTTACAGGAAACGAGCTCTACACCATGGATGGAGGGATTAGCTTTACACAGGATCTTGGACAAGTTTAGCAAGAGTATCAGGAGGAAAAGTATAGTAGATGGATGTAGATTTGAGTTGGTGGGTAAATATGAGTTTGGGAACTTATAGAAGTTCTAAGTGTTTCTAATTTCACAGAGAACATCAGTGAAGCAAGATTATTAGCCTAATTTGAATAAGGGGAAGGACATTTTGGAGCTTTAAAGAGTAAAGGACAAAGCATATAATAGTCATATAGGAAAGTAGGAAAGTAAGTGGACTTTGGATTTGCAGTACAGTAGCTGGGCAGCATATCTGTACCAGATCACGTCTAAGTAACTTTCCAACACACTCCCCAAAATTGAATATGCTATCTTAACTACTGTAATAAGTCAGAATATCAGGTCTGAATTTGAACAACACATTAATATATTCATTCTTCCATTAATACAAATGTGTGAATTGAGGCAAATCTAAGAACCAGCCTCAGTTCTATCATTCCATTTTTCACAACTTCATTGTTTTGTTTAGTTATAGAAGACGACTTTTCCAACATGGAATATTTCTCAACTTGTTTGGTATCCCCAGATTGTAGCATCATTGCTGACACATGTAGATGCCCCATAAATGTTAGCTAAGTAAATGAATAGATGAATGTAAAATCAAACCTTCCAAATGATAATTAAGGGAAATAATTCTTTCAAGAATTGCATTTGTGAATTGTAGAAGAGGTAGAATTAGCTTCTGAGAACAACAAAGGCATTAAATATCCATGGATTTAGGATATTTAAAAAAAGGCTAGGGAGTAGAGGGCAAAAATGAAGCATTAAGAATAGTGAATCATTATATTCGGCATATAAAATTAAGAACCCGAGACCATAATGTTGGTTGGATTTACTAAAGAGTAAATAAATTGTCTTTTCTTTCACCATTGCAAATTTATGAATCTGAAAAAGTGATTATATCAATTTTAGCAAAGAATTTCCAAGAGGAAATCACACAATTGAAATATTTTAAACTTAAAAATTTAATGTACTTGGATTAAGAAGGAACTATTTCTATTCAACCCACAATTCTAAACCTACCCAGTACAAACATAGGCCTTTCAGTTCCTTAAAGGGAAGAGTAGAATTACTCATTCAGAAAGAAGACAAAATTTTGAGATAGCTTTGTCTTCATTAGCTTTTGGTGTTTACTTGTTGGATACTTTCAGCTCATTTGATAGATCTTTGTAGATTATGTCCAATTTGCAAAACCGAGCCAGTGCAAGGAAATGGTTAGCATTCTTATACATCACCATCAAGGCATGGACCCTGGATCCAGGTAGACCAGAGGCCCAGGCTTTAGAACTCAGCTCAGGTTGAAGGAGTTCAGGTTTGCCATGGGTTTAGGTAGGCATGGTGGAAATCTGGGGCAATGCCTGAGACTTAACCAGAATGGCATCAATAATAAGCTCAAAAGGCTTAGAAGTTTTTAGGTGTAGTTAAGATATTTGCATAGAATAGTCTGTCACAGAAAATATATTTTATAGTGAAAAAGATCCCCAAGTCTTTTTGTTCAAAATCTGGATCCTCCACTTAACAAACTTTGGGGCTTGGGTAAAATACTTAACCACTTTGTTCTCAAGGTTCTTTTATAGGAAATGGCTACATCATATGGTTTTTGCATTTAAGGATTAATGAGGTCATGTCTACCGTGCACTTAGCATTGTGCCTGAATAGAATAAGAGCTTAATGTGGAGTAATGATAATGATGATACGAGGATGATGGTGATGATGGTGATGATGATTATGGTGGAGATGTTGATATGGTGGTGAAGGTGATGGGCTTGGAAAATGGAGATGATGAAGTGACAGGGATAAAGTAAAGAGGGCAATGAATACCAGTAGTAGTAATAATAATAATAATACAAAAGTATAAAGATGATAGAAAAAACTAAAAAGACGAGAATGACTATGATGATGACAATAGAGAAGGAGGAAGAGGTGGAGGAGCAGGGGAAGGGAGTGTCACTTGGCCTATAGACATTTCTGAGTGCCAGTTACTGAGCTAGTTGCTTTATGAATTCAACCTTCTTTCAACTTCACAATAACCTGGCAGAATGCATATTATTAAACTCAGTTTACAAATGAGATTCAAATCCAGATCTTTTGGATCCAAAGTCCATGCTCTTTCCACTATGTCTGTAATCTTATATTAAATATTTAATTATAATATTACAGTTAGTTGATTACCTAATAATGGCTGTCTTTTGTGTGAAACACTGTTCAAAGAAATTCAAAAAACTGACTCTATGTGCCCTTGAAAACCTGGATTTATTAATGTTTGCCTAATTTGGGGTCTCTCTCTTACTTGGATAATTGCAAATGATACTTTGTTAGACTGGCTGGATTTTATCTGGCGTGATTTCCATTTGAAAAGCATTTCTCCTATACTGAGAACAATGGCTTGGAGGAAGAGTTACTGTCGTACTTCTTTGCTAACTTTTCTGACATCAATTTATCCTCCTCAATATATTGATTTCAAAATTCTAGTGTCACTGCATCACTGGTAATAAATACTAGAGGAATTGATGGATCTGTTTGGGGATTTGAAGGTACTGATATTTTTATGGTGTTATTTCCAGTGTGTTGATTATCGGAAAAGCAAATTGTTATAGGTGGCAGTAATAGCTTATGCTGGCAATGAAAATATAAAATAGTGAATCCATCTACTGTGAGATTGTTTTTCTAAAAATTATCTACAATTTTTAACCTATTGTTTGCATCTTTCTCTGTACACGCTATGTGCAATTAGTATAATGTGGGTTTTTACAGCCAGAATAACTGAATTAATAATTTTCCTCTGGCCTGTACTACCTGTTAAAGTATTGACGTTAGCTGTCAATACTTTAAAATGGGAGAGTCTGGGTGAAAGTGTGAGAAAATGGATGTAACATATCTACAAATGTCTGGAACATAGGAAGTCGCTTACTATTAGAAACAGATATTGGTATAAGGGTTATTTCCAAAGTGAACCCCTGAATAATTTTGCAAACCAAATAACAGCATGTTTGTTTAGCATTCAGATATTTTGTGTTGTCTGTCTGTTGGTATACAAGGATTTCTGTTTCACATCTTGTTCTCATGTTTAGTAGGTACAATGATATTTATTGCCCTATTCTTATGACTTTGGCTTTGGTCCAGGCTTCCTTCCTCGGTGATAAAGCATATTAAGATACCCAAACATAGAGCAACTCCTCCTTCCATTAGCATCCATGTGTTAAGGGTTAAGTTGTGTTTTCCCCAAAGACAAGTTCATGTCCTAAGCCTGGTCCTGTGAATGTGAATCTATTTGTAAATAGGAGCTTTGAAGGTGCTGTTAGTTAAGAGAAGGCCAAACTGGATTAGGGCGAATGATTCATTCCCTATGACCAGTGTCTTTATAAGGAGAGGAAATTGGGAAATGGTTAGCAGGAAATGGCTATATAGAGAGTAGATGATCCCATCTGATGGAGACAAGAATCAAGTTATATCATGGATTGCCAGCCATCTCCAGAACCTCACAGATTTATCAGGAGTCACGGCCCTTCAGGACACCCTGATTTGGACTTCTGTCCTTCAGAAATGGAAGACAATACATTCGTGTCTTTCATGCCAAGTATTCAATGGTACTGTGTTACAGCATCATAGCAAACTAAGACACCCTGCTTTTTCAAAACTCCTGTCCCCCACAAATGACCTAGGACACACCCAAAGTCTGTACTAACTGTTTTCTAACACTGTCTGACTGAGATGCCCCATTTTTCCCCAGGGTGTGTGCTCGTTCTCACTACAAAGAATAATAAACCCAACTTATTCATCAACGTGCACGTTTCTTGTGGTCTTTGTCTGGTGGGCATTGACCTAATAAGTTTTGGATCTTAAACTCATCTCTGAGTGCTGCCTTCTTTCCATTATTTTTCTTGGCAATATGACTGAATGCCCTTTTGACACTTGCTGTTTTGAAAACTAGACCTTAAAATATTTTAAAACGTGGTAACAGAAACCAAACTACGTTAATTTTCATCCCTCTTAGTTTTCTCCCCAAACCTGGTAATAGGATGTTAATTCAATGAAAATAAGTTACATGATTTTTAGAAGGGTTTTACTGTGAAAGCAATGGCAGGAAGGTTGCAAATAGGAAAAAAAAATGAAGAAAGAATTACCGAAGCATCAAGGAAAGAATGCTGTGCAAGAGAGAAGCTGTTGGATCAATAGGACAGGTAGTGCATATAGATGTGCAGGCTCTCTTCCCAGAGCCCATCAGATCGCAGAAAGGGGAGGAAAAGGGCAAGCACACACTGCAAAGAGAACAGGAAAGGTCCATCAGCTGCAGGAAGATTTTTACATGTTTCTGGAATGTAGAAAGTAGAGCCACCAGGATGCATATGCTAGGAGTGAGGTTGTGCTTGCAGGAAATATTGAGAGACCTTGGAGAGAGCCATGAGCCTCCCACCTCACCAATTAGGCACCATGTGTTTATTCACTGGGAGCAACAGCAATGCAGAGAGAAACAAAACAAAAAACTGAAATATAAGAACAACAGGCCATCTTTAAAGTAACAGGGAAATCCCTAGAAACCCTGGGGGTTTGCAGCCCAGCATGAAGGCCTTACTGACCAGCTCATGTTGGATGGATAGGCTGAGAAATAGTTCACAAAACCATGTGCCCTCTATTTTATGTGTCATCTAAAGGATAATTGAGAATGATTTTGACTATCTGCTTTTTCTGCTTCATACACTGAATTAGGATTCTGTTCTATTTATTCCAGAAAACAATAACTGGATATTAAGAAGAAGAAAAAAAAAAAAAAAACAGAGCAGGAAAGAACACTTGGATATTAAAAATATGATTGCTAAAATACAAATGCATTACTGTATCTAAGGGTAATTAATTAGAGGGCATAATGGAAAAGAAATGCTAATAAAATAAAAACAAACATATTATGCAGAAAAAATTATGAGAGATGTGTATTGTATATTACATGTAGAAGAAAAGAACTTAGCTTAATTTGATTAGTTTGAAGATTTTTATTAACTAGAGATGCATACCAACGTAATAAAAAGGCTTGAAGATCAATATAATCATCAAAATAAAAATAATCATGAATTATTAATAATGATATATAAACAATGACCCCAGGAGGTTCTATTTTGTAAGTTAAACAAATGACTATGTATCCATTTGAAAAATATAAGATTATTAAATATAGATATACATATATTGCTGAATATACACATATATGTATGTAGACACATGCATTTATAAATACATATGCACGTATGTATCTGCATGTTTCAAGAAGTGCTATCAACCCTATGAAATTTTAAAGCATATTATAAAACACTAATGGGACATATAGATCAATAAGACAAAATGGTAACAGCATAAATAGTGCAATCTTTTCTCTCTCCCTCTCTCTGGATTTACTACACAACAAAATATGTGTATTATTTGGCTTTGTAAAAATTTCAACTCTAATTCAAAGCTGAACAAAGAGAAGACTCTTAGAAACACATCTGAATTCCATTGAGGAAGTGAAGTTCTGGGACAGCGGCTAAAATATGCCCTTATGAATATATAAATGGATGAAGTTGCATCACTTTCTGAGACTTAAAATAATGTTATCAACACTTGCCACAAGCAAGTATTCCTGTCATTTTTATTATTACTGCAAAAGCAAAAGCAGACAGTCTCTAAGGTAAACACAGAACAAGCAAAGTCACAATCAAGTAAAGATTTGTGTGTAGATGAATTCTTTTTCTCAGTCCATCAAGCAAATCTATTTGAAGAAAGGCTGTGCTAGCAGAAATGGAGAGACCTATGAGCATAGAAAGAAAGGGTGTAAAGGAGAAAGACTTGGCTGTCGTAAGCACAGAGAAGGAGGTGTCCTTTTCAACCTTATTTGTGTATTTAGCTTAGCAGTTTATCCCTTTTGAGCAGACAGATACATTGGGCTTGGTTGTATGAGCCTTCATTATTGCCACATCCATTTATATCCACCTCAACAACTGCCTCCCTGATTTATGAAGGGGCTCCCCATGTAGGGAAAACCCCTGCTGAATGGTGGATCTGAGCATCCTGAGACCCTTGGTTCCACATTTCTTATGTAAATCAGTAAACACCCTTCTCGTTTTTGCCATCTGTGTCTTATGTGTTTGTTGCTCTTCACCTGTCTCATTCTGGGAACTTGAGCTTTTGGGCCATTTGAAATTGAGGCCCAGTTCTTTCTTCTGACAACCTCGGATGTGCACAACGTGTAGTGGCTCTAGAAACACGTGGCTATTGAATGAGCTGAGGTAACTTCAAAGGTGCTGGCCTTCAGGGGCGAGTCAGCCTCCCTAATGACATCAATTTATTATGCTAACTGCAGGACAAGACAAGCAAAGCAATGGACAATCACAGAGTGGACCATGAGTTTCTACTTGTGGAATGTTGGTTTTAATTAGAAACTCTCAGACAAGGAGATGCCTTCATGGACGAAGTTAGCAGAACAGTCAAACTGCTGAAGGTTCAGGGAAGAGTCAGATGCAGAAGGTTGATTAGGTCAGAGAGGGATGTTCAGCACAGATTTTGGGGAGGACAATTACATTATGCTCAGTGTGAGAGTGATCCTGGTTAGTTATTGTCTAAACTTTGTGGTCTTTTATTTTTTGCTTTGAACGATGGAGGCTAAATATCCCAACAATGGATAGTTGCTAGAGAGTATTAAACCCTAAACATATTAAACATTGTCTGTGAACCTGGATGATGTCTTTTATGCATAAATGTATTTGACACCGAATGAGTAATGCATTTCTGAATTCATAGGGTGCTTTCTCTTATATATTTTCTCAATCAATGAACACAAGAAGCACATCTTTTATCATTTAGGTATCCACAGTAAATTTTGAGATCGAAATGGATCATTAGTCCTAAAGAGATTGGAAACCATGGCTCTGGAGTATAAATTCGGAGATGAGGAGGGGTTTTACCTTTGCTTCTTTCCTGGTGTCTGCTACTCTTCATCTCCTCTGCTCTCATTAAGTTGCCATTCCCACTCTTGCTATCGCTCTCACTTTCTCAGATTCATGTGTACATTATTTTTATAGTTACATGTATCTGTCTGGACAGACCTGATTATGCCGTGGTAATAAACAGCCCTGGGATCTCAGTGAATCAAAATAACAAAGGTTTCTCTCTTATGCACACTTCATGAATTCCCTTGGTCAGCCGGAGGAATTCTGCTCATTGGGCCACTCAGGGACTCTTGACCCATGTGTCAGGCACTGTCTTCACCGCTGCCCATCATCACACCAGAGGGAAAAATGCCTCCTCACAACTTATGGCCAGCACTTGTGACACAGCCCTCCTGGACCTCAAAGGGATTCATTAGTGAAATCCTACAGTGGAACCTGAGGGTGGAGAGCCAGCACTAGACAGCGAACAACTTTAATAGCTAATCCAGTGCTTTCACTCCAGTGAGATCCTAGGAAACTTGTATATGTGGAAATCATAGAAGTAAAATGGTCCTCATGGACGACCATGGAGAGTTAGTAAGGCCCTGAGGCAAAGCCAGATCTCTGCTCTAGTGAATTTGGTAAACAGGCCCCTTAATTAGGTAAGATTTTGATCTAATTAGAGCTTGAACTTGGGGCATCAGTGAGATCTAATCAAATTTTCCAGGATGTTGAAAAGCAGCCATTTATTTTTAGGGGAATGTCATTAGCTCCTGAACTCATACCTACCCTTGATATGTTTCTGGTTGAGCTAGTATAAGTCAGATCTTAAGTTTTTGGAATGAGTGGTTACTGGAGACTGTGGAAGAAAGACAATTAAGGCTGGGGTTTCAGCAGCTGAAGACAGAGCTATGGAGATGTGCACAATAAGTGTGTAGAAGAGGGAGTAGTCCACGAGGACTCAGGGTCATTGTAATCAAAGCTCCTACATTCATTGTTTCTCCAAAATTTCTAATAAAGTGCAAGCCTCTCTACAAAGCTGATGAGAATGCTTCCAAAACTGAGTTAACTTTATATCAACACAGATCCAATTTTCCTGAAAGGGACTGACCTAAAACTCCTTTATCAGAGCATGAGATTTCAAATTTTGGATAATTTCCAGTGTGTTTCTAATGCACATTGGTCAATGAAGCTGGATGTAGAACATGAGGGATGATATACATCACTTTGAGATGTTATACATCATTTCTTAGAGAATTTCTCATGCCACGTCTGTTATAAAATTGAGAAAGAGGAGAACAGTATGGCATTTAGCACTCATCCTTATCAATATAATTTTCCCTCTCTCCCCCAACAGACGGTGATCTCTCCTTTTACTGAAGTCCCTGGACAACTCAACCCCCCACCTCTCATGAAATAGCAGAATTCCAAGTACCATGAGAAGCTCAGCATACATTTGTTTAAGGAAGATAATTGCAAGAAGCCATGGTGATGTTCTAAACTAAATATACTGTAGTGAGATTGAGATGGGGATTGTGGAATGCAGCTAGACATTCAGAAGGATGGGACACAGGAATGGAGAGTAAATGCAATGTGAGTAGTATTATCACAGACACAGAGTCTTAAAACAATGCAAATTCATGATCTTACAATTCTGAAATCCTAAATGGTTCTCACAGGGCAGTACCTTACTCTTTGGAGGCTCTAAGGGACAATCCTTTTCCTTTCCTTGCCCAGCTTCAAGAGGCTGCCTGCGCTCTTTAGCCTGTGAGCCCCACCTGCATCCTCAAACCCAGCATCTTCAGATCCCTTTCTGACAGCAACATGTGGACTCCTTTCCCTTTTCCAAAGACCCTTATGATTCCATTGGGGACGATCTCTGTATCTCAAATCAGACCTGCAAAGTCTCTTTAGCTATGAAAAGCAACATGTTCACATCTTCCAAGGATTAAGGCATGGACCTTTTGGGGCAATTCTTGATCTGCCTACCACATTGTGGAAAAAGAAGAATGTGCAAAGAATGGGCCGATAAAAGTTTGGACACAAGCTCTCCCCTCTTCTCATTGTATCATATTCTCCAGCCGACCTTAGTCAAAGTTGTTTGGAACTCCGTCGTTTCTTGTTTGTTCTGCATTAAACACAGAAAAGTAGTGGAAAATGGACTGCAGCCTCCTTCTGTGGCTTAAAGCAAAGCACGATGCTAACCTGATGAGGTTTGACAAGCGACACAGTATTCAGAAAACCGCTGGGCACTGAAATTGCATATTATGCAAATATATTCAATTCCTGACCATTGTTAAAGAAGTTTTTACAGGTAATTATGGAAGGTTGCAGCAGTGGCCCTTCTCCTAGAATTAAATGTTTCCAGTAGATGCCCATGAATAGTGATATTGCACCTAAGAATAAAATCATGCACTTCCACTTGAAACACTCATTAGCAATCTTTTTAAATGGTTGCATGGTCTGCACACTGATTAGTCCTTTTGGACTTTGATTAATGTTGCTCATTACTTAGATTAAGCTTTCGCTTTGTAAAGGCTACTCCACCACCTAACAGTGTAAAACACTTACATTGAAAGAGAATCATGTGGACAAATGATAGAATTTGAATCAATTGACTTAGTGGTACATCAAAACCTTCATGAGGGGTCTTGGCACATAGGAGAATGTCAGTCTTTAATAGTTTATCACTCACCCTGGGAATTAATTGGTTTCACCTCAGCTGAGAAGACTGGGTTGTAAGTTACTTCCTGTGTGAGATGCACTGCTGTTAAGAATTTAATTATGTGTATCTTACTACTTGAAAACATTTGTATTGGTCAGGGTTTTCTAGGGAGATAGAACTGGCAGCAGATACATATATAAATATATGTATATGTACATATATATGTGCATTTATATATTCACATACTTTAATGCATTTTTATATAATGTAAACATTATGAAACTTTTTATAGGAATTGTCCCACATGACCGTGGGGATGGGCAAGTCCAAATTCCATAGGGCAGGGTGGTAGCTGGGAACTCTGATGAAGGTTTTCGATGAATTCCCCATTAGAAGCTGGCTGGCTGGAGTAGAGATGGAAATGCTCCCTTTCCATATGAAATCATCAGTTCTCCCTTTAAGACTTTCAACTGATTGGATGAAACTTCATCCAATGTCCTTCATTGACTGTAGATCATTTAAATCCATCAAATGTCCGTACAGTAACAATCAGACAAGAACTTTCTTGACCAAAAAACTGGGCACCATCACCTGACCAAGTTGACATGTGAGCTCAACTATCATAATGTTATATCTGATGTTATTAACAGCGAAGCAGTAAATTTAAACCTTAGTTTCCCCAATAATCTTAATACTGGGAAGCTAACTGGATATATTGTCTACTTGTTTGCCAGGGCGGTAGATAAGGTAGAAACAGAGCATGTTGTGCATGCTTAATTGGACTATTAATATGATGGATTAGGACTATCATTTCAAATTTTATGGTGTAGAACAACCTGACATACAAGAGCCATCTGTGTGTGTGTAAGCAAGTGAATGAAGACAACTAAAACCTAATAAAGTCTCATACACAAGGCTGTAATTGATAAAAACTCTAATTATGCTTTTTTGAGGCTAGGGGTCAGACCTACGTAAATTATATACTGATTTATTTCTGGAAATAAGGAGCAGCCTGGGTAGCAACCCAGAGTATAGGAACAGAATAGAAGATAGATGTTTAAAGCTTCTGTTTTTCTCGCCTTTTCCTTTGGATTACTAAGTAGATTTAGAAATTTAGAATGACATCATTTCAGGCCAATCTTTGCCATGATATAATGGATGGATTCATTTTCAACGATTGTATAGATTATTTTTGAGAATTTCAGAATTGAAATTCTGACTCTGAGTTTAAACAGGAATAAAAATCTTCAGTTTGGAAGTCAAAAAGAAATCTCAGCTTTTCTTTTGTTCTTTAGATTGGAAATATTAATCACACCATGATCTCCTGTTGTCACAGGCACTGGTATTTAATATTCATTTTGATATTCTGAAATTTATTTCCTTCTAAAGAGATATTATATAGATTGTCACATAGAAGCCTCTAAAAAAACATTAGGCCCAACCATTCCTAAAAGTACTGGGGAAATGGTAAGTGTGTTATGAAGAAAAAGAACATTTCAATGCACAGGAAATGTCTATTCAATCATAGAAATTTTGGTCACGAAGAAAATATGCAAAAAGACTACAAATAAGCCACTGAATTATTAATGAGTTTATTTGTGGTCTTATAGAAGTTTTAGCCCTGTTAAGGATTTTAGAGTTGTGTAAAATATATGCTTTGCTGTGATTCGATTAATAAATAATTTTAGGGTAAGGCAGTGAAACTATATGAGCTGGAATTAATCAACAAAAGCTGCTCAGAGAAGATTCAATTTGAGCTGTGTCTGAGGGGAAGGGAAGATGATTGGGTCACATGTAGGAACAGAAAGCTCAAGCAGCAGAAGGTCAGGCATGAGAGTCTGGAACTCTGAGCACTACTGTGGGAAAAGGAGACTGACAAATCAATGATTTAAGATTATGGATTTCTAAAATATGAATGAAGAGCTTCCTCAATGGACTTGGCTATAGAGAGGTTATTTTTGAGCAGAAGAGAAACTTTGAACAGAAGGAACATGTCTAGCAATAATCTTATAGTGGCAAATGTTAATAAAGTATTAGAGGTAGGAGAGACTAGATTCTTAGAGAACAGCTAAACGTTTTTTTTTTTTTTGTTTTTTTTTTTTAATCTGAATTTCTACGAAAGAAAAGAAATAGACGGCATGAGAGATTTCGAGGAAAGAATTGATTTATCCCAATTTTACTGAATATAGGTGATGGGGGAATGGAATGAGTCAAAGATCAGTGCCAGATCAAAGATTTCATGACCAAATAAATATCTAAGGGTATAATTTCATCGTTGCCTCAGGAGGGTGTAATGAGCATAGACGGAAAGCAAGCTGATAAATTAGACAAGTGTGATAAATGTGAAATGTGAGTGTGAGTTTACCGTAGCGTTTTCAAAAGGAAACATGGCTATGTTTATTAGCGATATAAACATGAGACTTAGGAAAAAAACAGTTATTTATTACACTATTTTCAATATTGCAAATGATATATAGTTAAGTGCATCCCAGAAAATATATAAAATAATCATTCAATAAAACTCTTGATATCACTCTAAAAATGAAGTGTTTAGGTAAGTAAGAATTTTCAGGTATTGATTTTTCATGAGCTACTTATATTTTACAGAAAATGCAATTTACAATTGCCCAAAACAACCCAAAGGGTTTTGAAAGTATGTTTGAAGGCAAAATTATACAAAAAAAAGGGGGTTATAAGTGCACTTTTCTTGTGTCATGTTCAATTATATGAAAATAACTTGAAAGTACTTTGAACCAGAACAGCATTTTGAATTGACAGGATTTGTGTTAAATTACAATTGTGCTTTAAGATTACACAGTAGTAGAACATACTTTGATCTGAATTGCATGGTATTTTAAACAAGCTCATATCCTATTTTGTGTTCTTTTGATGCCCCATAACTTCTTGAATCCTATAAAAAATAAAATATAAACCATGGCCAATATTAATTCCATCATAAAATCATGGACCTGGAATTCCCAAGTTGGGAGCAAAGTTAATGCAATGTGGAATTGAGTAATTTCTTTTAGTATTCTAAAAAACACTAAAAGCTTTCTGATAACTTGACGTCTTAAACATTGATGTTTAAAAAACCGATTTCACATATTCATCAAAAAACTCTTAATTCACAGAATTGCCAGAAATTGAGCACAGTATTTCTGCTCTACCATATATCCTTCTATCCACAAAAATCACTATTAATAAAATTTTCTTTACTATGTGCCAAGATCTCTGGTAAGTGAATTATATGCACTATACTTTATTAAATCCACACAATAATTTTTTAAGTAGATATTACTGTTGAAAACTGTTATAGCTGAGGAAATTGAACATTAGAGATATAAGCAACTTGCCTAAGTTATAAAGTCTCTACATGTAAGGGTTGTTTTTAAAACATGGTATTTTGACAACACAATTTAATTATATATCCATATTATGTGCCTCATGAATATGATAAAGTTTTACCATAATTGAAAGTCTCCATTTAAGAACTTTTCATAGGGAAAAAATGGAATGTTTACTAAGATTAAGAATTGGAAATCTAACCCAGATTCTATTCCTTTTGAAATAATATGTGTTCATTGCTACTTTCAAAATAAATGATTAATTTGTTTCAGAATCAGTTGGCTTGATAATCTTGCATTTGTCTTTTAAAACCATTCAAATGTCCCCATCTTGAATCTCTTTCTCTGTATCCTACTGAATAAATGGCTGGAGATTTATTCCACACATGTCTTTCTCAAAGTCACTTAAGGTCTATTATACGGCTCATGATATACAAAGACATAGGGGTGTGAAGATGAAGACAACCTTTATCACACTCAAAGTTCTGTCTATCACTGCTTAAAACTGAATTGTGTACCTCAAAAAACATATTCTTAATCTCAGTCAGCATTCCTATGTGTGTGTGAACCAACTGTAAATAGGACCTTTTCAGAAGGATGTTATTAAGATGTGGCCCAATTTAATCAAGGTAGAACTTAATTTTTATTGCTGGAAGCCTCATAAAGAGAGGAAATTCAAACAAAATCAGTGAAGAAAGAAGAATTCAGAGAAAGCCAAAGAGGAAGGAAGCCAATTGCCATGTGACGGAGAACTGCTATCACCAGAACGCCACCAACCTGGGAAGAAAGCCTAGGTGTGCTAACATCTTGATTTTGAACTTCTATCCTTCAAAACCATGAAAAAATAAAAGCTTGTTTAAGCCAATGTCTTGTGTGGTATTTGTCGTAGCAGCTCTGGCAGACCAAGACAACCAAATAGAAAGATGATATATACTCATGTGTGATATGCACAATCAGAAGTGTGTTTGATGGCAAGCAACAAATATTATCTCTAGCTAACTTAAGGAAAATGGGTATTATATATGCTAAGCACACAGAATTCAAGTGCAGGTGGAACATCAAAAAAGTTAGAAATCAGGACAACTCCAAAATGTTGCCTCATTTCCCTGGTACGAGACAGGTCAAATGTTTTTTTCTTTTTTTTCAGTCCAGCTATCAGTTTGCTCAAGATTAAAAGTTCTTTGGGCCCAAGGAAGTCCAGCTGGCAACATTTGGATCAGTTGTCCACATATTGGCTTGTGTTGGCTAGATCACCTTCACTGATATTCCTACAAAGACTGAGCATAGTCAGAAAGAAATATTAAAAATAATTGAGGTTCTAACATCAGAAAAAAATTTAATAAAGATTATTAGCAAGACAGTCTTCAAATATCTATTGCAAGTTTTGTTATATCTACCAATAATTATCATTTCTATCTATCTATCTATCTATCTATCTATCTATCTATCTATCTATCTATCATCTATCTATCTATCTATCTATCTATCTATCTATCTATCTATCTATCATCTATCTATCTATCTAATATACTAAAGGACTATAGAAAGGGATAATTCCAGCATAGTGCTTTCTACTTTTCCTACTGTGCAGTTTCTTGACTCATTCATTCATTCTTTCATTGAAAATATATTTGCTTAGCTGAAAACTCATCTTTGGTGGAGAGATGACAAATGACCAAATTGGCCATAAAAGTACAAATTCCTGCCATCACGGAGTTTATATCCTGATGGGAGAAACAAGCTAGCAAATAAAATATTATGATAAGAAAGAATCAGGTAAAGAAAACATTTAGGGCAGTAGTAGAGAAAGTAGAAGCGTGTTATTTCATTTGGGTGGTCAGGGAAGGTCTCTCCAAAAAGGAGGTGCTTCAGGTGAGGATCAATGTAGTGGAAGAGTATATGGTGGAAGTGTGGGAAAGGAACATTGTTAAGCAAGGGTAATCAAAATTGAAAGACTCTAAAATGAGAAGTTACTTTATGCTGTGGAAAGTGAGCTTCTAGAAAATGCAGTTGGAGAGGCAGCAAGGGACTTTTAAGGACTTTATACGTTATGATAAAATTTCAAAATTTTTAATAAGAAGGAAATAAATTGGCTTCTAGAGAAAAAGATGAAGTATGCCACGAATGTAAGGCATTTGGATTTGATCTACAGATAAGAAGTGTGAGAGCTGGTCTAGGCTATAGTAATCTATTATTCATTCATGGACTAATCTAGGTGTTACTGTGAAGGTATTTTGTTAAGGTCAACATCCACAACCAGGTGACTTTAAGTAAACGAGTTGGCCCTCAGTAATGTAGGTGGGGCTCATTCTCTCACTTGAAGACCAGGAGAACAAAGAGTGAGGTTTTCTGGAGAAGGAGTAATTCTTCCTCTAGCGTATAGGTTGGTGGGAGATGGAATGTGCGGTGAGAAGGGAGAGACGATGCTGGATATTTGTAGAATGTGTAATAAAGTCAAATGTGAATATGTGGTAATGCTTGGACTTGATGGTAACACATTACAATGAGTTTAACAAACACTGTTGATTTATGGATGTGAGTGTGGCTTAAACAAGTAGTCTAGAGAGATTAATGTTCGTTGGAGGACAGCTAGAGGATAATATAGGGAATATATAACAATGATTTTGGCAGTAGATGAGGACTGTGGTTAATAATATAAATACAGGAATGTTCTACTATTAAAAGGTGTTAATTATGTGTTAATACATGAGAAAAATATAACTAATGTAATCTACAGACTATAGTTAACAACAACGTTGTAATGTTTTTATAGTAAAAGTAAAGTTGGTACTATATAAATCCTAAAAGTTGAAAAAAGAATATGGTGTTTGTTTTTGTGTGATATGGATATGATTAAACACTTTTATCTTCATTGTTTTCATTAATAAGGAGACCTTGACTATGTCATTTAACTAATCTGTGTTCATTTGTGTACCTTTCTGAATACTAGAGGAACAACTGAGTTAGCATTTGGACTTAGAGGAGATAAAAGTGCCTAGACAGAGGTTTTTAGGAGTAATGCTACCATAACATGTTGAGCTGCCTTTTTTTGTTATTTTATTTTTTTGAATTTGAAATAAAGGTATTAAAAAATGAAGTGCAGCATAAATTCTCATCTAAATTTCCAGTCTGATGGCCTACACTAACAGATTTTTACTTGCAAGTCCTCACAATAACATGATCCAATTCATTAAAAAAATTTCTTAGTACTATACATAGTATATATGTGTGTGTGTATATATATATATATGCACATATACATGTATGTGTGTGTATTGTATATATATATATTTCTTTATATATTTCATTTTATCTGGAGAACGGTGACTGATACAAGAGGTCAATAATTCTAGAAAAAGGGAATGGCATAACAGGTGATGTGAAAATTGATGGAGTATTTGAATATTAGACTACCATATTTGAACAGTGGTGTATGGCAGAGCCCGAGGAAGGTTCTTTGGAACTGTGACTATTCTAAATAATATGGGTGTTTTTCTGTGGTATGAAACAATACATCACTGCCAAATCAGTGGGCAGCATGACTCACATTAAGTGAGAGTAATATTTATCAATCCACAGATATAAATTAAGTTTTCATTTTCTAATATGATTAGTGAATACTGATTTGAATGGTGTAATAATAGAAGAAATCCTAAAAATGAAGAGAAGTTTAGATCATTTAAAAATGGCTAAAAATTGCAAATAATTCTGCACCCACAGATCTTAATTGGCATGACAAAAAGTAAAATTTGTGGAGACTGTCAAAGAATATGAAAAATTCAAAGGACATTGGTTTAATAGTCATCCTCAAAGCCTACTTGTTTGTCAAATTGCTTTTAGGTCACAGAATGCCCATTCAGAATTTGAGGATGAATCAAACTAACAAGGAGAATAATATAAGTTGTGTATTACATGAGCATGTTGTATTTATTATTTCAATGTAAAGAAAATATATGAGAATAAAGGCAACATTATATTACAAAATTTAGCATGGGAAAAGATTGATTTTATTTATATATATATATCTGAAATTCAATCTTATGAAAGTTCTAGAAGATCAGACTCTAATCCTCTTTTTCTAGCCTTGACTAGGGATTTATTTATTTTTTCCCACCATATCTCTCCTTTTGTCTCATTAAGACTTCTAGTTCCTGATCTCTTTCATCATTCTTTATCCACCCAGTTTTTCTTATCCAGACAATTTTCAATGGGCCATCATTTCAACCATTCCTTGTTCAATATCTGAATTCCTCAGCTTCTTGGCTTTGAGTCATAGCTTCTGTGGTGGTTTGTAGCTGTATGTACCCCAGAAAAACATGTTCTTAAGTATAATCCTTTCCTGTGGGTATGGACTCATTGTAAGTAAGACCTTTGAAAGAGACTACTTCAGATAAGAGGTGCCCCACCTCATTCAGGGTGGCTCTTAATCCTATTACTGGAGTCCTTTATAAGAGAATGAAATTCAGACAAAGAGAGAGAAAGAGATGGAAGAAATCAATGAAACCTGAAAGAGAAAGGAGAGACCAGCAGACACAACCCTGTGCCTTGCTACATGACAAGAAGAGCCAAGGATTGCAGGAAGCTGTTCTTTGGGAAGAAAACATTGCCTTGACGGTGCCTTGATTTGGACATTTTCTCTGTCTCAAAACTGTAAGCTAAAAAATTCCTATTGTTCAGAAAGAATTATTTCATGGTATTTGCTTTAAGCAGTATAGGAAACAAAAACAGTTTCCTACAAGGCTGAGCCCTGGACCAGCACAGCTTTCTGCCCTCACTGCCTACAGAGCTGCTGAGCACTAGTAAGGAGAGCCTGTCCAAACAACAATTGCTTCCTCCCATGCTGCTACCTGGACACAGTTTCTAAAACATCCCTCCAATCATAGTATTCTTTAGATATGATCCTTTTAGTAGTTCCCTTTGACCCTCAGAAAAAGTCTACAATAACTCATAGAAGGTCCTCAGAATATGAGTCGTCTCTATTTCTTTATCGGATCTCTGATGCTTATCTATCATCAGTCTAAACTATTTGCAATTTCCTGAATAGGTTATGCTTACTTGCTACTAGAACATCTCTCTTTTTCTATAATATGGCCAACTGTCTTTCATTCTTCATGACTTCATTCCACTGATCCTTCTTCTTTGATGCTTCTAAGAATTCTCTACCCCCAAGATAATATCATGAGTTCCTCTTCCATACTCTTAAAACCCTAAGATACTCTTCCTGCTATGTCCTTTATATCCTGTTGCTGTAATTTCCTCATCTCTTTCATTTTTATATTTTTTTGTTCCTGGAAGGCTCAAGCTAGGTCCATTGCACCACTGTATTTATAGCTATAAGCTCAGTACATAGCGCATGATAAATGAAGTATGCCTACATTTAATGTATATAAATATTGTTAATGCTGAGTATTAAATTATTCATAGGCCCTGGCAAGTGAAATGGATAAGCTTTATAGTTGCAAAAATGGGAAAATCCAATAGCAAAGGACCCAAGACACTAGGTCTTTGTTTTATGTGTATTTTTTCTGACCCTTAATATTTACTCCTACAGTGTGATCATTGAGCAGGAGAGACCGATCACTCTCTTAGCAGGAGAACTTGATTATCTTAGTCATATATTGCTGTGTAGCAAATTACCCCTAGAATTTGGCAGCCTAAAACATCAAGATTTGTTCATAGGTTCTGTGGGTGAGAAATCCAGGTGTGCTCATGAGTTGCAGACAAGCTGGTATCAGGGTCCTGGGCTGATAGGTTTGAGGGGTGGGGGGTAAGGTGGATGTACTTCCATGCTCTCTCTTATGGTTTATGCTGGATTCAGATCCTTGCCCATGTTGGACCAATGGCCTCACGCCTCACTGGCTGATGCCAGATGCCTCTGTCTTCAGATGACGACATAGCTGCTGGCTTCCCTTAGAGCAAGAGAGAAAGGGAACCCAAGATGCAAATGGCAAACGTTCGAAAGCTCATCTGGGAAGTGGCATCCTGTCACTTCTGGCATAGTGTCTTAGCTAACAGCTAGCCCAGCTCAAGGTCATGTGAGAGGAGATCGCACAGGGGATGAATAGCAGAAGGAGTCATCACGTCTACCACAGTGATAATGGAACTCGTAAAGAAAATTGTCAAGAATTCATGGATACAATATTTTTTCTGTAGTATAAGGTTTTATTTCAGTACTAATCTTTGAAAACATAGAAGGCCCAAGTGGAAGAAACCTTAAGGATTCATCAGTCTGAGCATCTCATTTAACAGATAGGGAAACTGAGTCTCAGGACATCACAGAGATGAAGCCATGATCCTGCCACTAGTGAGTGCAGGTACTGATATCAACATTAGCTCAGATCTCAGAAGTCAAAATCACTGCTCTGGAAGCATTTTGCATCTTGCATCTATTTTGAATACTGTTTCCAGATTTGGTCAAAATGTATTTCTCTTTTTGAATAATGCTAAAGAGCTGTAGAAGAGCAAATAAACCTGGAACAATGAAACAAGCAGGTAGGTCACAGAGCCTAGAGTTCTACTCCCTGGGGATTTCACTGCAATGGCAGGCATCAGTATTCATTACTTTGTGCAAAAGTTGATGTTGTCCCACTAAACAGTGAGTTCAATGAGTTTATCATATAATATGCCTCATAACCTGCCACCTTAGGGAAGGGAGAGGGAAGAATAGGTGTAACATGGGGTATTTTTGTAACATATTTGAATTGTCCTGCAAGACATTGCAATGATGGATACAGGCCATTATATACTCTGTCAAAATCCTAAAAAATGTGTGGTGCAAAGTGTAAAATGTAAACTATAAACCATGGTTAGCAGCAATGCTTCAATATGTGTTCATCAATTGTAACAAATGTACCACACTAAAGAAAGATGTTAATGGAGGAGAGTGTGTGTGGGGGGAGGGGTGGGGTATATGGGGTTATATACAGGTATCCCCTATATTTTGGATGTGACATTTATGTAATCTAAAGCTTTTTAAAAAAGAAAAACATATTTTAAAAAACAACATCAAATTGAATATGAATTTACTATATAGTCTACAGTGACCTCTCATCCATGCAATTATTGCATAGTTGGATATATGGTATTTAACTCTGAATCTCAGCTAATTTTCAGGGGAAGGGAGTTCAAACCATTTCCTTGCTCTGCACTCCACTGGTTTTCATGAAGAATTAAAAGATACATTTCTTCTACTATGCACATATAAGCTGGTGGCTTACAATGGAGAGAGGGCAGCTGCAGCACGATTAGACTTTCTGCACATCATATTGGTAAATTTGGGGTCAACCTAGCATGCCCTGTTGATGCCTTCTATTTTGTACTCAGAGTAAATGAGGGTTGTGGAAGGGGAGTGTGATTCCTGACCAGTTACCTGTCCAGGTAGAGACTCTGTAGCACTCTTGTTGGGTACCGTCTTCAGTCTCAAAGAGTCTTTTTAAATTTTTCTTAATTAGGATAACAATGAACAGCAGTAAAGAATATAAAAGATGAAAGTTAATAGGAAAATAGTGAATTGTACCATGCTTCCCTTTGTGTGTTTTGAGAAGAGTATGGATTGCACTCAGGCTTGCAAGGAGCTGGATTTCTCCAATATTCTAGTCTAGCTACAGGACTCGATTGGCCGGGAGGTAGAACACACTTTAGGAATCACAGATCTGTGTTTCCAAATCCTAGCTTTGCTGTTTCTTGAGAATCAGTTCTCATCTCTACAATAGAAGTAATAAGTACCTGACAGTGTTCATGTAAGGACTGAAAGAGATAATGTATTTACATAGCACTACATTTGGGAATCATTTATAAATGATGAAAAATATAAATTATTATATGTATCATTTTTAATTATGGAAAATAGAAATTCATCAGGCTAAGACCCACATGCCCAATTCCAAAGAAATAACAAAAGAAAGTTTTTGAGCAGAAAAAACAAATCAATGATAGCAGGGTGAATTTGCTCTAGAATAAAGAACTGATGCCCATATAGTCAAGGATGATTTATATTCAAATTATTAAAATACATGTTTACCTCCAGAAGAAAAATAATCCTACCCTTAACTTGCTTTTCATCAAGGTTGCACTGGTCCCTCCATGTCTGGCATGGAGCTTGGTAGAGTGGGAAAGGTGATGCTCACAGCAAATGTGACCTTTTACTCTAGGAGGGAGAAAACAATATACAAATCACAGAAATATTATGGACTTATAACTCAGATCATTATTTTGAAGGATAAATTCCAGTTGCCATACCGTGAGATGGGGAGAGGAGGACTGTCATGATTTAGCCAGGGGGTGGGGAAGGAATTGTTTCTTTAAAGGAGCATCATTTATTTTCCAAATCTTTTAAGAAATAAAAAATCCACCTTAAAGTTACTTAAATAATAAGAAAGGCAGAGACATAACCCAATTTCTTCTTTAAACAGTGACTGAGAGTGTACTGTGAAGGAGAGTTTTGGGAGCAAAGAATGGAGGGGGGAGACCACACTATCATTTTTTCACACACACTATTTGTATGTGTGTTGTGTGTCTTGCACACAAAGTGTGAGCCAGGTACTGTTTGTGTTAGATACACAAGAAGATAGACAATGTATTTATTTTCCTAGCGCTTGCAAGATAGAGGGGACATATATAAAAAATTAAACAAGTAAGAAAATGATTACAGATGGTGATAAGTAGAAGAAAAAAATTAACACAGCATTATGACAGAGAATGGCAGCAGCCACTGAGACAGTGCCTCTGTAAAAAGCTGGAACAGAGAGTCTGCAACTGCAAGTAGGATGGTCCCATCCATCTGCCCCCATGGGATCTAAGCCCCTTCTCAATTAGAAGCAGACTGGGCATCACCACCTGAAAATCCTCAGGATTGGGGAATGAACAACAGACTAAAGTAGACTTAATATTATTCTACCAAAAACTTATTATTATTCTAGCAATGGAAGAACTTGTATCACTGATATAAAGGCAGTGGCCACCAGAGGCTCTGAGGGGAGGGAGAGGGAAAAACAGGTGTAATATGGGGGCATTTTCTGGACATTGGAATTATCCTGCATGACATTGCAATGACCGATACAGGACATTATATATTTTGTCATAACTATTGCACAGGATATAGTGTAAAGTATAATGTAAACTATATTCCATGGTTAGTGGCAATGCTTCAATATGTGTTCAGCAATTGTAACAAATGTACCACGCTAATGAAGGATGTTGTTAATGTGGGAAAGTGTGGGAAGGGGAGGGAGTCGGGTATATGGGAATCCCCTATAATTTTGATGAAACATTTATGTAATCTAAAATTTTTTTAAAATAAATAAATTAATTAATCAATTAAAAAGCCGATTTTAGTCTGTCCATTGAAGGTCATCGAAACAGCTTGCCTTGAAGATATGTTTTAGCAGTAATCAGTCAAATTGCTGATGGATTTATGAAGAGATAAAGAGTCAGGTATTATCAAGAATGACTCAGGTTTTTGATGTGGGAAACTAGGTAAGTAGTGGTAACATTTGCTGATAGATGGAAAACTAGATGAAGTGATGGTTAGCATGGGAAAATGGTGAGTTTGGTTTTGAACACTTAGTTTTAGAGAACTGTGACAACATCCATGATTGTTTAGGTACTTGGATACATAGGACTAGAGTACAAAATCTGTGTTCAGATTAAATCATAATTTTTATAGTCATTAATATTATATGAATTTGAGGTTATGAGAGGTATGATATTATTGGGGGAAATGCAGAATAAAATGAGAGGAAGATTAAGAAATGAATCCCAAAGGAATCCAATATCCCAAGATCATGATGTTCTGACAAAAGGGAGAAGAATGAGAGAAACAAGAGAGGGTCTTAAGGAATTAGTATGTCAAATTCTGAAAGGAGGTTGAATACTGTTAGGAAAAAAGAGTATCTATGGGATTTAGGAGCCCTGAAGTCATTGCTTACTTTAGCAAGAGCTGTTTCAGTAGAGAAGAGGGTCATAAGCCAATTTATATTAGATTAGGACACAATACTTGCAATCTAAAGAAGTAAAGGGGCAAACTAAGAGCTCCAAAGGCAGTTGGAGTGAAGGGATCTCATACACATTTTACTCTTTTCTTTTTCTTAAAGTGGAGTACTTCAGAGTATATTATTGGGATTTCCTAGACAGAGTGAAATGTGGGAGGAAGTAGAACTAATCAATGCAGTAGCATTTCTGAGATATAGCTTGAGTTCAATCCCCAAAGAAATAGAAGTTCAGATATATTTTAAAAATATTTTCACATACACATTAGTAAAATTATAATCAGAACATATAGCTTCCTATTCATAGAGCTTAAAATTATTTAAAATGTAGACTCTACTGCAAGTATCAAAAAACAAAGTACCCTAAAAGGATTAAATAAAAGCATAATGCAACATGACAGAAAATCAATTATACCAGTTCTGAAAATTAATATAAATCAATAAAGCACACATATTAAGGGTCAAAAATTCTTGGCTCTGTTAAGAGAAAAATCGAAGAATAATAATCATATTAAAAAATCACAAGAAAACAAAAATATTGTGTTAATATAAAGTATAGACAATGACATATCAGCTAAAACATGCAAAACTAAAACAAGGATGGTGATATTAATATGAGAAAGGACTAAGAGAAAGGAGCATCTTATGAGATAAAGAATCTCATTTGGTATATAAAAAAGCATAGTTTGGAGGGACTACCAGCAAAATGGAGGCAGAGTAAGGCGCTCCTAGGGTCAGCTCCTGCTACAGGGCAGTTAGTAATCACCCAGAGCTATCTAAAGCCCCTGTTTGGGGGCTCCAGGACACCAGAAGTGCATCCTGCAACATACTTGAAAGAATGAAAGGAGGAGACTCCCCATCTGCAGAGAAGATCCGTAAATAGAGCCCTCCACGTCCCCGAGGCCGGTGCCCATCCTCCACTGGAGGCACAAGCCGCCTCGGGAGCTACTGCGGCTGGAGTTGGAAGCACCACTTCCCAAAAACGGGGAAGGAAGAGATGATGGGGTACTAACTTCAGCTACTGATTAGTAAATTCAGCTGGCTAAAGTATAATCCTAAGAACAGCTAAAGTTTGAACCTATTCAAGTCAGAAAGAGGCTGGTAGCCGCCATCTTACTCGGTCCCAGCACTAGGGGAAGCTGATGGACTGAAAATCACAGTGCTGGTAAGGACCGGATTCTTTCTGTCCAGGTCAGGTTGCAGCTCTAGCATAAGCCCCAGCCCCACTTGGGGCAGGGGGAAGCTGGGGGGAGCTGCGGCATCCTCTCTGGGAAACAACAGGCCACGCCGTGGAGGGAGGTGATCATCCAACTCTGGCAAAGCAAGCTGTCTCAGGAGCTATTCTGTGGCTGGAATTGGAAGCTCCATTCCCAAAAACAGGGGAGGAAGAGACAGTTGGCCACCTAAATTCGGCTGGCTAAAGCATAACCCTAAGAACAGCTAAAGTTTGAACCTGTTGAAGTCAATGGCCAGTAGCCACAATTTTGACTCTGCCTCCTGCATGAGGGGAAGCCGGGCTGCCTAAAAATCACAGTGAAGGTAGGGACTGGCCTCTTTCACCCAGATCAGCCTACAGCCTTAGCCTAGGCTTCAACCCCACCTCTAGCAGGAAGAAAGCTTATGGGCCCTATACCAGCCTCTCCAGGTAACTGCAGGAACATTCGGCAGGCAAACTGGATATATAGCATATATTGCTGCCCACACCTGAAAGCTTCATCCCTGCCCCAGGCAGGGGAGAAAGAGGCATGGAGGTTCATCAGTCTCTCTGGGCAACCACAGTCTAGTCCTATAAGACTTGGATTATTACACACAGCTGTGGCTCTGTCCCTTCCCCTGGCAAAGTAAAAAGGTAGGAGAAGCTTCAATGGTCCTTGGGGAAATGAAGATATGGCCCAGTTAAAGGAACAAGATTAGCCTCCAGATAACATAAAGGAGTTGAGACAACTAATCGTAAATGTTCAAACAAATCTCCTTAACAAATTCAATGAGATGGCTAAAAAGATTAAGGATATTAAGAAGACATTGGATGAGCACAAAAAAGAATTTGAAAGCATACATAGAAAAATAGCAGATATTACAGGAAGGAAAGGTGCAATAAATGAAATTAAAAAATACACTGAAGTCATATAATAGCAGATTTGAGGAGGCAGAAGAAAGGATTAGTGAGCTTGAAGAAATGGCTTCTGAAAGTAAACATACAAAAGAACAGATGGAAAAAAGCCTGGAAAAAGTTGAACAAGGTCTCAGGGAACTAAACAACAGCAAGAGACATGCAAACATTTGTGTCATGGGTGTCCCAGAAGGAGAAGAGCAGGGAAAAGGGACAGAAGGAATATTTGAAGAAACAATGGTAGAATATTTCCCAACCCTTTTGAAGGACATGGATATCCATGTCCAAGAAGCACAACATACTCCCATCCAAATAAATCTGAATAGACCAACTCTGAGACTCATACTAATCAGAATGTCAAATACTAAAGACAAAGAGAAAATTCTGAGAGCAGTAAGAGAAAAGCAATGCATAGCGTATAAGGGATACCCAATAAGATTAAGTGCTGATTTCTCACTAGAAACCCTGGAGGCAAGAAGACGTGGTATGATATATTTAAGATACTGCAAGAGATAAACTTCCAGCCAAGAATCTTATATCCGGCAAGATTGTCTTTCAGAAATGAGGGGGAGTTTAAAATATTCACAGATAAACAGAAACTGAGAGAGTTTTAACCAAGAGCTTTCCAGGAAATACTAAAAGGTGCGCAATGGCCTGAAAAGGAAAAAAAAAAAACAGAAGAGAGAGGCTTGGAAGAGAGTCTAGAAATGAAGATTCTATCAGCAAAAGTAACTTAAAAGTCTCAGTAAAGAGGTGAAAATAAAGAATGACAGATAAAACCCAAATATTTAGGAATAAACTTAACCAAAGATGTAAAGCACTTGTATTCAGAAAACTACAACTCATTGTTAAAGGAAATAAAAAAAGACCTAAATAATTGGAAGAACTTTCCACACTTATTACGATGTCAATTCTACTGAAATTGATGTATAGATTCAGTTCAATCCTGATAAAAATGCCATCAGTGTTTTTAAAATAAATGGAAAGCACGATTATCAAATTTATTTGGAAGGGTAAGAGGTCCTGAATAGCCAGAAACAGCTTAAAAAAGAAAAGTGAAGTTGGAGGACTCTCACTTCCGGACTTTAAATCATATTACCTAGCTACAGTGTTAAAAACAGCATGGTACTGGCATAAAGACAGACACATAGACAATGGAATTGAATTGATGGTTCAGAAACAAACCCTCACATCTAGGGTCAAGAGATTTTTGACAAGCCTGTCAAACCCACCCAGCTCAGGCAGAACAGTCCATTCAACAAATGGTGCTGGGAGAACTGGATATCCATTGCCTAAAGAAGGAAAGAAGACCCCTATCTCAAACTTAATACAAAAATTAACTCAAAATGGAACAAAAACCTAAATATAAAAGCAAGAACCATAAAGGTTTTAGAAGAAAATGTAGGAAAATATCTTAAAGACCTGGTGGTAGGTGGTGGATTCTTAAAGGAGATAAGAGGAAGACTGAGGTGGACTATTGATGTTTAATGTATGTAGAAGTTTCATTTAACTTTACTGTAAAAGTGTGCAAATGTATAGAGTTGATGGTAACGTATATTAGTGAGTAACAGCTGGTTTATAAATGGGAATGTGGTTGAAAAGGGTAGTTTAGGGATGTAAATGCCAATTGAAGGAAAGCTAGAGAATATTCTAGGGACTGAATAACACAGTAAACCCAGAGGTGGATGAGAATTGTGGTTGATGGTATAGATGCAAGAATGTTCTTTGTGAGCTAGAGCAGATGTACATCACTATTGCAGGGTGGTGGGAGTGTGGAGAAACATGGGAAAAATACAACTGAAGTGACCTATGGACTGTGGTTAGCAGTAATAATGTAATATTCTTGCATTTATGCCAAAAATGTACTGTGTTGATAAAGGGGTAGTATGGAAAAAGCATGCCAAATGTAATGCTATGGACTTGGTAATAGTTTGATGATATTATCTCATAATCTGTAACAAATGTTCCACCACGGTATGGTGCATTGATAGAGGGGTGTTGTATGGGAATTCTGCACGTGAGCATGATTGTTTTGTTTGTATATAACTTCTGTCATAAAAATATATTTAAAAAATAATAATAGGCTAGGTTGGGGGGGATACATCAAATGTAAGATAAGAACTGTAGTTAGTAGTAAGATTTTGACAATATTCTTTCATAATTTGTAACAAATGTCTCATAACAATGCAAGGTGTTATTGGTGGTTGATGTATGGGACTCCAGTATGATGTTGAGCATGTTTGCTTTTAAATTCACAACTTTTACTATACACTTATTGTTTATGTATGTTCACATATAAATGATATAAAAACAATAATTATAATAGGGTGGCTTGGGGGAAAAATACACCAAATGCATTTGGTTAGTAGTAATATTTTGAGGATGCTATTTAATCATTAGTTAATTATGTTTCACAACAATGCAAGGTATTGGTGGTTGGGTGAGGTATGGTGTCCCTGTATGAAGTTATGTATGTTTATTTTGTAAGTTCACAAATATTAATATATATTTATTGTTTATGTATATTTACATATGATTGATATACTTTAATAAATGAAATGATGTACAGATACTGAAACATAACTACCAATCATGGTAAATGGTTTACATTATGGTTTATATTTTAGACCATACACTTTTGTAAACTTTGATGCAATTCAACATGGCCTGTATCCATCATAACAAGATCATGTAGAACACTGCCATCTCCCTTAAAAAGTCCCATTCCATCTATTCTATTCCTCCCTCCCCCTCCCCTTGGGACCCACCACAACCACCAGGCTTCACTCCTTGAAGGACAAGATTCATAGTTACTTACAACAACACTGAGGGCTTGCCACACTGGTCTGTCCTCCCCTGTTAGGCACTGCTCATGCTCTCAAGAGGTTCCTCCCCCTCTCTTTGAGAACATAGCAGGCCTCTCCAGGATGGGAGTCCACCACCTTGCCACTTATTATGTGTGTCTTCACCCATTGATATAACACACTATGGCAAGATGAAAACTCACACACTCCCTAGAAGCCTGCCCCAGGTGTGCCCTGTCCCGATTGCCTTCCATATCCAACATCCCAAACCATCAACCCTCGCTTGCCAAGTTGCCAAAAGAGCATTATCAGCATTCTACTTTCAACCATGTACCCACCAATCCCCAGTGTTCACCTGCTCCCACTAAGATGTCAGCATAGGATTCTCTAAGACGTCTTTCTCCCACAGAATCTTTGAACAACTAGCAGAAGCTGGCAGCACTATTTTCCTCAAAACTCTAAAAAAAAACCCCCAAAAAACAAAACAGTTAAAGTGTTGGGCTAGTGCCACATGAAGGAAATGCAGTTTAAAAATAGCAGGAAAACCTTGTGATGTCTTTTCCCCATGGCCTCTCAGGTGGTGGACCCTCTGCCACCTTTTCCCTGTGATCCCATTGTGGGTCCCTGGCCCTATCCTGGAGGGAGCAGAGTAAACCCTTTAGGTACACTGGGCTGCCTAAATGTCTTTGCCAATCTATCAGGTGGGATCCTAAAAGTCTGAAGCAGGATGCTCCTCTCAGGGTGATCTTCCCAGAATATACCGGGCAGGAAGAGGCAACTGGGAGACAGCTAAAGCAGGGTAAGAAACAATTAAGTCAAAACTCCTGGGAGAAAGGATTATTTGCCTTAAGTCATAAAATAGAGCACCCAGGAGAGGGGCAAAGTTTATTTCTTAAGAAGTAGAGTAGGCATTCAAATTCCTCTAAAAAGGAGAGATATTAAGGCCAGGAGCAAACAAGTAAGCCCAGGACAAGATGCAGATTCAGGATAGACTGACAGGACTCTGCCCTTCACATTTGCCTCAGGCTGACGTAATTGATAGGAGAGCTAAATTCTGAAGGAGGACACCTGCCAAAACAGTGCCAATTCACACAGATTGTGAAAAGTGTTTTATGAATTAGTGTTCTCTTGTTTTTTTTGTTTATTGTTTTTTTTTTTAGCTCCTGGTATCAAGGAAATCTCTGTTATATCACTAACTGGGTATGACGGGGAACCAGCTCAGGGACTAAACCCTAGAGTTAACATTTTAAAATATTAAAGTATACAGAATGCAACAAAAGATTATTAGACAAAGAAACAGGAAACAATGGCCCATCCAAAGGAACCAGATAAAAATATAGAAAACATCAATGAAGAATACCAGACTTTGCATAAACTGAAAAAAAAAAAAAAACTTTAAAAAATGATCCTCAGTATGCTCAAGAAGATAAAGGAAAACACAAGGAAATAAATAAAGGATATCAGGAAAAAAATGAATGAATAGTATGAGAATCTCAATAAAGGGATAAAAATTTTTAAAAGGATCCTACCAGAAATCCTGAAGAGGAAAACCACAATATCTGAAAAGAAAAATTCCCTAAAAGGTCTTAGCAGCAGATTGGAGCTAGGAAAAGAAAGAGTCAATGAACTCAGAGACAAGACAATTGAAGTGATTCAGGCAGACATATATATATGCATGTCTGTTATTTTTTTACTTAGAGACTAAGTATGGTTTAAGGTATTGTGTATGGTTGCCAAGTTGACAAGGGGTGGACTGTGATGGTTAGGATAATGTGTCAACTAGGCTAGGTAATTGTATACAGTTGTTTGGTCAAGAAAGCACTGGGATAATTGTAATACAAGGGCATTTATGGACTTCAGTCATTAGTGAGTTTATTGTATAGATGGCTGATAATTCTGCATCAACCAGGGAGATTGCCATCAGCAGTGAGTGACATTTTATCCAGTCAGTTGAAAGCCTTAAAAGGGGAAGTAATTTCAGCATTCAGAGAATTTCCCAGCTCATCTTTGGACAACCAACATCTCCTGGAAATTCACCAAGAACCTTCATTGGACTTTCATTGGAGCCTCTGGGTTGCAGCCTGCCTGTGGAATCTGGACTTGTGCAATCCCACAGTCACGTGAGAGAAATTTATACAATCTCATACTATTTACAGATATCTCCCTGTTGATTCTGTTTCCCTAAAGAACCCTGACCAATGCAATGAAACAAATGAAAATGAAACTACACTATACCAAAATTGATGATATGCAGCAAAGAAGGTGGCAAGAGAGAAATGTATAACTCTAAATGCTAAAATTATAAAGAAGAAAGAGCTCAAGTAAGATATATAACCTCACAACTTGTAGATCTAGAAAAAGAAGAGCAAACTAAACTCAAATTGAACAGAAGGAAGGAAATAAGAAAATATTAGAGAGGAGATAAATCAAATAGATGAAATAATACAATAAAGAAATCAATGAATCTAAGTTTGTTTCTTTGAAGAGATCAGTGCAATTAACAAACCTTTAAATAGACTGACATAGGAAAAAAAGGGAGAAAACACACATAACTAAAATCAGAAATGAAAGGAGGGACAATACTAACAACCCCACAGAAATAAAAAGGATTATAAGAGGATGACATGTGCAAATCTACACCGAAAATTAGATAACCTAGATGAAGTGGACAAATTACTAGAAATACATAAACCACCTACAGGGACTGAAGAAGAAATAGAAAATCTCAACAGACCAATAACAAGCAAACAGTTTTAATCAGTAATCATAAGCCTCCCAACAAAGAAAAGCCCAGGACAAATAATACCAGTCCTGCTCAAACTCTTCCAAAATATTGAAGAAGGAACACTTTCTAACTTATTATTTGAGGTCAATATCACCCTAATATGAAGGCCAGATAAAGATACCACAAGAAAAGAATATTGCACACCAATAACCCTAATAAATATAGGTGAAAAAATCCTCAACACATTATTAGCAAACCCAACCTAACAGCACACTGTAGTAATTATACACTGTGATCAAGTGTAATTTATCCCAGGTATGTAAGGGTGTTTCATCATAAGAAAATCAATTAATATAATATAACTAATTAATATAACAAAGGAAAAATAACATGATCATCTCAATTGACACAGAAAAGGCATTTGACAAAATCCAGCATCACTTCTTGATTAAAAAACACTTAGAAAACAAGAAATAGAAGGAACGTTCTTTCTCAACATGTTAAAGGGCATATATGAAAAACCCAAAGTTAACTAACCTCATACTTAATGGTGAAATACAGACAGCTGTCCTGCTAAGATTAGGAAAAAGATAAGGGTGCCTGCTATCATCACTGTTATTCCCCACTGGGCTGGAAGTTCTAGGAAGAGCAATTAGGCAAGAGAATGAAATAAAATACATCCAATTTGAAAAGGAAGGAGTACAACTTTAACTATTTGCAAAAGACTTGTTCCAAGATATAGAAAATCCTGAAAAATCCACAACAAAGCTACTAGAGCTAATAAATAATTCACCAAAATGACAGGTTACTAGATCAATAAGCAAATGTCACTAGTGTTTCTATATACTTGTAATGAACAATCTGAAAAGGAAATCAAGAAAAAATATCCACTTGAAATAGTAACTAAACTAAACAAACACACAAATAATTAGGGGAAAATTTATCCAAGAATATAAATGGCTTACTTATGGAAAACTATAAAATATTGCTAAAAGAAATCAAAGAGGACCTAAATAAATGGATGGATATTCCATTTTCATAGATTGGAAGATTAAATATTAAGACGTCAATTCAGCCCAAAGTGATTTTCAGATTCAATGCAATCGCGATCAAACTTCTAACATGCTTCTTTGCAGAAATGGAAAAGTCAATCATCAAATTTATATGGAATGGCAAGGGACCCCGAATAGGTAAAGCTGTCTTGTAAAAGAAGAATGAAGTTGGAGGACACACACTTCCCATTTTTAAAACTTTACAAAGCTACAGTAATCAAAACAGTATGGTACCTTTCACAAGGACAGATATATAGATCAATGGAATTGCACTGAGCTTTCAGAAATGAACCCTCACATCTATATCCAGTTGATTTTTGACATGGGCCCCAAGATCACTCAATGGGGAAATAATAGTCTATTCAACAAATGATGCTGAAAAAAACTGGATCTCTTCTTGCAAAAGAATGAAGGTGGACCCCCTACTTCACACAACATGCAAAAATTAATCCAAAATGGTCAAAGACCTATATGGGAATCAAAACTATGAAACTCTTAGAAGAAAACATAGGAAAGCATCTTAAGTCCTTTTGTTAGGCAATGATTAATTAGACTTTATTTCAAAAGCATGGGCAACAGAAGGCAAAATAGATAAATGGGACCTCATCAAAATTAAATACTTTTATGCATCAAAGAACGTCATCATGAAAGTAAAAAGACAATCTATGAGAGGGGAGGATATATTTGGATATCTCATATCCAATAAGGGTTTAATTTCCAGAATATATAAAGGAATCCTATGACCCAACAAGGAAAAGGCATACAACCCAGTTAAAAAATGAGCAAAAACTTTAAGTCATTTGTCAAAAGAAGATATATGAAAGGCAAAAAAATAAACACATGAAAAGATGCTCAACACCATTAGCTTTTAGGGAAACACATACAAAATCAAAATGACATACCATTTCATATAGACTAATATGGCTACTATTTTAAAAGGCTTAAAAATAACAAGTTTTAGAGAGGATATGGACTATCAGGGACATTTGTTCTTTAATGATGAGAATGTAAAATGGTGCAGCTGCTGTGTTAGACAGTTTAGACATTCCCCAGAAAGTGAAGAATATAAGTTATAAGTTACCATATAACCCCACAAATCCACTTGAAGATATATACCCAACAGAATTTAAAGCGGTGATAGGAATGGATATTCGCACACCAATGTCCATAGCAGCATTATTCACAATTGCCAAAAGATAGGAGCAACCGGAGTGTCCATCAACCAATGAATAGATAAACGAAATATGATATATATATATACAATGGAATATTATTCAGTCGTACGAAAGGAATGCGGTTCTGATTCAAGGGACAACATGGATAAACCTTGAAGACATCATATTAAGTGAAAGGAGTGAAATAAGCTTCACAAATAGGACACATATTTGGTGAGCTCACTGATGTGAAATAATTTGAATAAGCAAATTTATAGAGTCAGAAACTAGAATGCAGTTTACCAGGGGTTGGGGCCAGGTAGAGAGAAGGAATTAAGGACTAGGTAGTACTGGGGTGTTGGAAAAGTTCAGGTAATGGATGGTGTTGATGGTAGCACAAGAATGTTGATGTAATTACAACCACAGAATTCTATAGTTGAATGTGGTGAAAGGGGAAATTTTAGGTTGTATATATGCTGCTAGAATAAAAATTAAAAGAAAACACATAGGAGTGTACAACACAGTGAACCTGAATTAATTAATTAATATTGTTTCATCAGTTGTAGCAAAGGTGCTGCGTTAATGAAAATGTTAATTATAGGAAAAATTTGTATATGAGTGGGTATATGGGAACTCTGTTTTCTGCATGGTTTTTCTGTAAATATACAATATGTCTAATGAAAAAAAGGAAAAATAAACATAAACTTGCAGAGAATAGGGCCTCACTAAGTTTAAGAGAGAGCAAAAAAGTGTGGTACAATGATCTTATTGAAGAAAATAAAATATAAATATAATGGCTTAATCCAACTACATACAACAATTTCAAAAGATCTGTTTAAAAATGATTTTTGAGTTCAATGATAAACTGATACGAAGGAAAACAATTTAATAATTTTATCTGTTCTAATAGATTTACAAACCACAAGAAAATAACTTTTATGGATAACATATAATAACATTAACTCAAGAAGAATAACTGACATTTATTGAAGTCTTACAATATGGCAGGTACTGTGTTAAGTGCTTCCATGATTAACCAATGAGGCCAGCATTGATTTTAACATTCCGTTTTACAATTGCGGAAAGGATGAGCACAGAGATGTTAAATCAGTTCCCCAAAGTTAAACAGCCCTGAGCGGCGGAGGGAGAAGTGACACAAAGTGGTCTAAGTCTGAAACCTGTGCCCTTCACCACCAGGGGGCGATGAATATACACTTTTTTTCCTCAAGAGTTCCTCCACAAACATCTTGGGCTTTTTGTTTTAGAGTCTGATGCATTGTTTTGTTCGAGTGCATGCTCCATAGGGCTCCTTGCTATCACCTAATATCAATTACATTTTTGGTGGTTTTATATTTGAACCCCTGTATTGTCAGAGATCCTCCAGTGTTCCAGCCTTACCCAGAAACACCCAGAAAACAGACCCACCAAGCTTTTGAGTGGCTAACACAAGTGCCAAATGTGTATGCCTGGATCTGAGCCAAGGTTACAGCAAGGTGGGTACAGGGGGTCGCCTATGCCTGTGCTCTTAATTCATCTCTTTACTGGTAAGCAACAATTATTTCATTGGAAATCTATTGATTTCTAGCTCGTCTCCCCTAACTCAAATCTAATCAACAATCCCCTAGCATTGTTGGAGATCCTGCAGTGTAGAGAGCCACTGTGAAAGCATTTTTTTAAAAAGTGCAAATTAGTAAAATGAGGAATATAAAGACAAATTTACAGAAGATGTGGAAGCTTTAACTCCAGAATCAGCAAATGAAAATTCTTTAGGAAACCTGCTAGACCTATTTTTATGTCATATATTAACGACTTTTATCAAATCTTATTTATGGTTTGATTAGAGTCTCTATTTGCATTTTGGAGTCCCTTGTTTCCATGGGCCTGATAGATTCTTGGTATGCTCTATCCATATTTTTTGTTTGATTGCTTTTTCTGTTTATCTGTCTAATAAAGGGTATGGTATAATTGTGAATTTTTACCCTCTAAGAGGTGTAAAGAGAGTGAATGCTAATGCGGTTGCAATAAACAAATGAATGGTTATTTTGCAGAAAAGGAAATTTAGTGGAAAATAGGATTTACCATTCTTGATTTACACCATACCAAAATGCATCTTGGCCACAACACACCACAGTAAAAAACCAAAAGACTCAAACCTTTTAAATTCATGCATATGTCCTTTCTGCAATGGAAATCCTTGGATCGGGTTTGGACTGAGAATTGTAAACCGATGTTCTGAAATTTGCTTGCCAAGGAATCTTTCTGAAGAATGCTTGTAGGGCTGAATGGATTTCCAAGTCTGGTTTTCAGTGTATCATCATCATTCTCTAAATTTAATTCTTTAGGTTTTTTGAGATGTAGCAGTTCCAACTAAAATTTATTGCTTTGTCTAATACAGCAATTTGGATAATATTGGAAGAAAATGGAAGCACAATTATATGCTTTTTCTAAATTCAGAATTAGTCCAAAGTGCTATTTTTATATGTATTGTTAGCACAGAGCTCAGATAAAATTTCCTATTTAAATATAATCTCCTAAACACAAAAAGCAGCCATCTGAATGTGAGAAATCCGTATCTATCGTTCACAAAAAGGATTTGGATTAGAATATATAAAAAAGTGGAGAGTGGGAATTATTTTTTTTTAAAGCAATTTCCATTAAATTTCATCCTAGAAATAAAAGTTCAATGCATGAATAATAATAAGAGTTATGAACAAGTACTTAACAGGAGGTAATTTTTCTATCTACCCTAAGATAAATAAAGAACTTTCTTTTCCCTATCTCTTTATGCTCATTGTTCAGAAACACTTTCTTGTCATAATCACCCCCATAAAATACAGAAAATGAAAATCAATCATTTCTTCTCACTTTATTAAAAAAATGCCACGACATAGCTGTCATTTTTTGACAATTACCTGTAAAAAGATGAAGGGAGAATTTTCAAATACAAGTACTTCCAACTTCTAGAGTCAAGAACAAATGCTAGCCCTTAAAATGTATTAAACTTTGATGTCATCCTGCAGTTATCAAACCAAAACAGCTAAAGTAATGTCCTCTGAAAATAAAAGTTGTGTTTTAGATTTGGATCTCAAATATGAATAATAAAAAATTCCATTAACACTCCATATAAGCTGTGTTTTAATAACTTTTTTTCTTGGTGGAGGAAAACATGAAATAATTACCCCAGAGTCTAGAAAGGAAAAGACCACACATACGTGTGTAATAATCTATAACTGACAAAGCATCTAGATAGGCATTATACATATGACCTTTCGTCATACATGAGGAAGTGGCCAAATAGGATTATCTCAGTCCCTGAGACACATAGAAAATAGATGACTTGCCTAAGCTCTCACAGTTAGTGACTAGTATAAGACTTTCCAGTGTTTCCTGATCCCAAAAATAGTTTTATGGTTGTGTTTTGTTTGTTTTTCAACTCTACCATTTGAACACTAATTTAAAATCCCAGGAAGTGGATGTGGCTCAAGCAGTTGGGTGCCTGCCTACCACATGGGAAGTCCTTGGTTGGGTTCCTGGTGCCTCCTAAAGAAGACAAGCAAGACAGCAAGGTGATGAGATGGGCTGGCCTGGAGAGCTGATTCAACTAGATGATGCAACGAGGAGCACAACAAGAGATAACAACAAGCAGGGAATGGGGGTGGCTCAAGCGATTGAGTGCCTCCCTCCCACATGGGAAGTCCTGGGTTCCATTCCTGGTGCTTCATAAAAAGAAGATGAGCAGGTACAGAGCACACACAATGAATAGACACAGAGAGCAGACAGCAACCACAAGCAATGAGGGGGGATAAATAAATAAATCTTTAAAAAACAAAAATAAATAAATAAAATAAAATTACAACATACAATAACTTTTTAAATGGCTATAAACTTTAGTGCATGGCAAAACTCATTTTTAAAAATATTTTAAATGGAAAAATAGTTTTTATAATCTCATAAAACCACTTTCTCAATCTTCTACAGCTATTTGATTACCCACGTTCACCTAAAGAAAATTTATTAAAAATAAACACATGAAGGGGGATGAAATACCTCATCATTCCTAGATCGCTATATATAGTCAATGTGTATTGGAAACGTGTTACCCTTACATGGGAATAATAAATGTGTATTGAGTACAGTGTGCCAACTGCAGATGTCAGATGATATCTTTTATCTAATCTACCTTGATACAGTTCAGATAATGAGTCTTCAAAGTAACATTGTAAGAGTGCTCCCCAGTAATGGACTTTAAAATAACTGCCCCTTCTGTTCTCCACACTTCAAACAGTCTAATTCAACAGTCTACTTGTTTGTCATCATAGGCAAAGTGTAGCTTCTTTTGTTAAGAAAAAGAAGAAAAATAGATTTTTAATCCTGACAACAATCCTTTCAAGTAGATATCATCTTTGCTATGCAAATAAGGAAAGTGAGATTTACGGATACCAAGACATTTGCCCCCAAACAAATGGCTAAAGCTGATGCAGCGAGCACTCATATTCTGGGTGATTGTACCCCCCTATCAGAGGAACAGTGGAAAGAGTCAAATATCAGCAGTTTTTGAGTCAGAATGAGTCAGATTCAAAATACTAAAGATGAAAAAAGAATTTTCTTTTATTTTAACATTCAACCTAAAGTGTAGTGTGTCTAAAAACTAAATATATGTATTTATATTTGTATATACCTATAAGGTTATTGAAGAAAAATTCTAAGTTATTTGAAGATTTTAAATGATATCCTATTTAAATTTTTAAAAATTCAAGGGGGGCCTAACCCTCCTCTATGTTTAAAAGGCTACATTTAGATATAAGAAAGCTCCAATTAGAAATATTTTTCCTCTAGAGTGCCTCTGTCTGAGGTGCAGCGTGAATAGTGTGAAAATAAAGCATGAGTTGTGATAATGACTCTCTATTACTAGCCAAGTAAACTTTCGTTAGTCTCTTAATATTACTGCACCTCTCTTTGCTCATCTGTAAAATAAAATCTCTCTCTCATAGGAATGTAATGAGAATTAAGTGAGTTATATACTTGAATTTTCCCCCATAATTGTTGCCCATATTTGAAAGTTTCCCTATCTGTGCAAAGGATGTTCTGTTTTAGGGAAAGTAATTTTATCCTGAGGAAGATGCTTTTAAAAATATTGACAAATCGTATGATAATTAATCAAAGTTTGGTATATTAGTCAGGATGATTTTTGTTATGCTTTGGTAACAAACAACCCAATGGATCTCAGTTGCTGAATGCAACATGCTTTTATTTTTTTCTTCATGCCAGATAGCCATTGGGGGTTGGCCAGAGATTGGGAAAGAAGGCTACATTCCACACACTCACCTGGGGCCACAGGCTGCGGGACGCTCCACCACCATTTGTTTTCTTTTAACACATCTGGAGGGCCTTAATTCTTGATAAAAAAGGATTTGTAGCCCAAAAAGGCCTTTGCTAATAAAATAGATTTGCCACAACTGGCACCTTTGTCTTTACTTGCAATCTCATCTGTGACTATTTTTAAGCTATCATATAAAGAAGGAAACAAAAGTAAACAAAATACCAAAACAGAATCCTGTGCCTTGTACTTCTCTGTCCTACATGAGACTAAATGTAGGACTTGTTTCTCCATGGATGCACTCCCATAAATAGGTGCATCGATTGTCTTCTCATTGTTGCATAAATGTCACTCATCTTCCAGGCTTTCCTTTAGCTGGGAAGTGCAATCCGTTCTGGGTGCTTCAGGCTTTGCTCACACTGCTTTGCAGGACACAGTGCCTTCTACACCGTGGACCAGATGTGGAATTCTCATCCTTAAAGAGTGATTCTATTCTCATGAGTTTCAGAACAACGCTCCTTATCCCTTAATGTGTAAATCCACCTACTCACATTCAAATAGAAATGGAGGACCAGTGACTGGCAGGTTCCCAGTGAGACATTTCATGGGAAAAGAGACTGTGTCTTACTCAAATTCCATTTTTTCAAGGCATCACTATCAGGACTGTCCACATATGTTTACTGAATTAGTATGTCATATCAGATTTTTAATATTTCCTAGTATTGAAAACAATCCACCTAGGTAAACACATGGACTTCTTAAGCGCCAGGATGGACCCGCCTGATTTTTTTTTCATTTACTCCTCATTTGCCTTTTCAAAGATTTAAAAAATTTTAACCTTTTATAGATGAAAAATATAAAAATTCATATTTTATAGCAATGAGATTAAGTTCCATAACTGAGTTTAACCTCACTAAAAGTTTAGAATTTAAGGCCATCATTTTACCTGGTACTCTATAAAATGGACACTTAATTCATTACTATGCTTGGCTGGGGAATCTTTTACTTGATACATTAAGCATTTATATTTTAGGGGATTGGGTGGTTTTAGGTTATAATTAAACAGGTAACTCTCAAATGGTGAACTTAGTAAAGATGCACATGCGAGTACAGGAGTTTCTGGAAATCTCTTTTCTACTTGTTGATACATTCAGTTATGGGTTTATTTTCCTCAATTAACTTCACAATATTTGAGAAGAACTGATTTAATTGACTTTAATTATAAGACAGTGAGATGATCTCTACTTGCAAAGTTTTGCTTTACAAACCCAAGGCAAACTCCTTGTGACCGTGGTCCGACCACGCAGCCTTACCTCTTTCCGGAGCCCTTGCTTCTGCACAGAAGCCTATCAGTGCCCCAACTGATCACATCAAAATTCTCGTTGAATTATGGAACTAACCTGGTGCCCCAGATCTGCCAGAGCTGCAAACTTGCATAAGACATCACCTATCCTTGATGTGTACTACTTCCATTTTGGTTTCAGCTTTGACTGGGTCTTCTCTCTGCAAATGCTTTAAAGAATGTCCTTTTCACTGTTAAATGCATCCGGGGGAAGAAGGACTTGACGCAGTAATTTTCAAAGTGTTAGTCCCAGGCCAGGAGTATCAGCGTCCCTAGAGAACTTGTTAGAAATGCAAATTTCCAGGGCCCACTCTGACTTTCTAAATCAGAAACTTGGTCCGGGGTGGGGCCCAGAAACCTGCGTTTTACCAAAACCCTCCAGGTGTTTCTGATGCATGCTAAAATTTGAGACTGCAAGTTAAATTGCAAAGGATGGTTCTTGGAAAAATTAGCTCCTCTCTAGCTCTATCCACCTAGAATATCTTTCTCTGAAGCCTAACAACTTGCAGTTCTTCTCTTTTTAGACCTAGGTATCACACTTATGCAATTCTCATGACGCGGTAAGAGAGGATGCTATTTGTTGACCTTGACTTCATGCCCAGTGCTCTCCTGGGCCACTAAGAATCTGTCAAGCCTGTGAATTCCACGTGTTCAGAAGTTCCAAGCCATTAGTACTGGTAAATATAGTTTGGAGGTGATGAGGAAGAGAACCTATCTGAAGACAGAGTGCCTAGGGCTGAACTCTGGCTCTCACACGTTCTGTGTGACCCTCAGCAGGCTACTTCTCCTCTCTTGCCTGAGTTCCTGCCTATTTAAAATGGAGAGAATAATATTGGTGTCAGGGTTATTGTAGAGATTAAATCATTCAATACATGGACAGCACTTGTGAAGGTCTGACACCAAGTTACCATTCTCCTTGTACCTTGGGGCCAGGCTCCTTTGATAACCTTTGTTCTACTAATAATCCTGGCATTTACAGGTGTGTGCATTAGCTCAAGTCTCCTAACCCAGGAGTTCTCCCCTGTCTTCAGCTCCTGAAAAGTCTACTTGTTCAATACTCCATGGAGTGAACATTCCGGTCAACCTAATCAATTGTATCATCCTGTCTCTTCTATTGATTAGTTTTTAAAACTGTCTTTTAAGCAAGCCACATGTCCAGGACTAGGTGAACAGGTTGATGTCTATATAAGAAAGACATAAGACTTGTCACCAAGAATTATTTAGGAAAGACATGAAAGGAAAGTATTAAAAAACACAGTCATCTGTAATAAAATAAAAGGAATTAACATTGTAATATGTAATCACCAAGGAAATATAACTTTATAGCCTGGCCTGCAGGCTTCCCAGAGGTGGTGATATTTATATTTTAAACAATCACACAAGGCACATACATGTGCAGATACTCAAAGTTCATTTTTATCACTTTAAAACATGATTAGAGAAAAATATTTTTAAAAAGAAAAGTTCAAGGATAATTTACTCGGTCAGTAACTATTATTCAAGGATTTATCTGCCAGAGTTTAATACAGTTGGTGATTCTGCCATGCAGAGAGATGTCTCTTGTTAACATTTAGTGTATGTCCTTCTGATACGTTGCATGTATTAATAAGCACATAGCTAATTTTAGTAATGCTGTACCTGCATTCACTTCATTGTTTAAACTCAGCATTCAATGTCAAGTCTACACATCTACCCTCGTTAGACTACACCACTGATTCTCAAACTCTAGCATGAATGAGACTGACCTGCAGGCTTTGATAAGGCATATTTCTGGGCTTACCCCAAAGTTTTGATGCCTTAGGTCTAGGATGGAGAGTAGGTGCATCTCTAACCCCTCTCCAGGTGATGCTGCCACTGCTGATCAGAAATCCCTGCTTTGAGACCCACTGGCCAAAATAAATGTCTCCCACCTTGCCTGTATATTATAGTCACCTGGGGGCTTTACAAATCCTATTCCAGAGATTCTGATTCAGTTGGTTAGGGGTGGGGTCTAGTTGTTGATAAAAATTAAAAGCTCTCCAGAGGATTGTAATGTGCTGATAAGGACCAATATCACTAACCTTTAATTTAAAAATGTTCTAGATTTTCAAACTTGTCGAGAACTGTGCAGAGTCTGAACTTTTACCCTAGTTGAAAGCTAAAGCTAGCCCGACATGGTTTCCAGGATGTGGGAGATGGCAAGAGAATCCGAGCTGACGCGTTCAGAGACAAAAAGCTTTATTTCTTGGAGCTCAGGAAGCAGTGCAAGCTTCGTGTGTGTATTGGTTCCCCTTTTCTTCCAAGTCTTAGGGTGGTGTGTCCAGGTGTGTCCAGGTGGGTCCCGGTATGTCCAGATGTATCCAGGTGAGTCCAGGTGGCTGCCACACAGGCAGTGTGATAGCTTCATAGCTGTGACCTTATAGAACGCAAATTGTTTTATTTTCTTTGAGGCAATTGTAAATGATACTCTGTGTGTTTGTGTTTATAAGGATGATGTTGCTTATATGAAGTACCTAGAATAAGCAGATTTCATAAGACAGATATGCCCAGTTTACCAGGGACAGGGATGGGGAAGGAAAAGGAGAAGTTATTGCTTAATGAGTGTAGTTTCCATTCAGTCTTTCAATACTATGTATGACATTCAATCTAGGTTTTTATAGATGCTCTTTATCAAATAGAGGACATTCCCTTTGATTCTTATTTGCTTAGATTTTTTATTATGGATGTGTATTTGATATCTTCAAATACTTTTCTGCATCAATTGATATCATCATGCAATGTTTCTGCATTAGCCTGTTAATGTATTAGATTACATTCATTGATTTTCAAATTTTGAAACAGCCTTGCTTTCTTGTGGTAGACACCATTTGGTCATGGGCTGTACTTCTTTTCATACACTTTTGGATTCAATTTGCATATACTTTGTTGAGGACTTTTGCCTCTAAATTCATGAGAGATTTTGATTAGTAGTTTCTCTCTCTCCCTCTCTCTCTTTTGCATTGACCTTGTTCACTTTTGTTATCTTGGTAATATTAGTCACAGAAAATGTTTAGGAAGTATTTCTCTCCTCTTCAGTTTTCTGGAAAAGATTGTAAAATGTTGGCATTGATTCTCTTTTAAATGTTGATAGAACTCTCCAATTAAACCATCTGGGCCTGGACATTTTTTTGAGAGGGTTTTAATTATGAATTCAATTTCTTCAGTAATTATAAAACTGTTTAGATTGTCTAAACAGTTTGGATATTGCTAGTTTTTGATTTTTGAGGAATTGGCCCATTTCTTCTAAGTTCTCATATTGATGAGCATAAGGGTCTTTTTAGTGTACCCCTGTTATCCTTTTAATGGTGCAGGATCTGTGGTGATAGTTCGTATTTCTTCTCTTTGTCTCTCTTTGACTTTTTAACCTTATTTGCCAATTTTATTGATTTTTTTGAAGTGAGAGCTTTTTGTTTCATGGATTGTCCCTATTCTTTTCCCATTTTACATTTATTTCTGCTCTTATTTTTATAATTTTCTTCCTTTTGCTTGTTTTGTATTTATTTTACTCCTTTTTTCTAGTTTCTTACAATAAGAATTTAAGATTATTGATTTGTAAGCCTTTGGTCTTGTAAATTTCCTTCTCCACATTGCTTAAGCTGCATCTTCTTATATTTTGATATACTGTAGTTTCATTTCAAGAAGTCTGAATGTTTTATTCCCTTTAAGACTTTCTCTTTGACTCATTATTTATTTAGAAGTCTGCTGTTTAGTGTTCAAGCATTAAGAAGCCTTTTTGATATCGATTTCTAATTTGATTGCATTATGGTCAGAGAACATACTATGTATGATTTTAATTATGCTAGATTATTTTAATTAAGATTTTTCACCAAAAACTTTGGTGACTGTTCCATGGGCCAAATCCTTGATCAAGGTCAGCCAATAAACCTGCCTGAAACATACACCCTGGAGAAATACACAATTTTTTGTTCTGATTCTCCTTTGGAAGGAGATTTGATATTTAACTTCAGGGAGTTTACTATACAAACATAACTGAAAAGATAGTCTGGGACATCGGCTTAACATTAGTGTCCCTGCTTATAAGACTAAGAGGTTCAGAAATGTGAAAGACCCTGGAGGATTGTTGCCCAGCAAAACCATTTGGTGAAATCCTATCCCAAATTCTATTTTGAATTCTGATAAGATTCCATTGAATTAAAAATTATTTTGCCAAGAATTGTCATCATTATAATATTGACTTCCACTTCAAATCATTTGAGTTTTCCTTCATGCCTCAAAGGAAAACCATGTACTTTTTTATTAATTTATTTTATTTTTAAAGGAGATTTAGGTTACATAAATGTTACATAAAAAATAGAAGGGATTCCCATATGCCCCACTCCCATCCACTCCCACACTTTCCCACATCATGGGTCTTCTGCTTCTTTTATTTGAACCTATCATTAGCACTATACTTGATAAATATATGTCCCAGAGATGTAAATCTTTGATCTGTCCATGTGCCAGTTGAACCCTGAATTTCAGCAGAGTTGTAACACCTACTCTTCAGTTCATTGGACTCACCCAGGGCAACTAACAAGGAGATGTAGTTGGACAATACCCATCCTAAGGAAGGGAAAGTGTCTGCAACTGCAAGCAAGATAGTTCCATCCATCTGCCCCATGAGATCCAAGCTCCTTCTCAATTAGAAGGAAAATGGGCATCACCACCCCAAAATTCTCAATATTGGGGAATGAATACTGGACTAAAGTAGACTTAAAACCATGTACTTTTAAAGTATGTTCTCTTTTGATTTGTTTTTGAATACTTACATGTTGAATATTTATTGTTGCTGGTATTATTTGATTTTTCTCACCCCAATATTTTAATTAGTTATTGCTGATATACATAAAATTAAAATAATTGATTGTGTCAGACCACTCAACACTAGCCTTTTCTCTTAACTCTTATTCCTCTGTGCTCTTGTTCTAATAATATTAGCTATCAATGATTTCTAGGTTGTTATTATAACAAGTAAATAGAGATAATGTTGTCTGTTCATTGCCAAATATATTATTTTTATTGGCTTATTAGCTAGAGGTTTTAGATCAAAATCAATGTATGTCATAGTGGGAATCTCAGACCTTTCTTGACTTTGCAAACTGATGTAGAGTATGATGGTGGCTATAAATTCCAGATTAATAATATCTCTGGGAAGGGCTGCAGGTCTGGAGAGATGGATGAATGAAGGCATGAGTCCTTTTGCTCCTGCCCAGCCCTTCCAGGTATCCAGCCCTGAAAGTGGAGTTCACCGCTAGCTCCCACTTTCTGTAAACTAGACCCCTCTATTATAGGGAGAAATTAGAGTGAAGGGGCTTGCTCTAATCTTCAGGTCCTTCAAACTCTACCTGCAGTGGCTTCATACTAACCAACTTCCTGTTCTTTCAAGCCAAGAGATCCTGCTTGCCTGGAAAACACCTCATTGATCTGGATAGAGGGACAGATGAGATGTCAAGGCTACAAGGGAAAACTTTTGGTCAACACAGACATTTTTCTGAGGACAAAAGCATCCACAATCCAGCCAGTCCTGACAATGAACTTAATTTGTGGTGCCTATTCAACAGAAAAAGCTGAAGGTTTATCTGGAGCTAAAAGGAGCCAGGAATTTGATTTTGAATTTTATTTAAGAGTGTGTCGTTTAATCCTCATATATTTATGAAGTTGACATTTTTCTATCCATTATTAATTTCCAGCTTCATTCCATCATGCATAACATGTTTTGTATAATTTCAATCTTTTTAAATTTATTGAGACCTGTCTTGTGACCCAACAAATGGTCTAACTAGGAGAAGGATCCATGAGCACTTGGAAAGAATGTATAACCCATTGTTTTGAGGTTCAATACTCTTTAGATGTGTTAGGTCTAGTTCACTTACCATATTATTCAAGCTTTCTGTTTCTTTATTTATCTTTTGTCCAGATGTTCTACCCAATACTAAGAGTGGTGTATTGAAGTCTCTGCTATTACTGTAGAGACATCTATTTCTCCCTTCAGTTTTGTCAGTGTGTACCTCATGTATCTGGAGCACCCAAGTTAGGTGCACAAATATTTAGTATAGTTATTTCTTCTTGGTGAATTGCCCCTTTTATTAATATATAATGACCTTCTTCATCCTTCACTATGGTTTTGCATTTAAAATCTATTTTGTCTGATATTAGTAGCACTCCTCCAGCTCTGTTTTAGTTACTATTTGTGTGGAATATTTTTTTTCCAATCTTTCACTTTCAACCTGGTTGTGTCCTTACATCTAAGGTGGGTCTCTTGTAGACAACATATAGATGGCTCATATGTTTTTAATCCATTTTATCAGTCTACTTATTTTGTTTGGGGAGTTCAAACCAAACACATTCAATGTTATCACTATAAAGGCATTACTTACTTCATCTGTTTTGTCCTTTGGCTACCTGTTGGCATATCTTACATTGTATGTCTTTTTACCTCTTAATTTACCCTCCTAATAATCTACATTTCTATGCTCCTCTCCAAATCTCTCACCCTTGTATTTTTCCTTTCAGACTGCAACACTTCTTTTAGTATCTCTTGTAATTTTGGTCTTTTGGTAACATACTCTCCCAGTTTTTGCCTGTCTGTGAAGACTTCGAACTCACCCTCATTTTTGAAGGATAATTTTGTTGGATACAGAATTCTTGGCTGGCACTTTTTTCTTTCAGTCCTTAAATACATCATACCACATTCTTCTTTCCTCCATGGCTTATGATGAAAGGTCGGCACTTCATCTCATTGAGGTTCCCTTATATGTGATGCTTTGCTTTTCCTTTGCTGCTTTCAGAATCCTCTCATCTCTGATATCTGTCATTCTGAATAGTAAGTGTCTCAAGGTAGGTCTATTTGGATTTATTCTGTTTGGGGTGTGTTGTTCTTCTCGGATAGTGATGTTTATGTCTTTCATAAAGTTTGGGAAGTTTTCCTTCAGCTTCCACTTCCCAGTGTTTCTAGTCTGGTCAGAGTCGAGTTTCAAAGTGAGCACTGCTGGCTGAATTCACTGAAGAGAATTTCTCTGACTCATCCTCCTTCTTCCCTATTAACAGCTGGAGGGGAGGAAGACGTCTGTTCCTCTCTCAGTTGGCTGCAGGGAGCCAGGGATTTTATTAATGTCTTGAGGGTAGGGGATGGGAGCCCTTCTCAGGCACCACGGGGATTTGGTTGTTTCAGATTCTTTATCTCTCTGTCCCTCACCTTCCTGGGGGTTATGCAGCACTGTCCTGGTCTGGTGACACCCAAAACAAGTCCCTTGGACAGCTTTTGGCCCTTTCTCCATTGTTTTTGTGATAGAGTTGAACCCTAGCTGTCTACTCTGAAACCATCTTCCCAGAACTCCGGTCTGTTGAATTCTTTTGATTTTCTTTTGCCTATGTCGATCTTTGAGAACAGAATTAAGAGCCTACTGAAATTGCTGAAAATAGGGAATATTTTTCAATAAGATCTCATGTACACATGTCTGTTCCTCTCCACAATTTGGTTCTAAGAATTTCTGTCAAAACAGTAAGAATAGTGCAATCATACAACAAAAAGCATATATATGTATATACATACACATATATATGGTAAAATTCTAATGTATTAGACAGAGTTTGTTCTTGGTTTAATGCAAAGGGCAAGGTTAGATGATTGCTTTAAGAATTCTCACTCTTAGCAAAAATAGTAGATCTGATAATTGTCAGATAAACACCAAAAGTGTTTAGTTCTGTAGAAAGATTTTGTTTTTGGCACTGTTGAAATCAGGAGCAAGAGGGTACAGCAAATGTGGGGAATGGCAGAATTTGACAGATTCAAGCTTTTTAGGAATAGTGGGATGAGACGAATCCAGCTTCAACAGAGAGTTCTAATGACTGTAACTTTAAAAACTTCCCTCAAATCAGAGACTTTTTGAACCAAAATTTATGAAGATGCAACTTTTATTTCCATTTAACTCTAAAGTGATTCTTATTCTTACCCTCTATTCACATAACTATCTTCCAAGTGCTAAATGTTTGTCACGAACACAGATTGCTCTCATTGTCTAATTCATTGATGTATGGATCATCATGCATTTTAAAATCAATATGCTCTAAAGTTCAAATTGTTCACTTACTGATGCGTGCAAGCACTTTAATACAAAAATAACTTTAGTCGTCATCTCTCCTCGTGAGTCCAAATGATAAACTAAAAGCCTATCATTTCAAACCATCTGCAGCACTGGGTAAATATCATGCTCACAGCAGGATCTACAGCCTTTAGATAGCCTTTGTCCAAAACTATTCAGTGTCCTTCTATTGTTTCCACAAAAAATGCATAAAATAACTCTCTCCTCCAATTCACTCCTTTGCCAAATGTTGAAAATGTTGGAAGAGCCAAAGGAAACTTTATTGTCTATTATTTTGGCAGCCTTCCATATACCAACTGCTAAATGAAGGTTAAGAAATTAATGAATCAGACTGAGTACGTAGTGTCCGATAATTTTAAGCATAGTGTTAGAAGTGGTTATCAGAAGAGAATAATTTACATTTTGGGCATTCCAATAACATACATATAGACACCCATTGCAGGTAGTTTTCCAGAAATGTTTAATCAAGGGAAGACTTCAACTATATGAAATTGTTAAACATAACTGAATTACATGAATAAAGCCAATTATCCAAATTTCAGATGCTTGGATTCCTTAATCCCCTGGAAAACTCAATAAACTTGATTATAATAGAAAGAGGTTAATAAGCAGGGTCAGGAGGTTTCAGTTTCAGTTGCCTTTTAGTAGTAGTGTTAATTTCAGAAACAATGCTTAGCCTCTCATTCTCTTAATATGGAAAAGGAAGCTATTTTGACACAAAGAATTCCAATTTGTTCTTTAGCATTTACATGTTGTAGTTGCTGCTATGGTTATGTCAAAATTAGAGTAAATATGACTTTGGTCATCAGTGGGATTAAATAAATGATACAGTATGAATATGATGTGTCTACTTTGGTTTGCAAGTTGAATCGAACCCTAATACTGGTTGTTGAATGCTGTTAATGTCAAAACCTGCGGGAACCACCATTGTGAAGTTCTGGAACAGAGGAAGGGAAAATGAACAAGGGAAAACAAATGAACAAAAAGGGGGAAAATGAACTCTCTTAGAAATGGTAGATGATTAAAGAATAGGTTTTGCCTGGAAGCCGTAATAGAGCTAGTTGCCGGAAGCAACAGGAAGGAAAAGAGACTTACCTAAGAAAACAAAGCTTGACAGCAGAGAAGTAGGAGTGACTGCATGTAACTACTTTCATGGATACAACATGAGTGCCTGATTGGACTTCTTTTATGGTTTGTCAGCTTTAACCCAGGTCCACATTGTTGCCAATTCTTTTTCTAAAATCTATGATCAGCCATGTCTTTCCTATTCTTTGAACACAAAGAAAAACAAAACCAAATACCAAAAGGCCTTGACAAACTCCCATTAGTGCAGTGGACAGATAGTTGACTCTTTAGCTCAAGCTACATCTCCTGGTACATTCCACCATGTGCATCCCAGCTGCTGGAATGGAAACTGCCCTCTGTTCAGTGTTCTGTTTCTCAAGCCTCTTTTGTCTCACAGACTGTTTACTTTGATGGGAAGACATTCTTCCTTTGCTGAACCAACCAACACTTACTCTTGAGGATCCTATTCAAGTGTCATGTGCCCCCTGAAACATTACTTCCTGTTCCAGTTTATTTTATTGCCTCTTTCCCTCTGTGTTCCCAGGATACTGTTTACATGCCACTTCTTCAGCAGGTCTCATAATGTGATCATTATTTATACTAGACCATGATAAATGCCATGTGATATCTCTTGCAGTGCTTTATTATATTTTGGCATGTAGTATTTTGTGATACAGAGCCACATAACTTGAAAGTCATGCAAATTGAGCATGCGTATATGTTTATGTATGTGTGTATGCATATATATGTACACAGACACACATAAATCCAAATTTCTGGGGTGCATTCTCAGTGATGGAGCAGGATGGTGCAGAAAAGGCCATGCTGTGTGCTCTTCACTCTGTTAAAAAATGTGCATAAAATATTTATGTACCTAGCAGACATTAGTGTTATTTAGGAAAGATAGTCTAATCAATTTTCAATCTATCTTCTAACCAATGTACTAAATTTTATTTTTTAATTAAGTTAAACCATTGGAAAGTCATAACTTTGGCTATTTTCCCATAGAATAGCCTTCACTGAGTTACACTTTACAGATACACCTTTCAATTTCTTCAAGAATTGCTCATAAATCAACTCAGCACAATGGACTGCTGTGTGCTTTGTAATGATATCTTTGCAGATATTATATTAGGTACCTTCTGTGTAAAGTTCAATGTGAGATATGAGTCAATTCTAACATTTAGTCGTAGAAAGACTTTTGTTTGTCTGGTGAACTAATGTATTACTTTGTTGCTGAAATGAGAACTATGCCAATTAACAGATATTCCTTTTGCACTTCGGTTGAAAGAAAAGTGAAAGTCAAATTTATAATAAATTATGATGACCCTGCTAACGCTGAAAAGTACAGAATTTGGTTCTTTGTTCTTCTCTTTACCATGATTATGCGTATACATTCAAATTTAAGACATTTCAAATATTTTTAAAAATCATATTTATAATCATAATTATAAAAAAGTCAAATGTTTCACTACTGAAAATGTTATACATTAGTGATATGAAATCCTTATCAAAGAAACTTTATTCCTCAGCCACTCCCCACCGCTTCTGTAGAGTAGAGGTACTATATGTCAAGTATTTCAATCACAACTCTAACATAGCTAAAAAGTGGTCTTTTGTGAGGCTTGAAATAGACACTGATAAATCCAGGAAGAGGCATAAAAAGGTACAGCTTTGAGAATTTGAGGCAAAGGAAGAATATATTAGGCAAGTTTTTCACCAGGCCCAGGCTTTATAATAAACCTTGATGGAGGGCCAAGGAATGGTGAGGTAAGGAGGGGATGCTGACATTCTAGAGATTTCCTAGGTAATACCTGATGCTCATAGAAGACTCGAAAACATGTACAGCAATCTTTACTTCAAAATAGATGAGGAATCCAGGCTTGAAGATGCAAGCTCATTGCTAATTGAGTCTTGAGATGTACACAAGATAAAGTTGACTTATAGCTTGACTTGGAAGAACTCTAAATCTATCTCTGGGGATACTTGGGTGCTTGTCTAACACTTGGCATGACAAGGGCAGTGGGCCTTTTGATGTGTTGTTTAAACTCCAACAATTCCCTGGCAACACCCAGGAACAGTGGGCTTGTGGATGATTTTGATCTGGCTTTGACCAGATCGACAGCCTGGCTCGACTACGTGAACAGAGGGGCATAAAACCCTACAGGCAGCTCTTCCTTAAAGCTGAGATTCCTCACACAGACCCTGGTAGTTCAATCCAGAGTCTGTGTGTGTTTGTGTGTGTGTGTGTTTAGGACCCTGGGGTATCTCTTGGAACCCCAAGGCGTGACTGCTCACGTTCTTGCTGCACCATCTTCTTTGCCTGTACATAAAAGCCTTCTGCGAATATTCTCTATAGAGAGTGGTGAGTCGTCTCACATAGCTGAACTTGTAAAATGCTCAGGTGCCAAGGCTGCCTTACACAGCTTTGATTATACTGGTGGGAGGCATCAAGCAGCCCAGCTGTGAGAGTTGGGAAAAACAAGGGTAGTAAAGTGAGATAGAGTTGAGAGTTTTATGAGTCACAAAAATGCTCATGCATATTCATACAATCATGCCATTGAAATTCTAACCTAAGAGGTGATACAAATGTGGGAAGCAATGGGATGCGTGCCACAGAATCTTAACAATAGAACTTGGTCTCTTTCAGCTGAAGCTGAAGCCGGAACAAAGCTAAGAACAAACAATAAGAGGTCAGAGGTTGAGCCACCTAAGCAGGACTTGGAGAGGAGATGGTCAGCCATGACTCTTAGCTCCACGGTTGCCTTGACAGTGCTGGAAGTGAAGAAAGGCTTTCCAGTAACCCCTGCAAGAGGTGCAGAGAGTGCAGGGTAACTTTCCCTCAACTCACGCTCAGTCTTCAAGGAGCTTGGAGAGCCTGAGAGGTCTTCCTTGGGGAGTGACAGTCACGGGCAGTTGTCTGAGAAGAAAAGTCTCCAATGAGAGGCGGTTGCAGGGAGCCTGTGACAGCAGACTTGGGTTGACTCTGGGAAGTAAATGGACTCCTACCCACAGCGTTTCAGCATTTCAGGTCCAGAGGTGGGGACTAGAGTTGCCAGATAAAATACGGAACACCCAGTTAAATTTGAATTTCCCAAGTTTCCCATTTGGGAAATGCATAGAGAATAAAAGGTTTCATTGTCCATAGCACATTCAAATTTGACTGAGCATCCTGTATTTTTTTTTGTTAAATTTGGCAACCTGACATGAGAATTTTTTGCAGTGGTCCATTCACGAGTGCCCACACAAGAAGGATTCCTGCACTGCAAGCTCAGCAGCCCAGAGACTGAAGACGAAATGTCAGCCTCGCTCTCTCTGCGGACAGGCCATGGGCAGTCTGCTGAAGGAGAGGCATTTGGGAGACAAGGAGCGATAGGCAGCGAGGCATGTGAGGGTGCCTGCAGGAATCCCTCAGAGCGGCCTCTGTGCTCAAGGACTTTAAATTTCCTCCATGGCCAGAGAAATCCAATAGCAAACTACAATCGTGCCTAGGAAGTAAGACAGCGGCTGGCCTTCCCTGATGTCCCTTTCCTTCTCAAGCTTCCAGGCTGAATCAGACCTGAGCGAGGAGAGGTGGAGAATGGTGGTACCCAGGGATCAGGGAACTCGTCCCTTGGTCCAGGAGGACCAAGGACCCTCGCTGTAGAGACTGCAAAAGGGAAGAGCTGTTTTGTGATCGCATCCTCGTTAAACCGTACACGTGCAATCAATATTTATGCAATAGAGAAAACATGCCTAAAAAAGTGGAATTGTTAGGAGCATTATGGTGCAGGACTTCCCAGAATATTGCAAAGTCATTAGAAGTTCTTGTAGTTATTGATTCAAAAGGTACTTATTTTACTCCCACTCTTGAACTCCTGGTACTGTGTTGGTGAGGGGAATACGGAGATGGACATAAACATAGCTGGTCGTGAAAAAAACACAAAGAATGGCAGCATAGGAAATGGGTGGATATGAGGGTTCGTGGAACATGGCGGGACACAGCAGCGGCTCTGCACTGTTTGTAACTCTGGAAAATTCTATATTACTGTGTATCAGAAGGAAAAATCCTGTAAAATAAAGTGAAAATCATTTTCTCTTATTTATTTTCTTTTCTGTTATTTTCTGTTTATTTTATTTATAGTTCCATGATATATTAGGTAAAATGTCTGTGAGTAAGTGTGTTTGCACATCATGTTTCTTACAAGGAAGAAATCGATGTGGATTTAAATAAGAATGCGTCTTCCATTAGACGTGGGTCATGAAGCTAAGCTTGAAGGAACTGAGCAATTTTGACGGGTGAGAGAATGCGTAAAGAAGATCACAGCTGTTTTAATCAAATCATGTGCAATACTTCTGGTCCCCCACAACGTAAAATCATTTTTTTATTTTATATTTCCCCACACTAGACTGCGTAGAATGAAATCGTCAGTCGCTGGGTTTGGAGCCTTGTACTGCAGGACCAGTTAGACACTTACACTGAGAATTTAATGGCCTTTGTCTCTGTTTCTACAATTCAGTGGCAATCTTCACAGAGAAATAAAACTTGTAGAAGATAAACAAACATCCGAGGTGGATCCCTATAACACGACAGGTGTCAGAGGTGGAAGAAAATGAGCAAAAGATGAGATGGGAATTTAGGAAAACACAGGCGACGACTAGCCTAGGAGGGGAGTTGTTAGAATGTGATTGTAAGAAGGAGCGTCCTCTCGACTCCTCAGGACGCTAGGAAACTCACGGAAGGCTCCCCGGTAGCTGGAGCTCTGAATCCCAGAGTCAGCAGCAGCCCCCAGCTAATATTCCGCTCACTCCACATAATTCGCCTTAATTTCATCTTTTCTCAGCAGACTCTGTCAATACTAAAGGGAGTTTTGTACTTCCAGCTATTTCTTAGGGAGAAATGAAAAAAATAAAATAAAAGGAAAAGGCAGCTAGGGAAAAGCCTCAAATACTGCCATTGCCATAAAGAGTTTGTGCAGTGTTCTGTTTGTTTTTCTGAAACACATGGGCCTAAGTTACTTACAAATTAACCTTAAGGTTTAGCTTGATATTAGTTTGTTTTTTGTTTTAAATGGACTGAAAAGACATTTTCTTATCTGATAGTTATTAAAACAACTTCTTTTCTTCTTGAGAACTGTATGCTTTTCTGGAAGACATTCAAACATTTTTAAAAAATTATTTATTTATTTATTTATTTATTTATTTATTTATTTAT
>JAKSZT010053798.1:8997599-9159689 GCA_026826555.1 Tolypeutes matacus
TTATTTATTTATTTATTTATTTATTTATTTATTTATTTATATTAATATGCATTTAATTGTTAATTAGCCACCTTACTTCATTAGAAATAAGGAATGATCTTTAAAGGAATAAAGAGGCAAGACTGTCTGTGAAGTCAAGCCTGAATTAAAAACAATTCTGTTGCTCTCTAGCTGTGTGAATTCTAACAAAATTATTTACCATATGTGTACCTCAGTTTATATATCTTCAGTCACTGAAATCTCTACTGTAATTGTTAGGAAGTGTGTCTGAAAAGAATGATATGGGTTATTTGTATGCATTCATAAATAATATTTTACACAATTTTGCTTTTCTACCAGGCACCAACAATTTACTTGTGGAATTTAGCAATAGTTTAGTGGCCAAAATATGTATATGTAATATGTACATGTATATGTGAATTAGAATCAGTCCTGTGTTTTTTAATATCCCCTCTCTTTTCCTTTCCTCTTTTCTTCTTTCCTTCTTTCCTATCCTGTCTTCCTAATTCCATCGAACACTTTATGAGTCAGTGTTTGAAAACTGCATTTTTAAATACCAGGGAATCTTCTATTGATAATATGACTTCTCGAAGTGACTCTAGTAAAATGAGTCCTGGGTCTCCATATAAACAATGACGTGTGGTGGTTAATGATTACCTAAATATCTATTATTGTTGTAAAATTCCCAGGAACAAAGTCAACAAAAAATCAGGTAATATGATATGACTTATCCAATACTTATATTCAAGGAATGAGTAACGGAAATAAACCTATCACTTATGTGCAAATGTATGGAAATGTGTGTTCTGGAACAAAACAAACCATCCCCAAATGCTCTTTGGAAACTCATAAAAAGTAATATGCAAAATTTATTGACTACTCAAAGCAAAGTGGGTGGATCTCATGAACTTACTTGAAGATTGACAGAGGCCCAAAATGCCAAAACCATGGAAATCTCATTTATTGAATAAGACGGAGTTAGTGAAATAATTGACAAGGCATTTATTCTACTTACTGTTAATGGTGAAAGTGATAAAGGTCAATGCTTACAAGATGATTGATTTTGTGCCTCTTTCATATAGCACAGATGGTTGTGGAGTTATGGATAGCACCAAAAATGAAAAACAGCAATTTTTACTTCAAATGTGACATAGTCAATATGCCCCACTAAAAAAAAAAAAGATAAATACACTGATATGATGAACTCATTTAATCTTTTTTTTTTTTTATCAGATTTGAACTAAATAAAAGAACCTATTAAGACATCATTGTAGCGAGCAAATTATACAATGGAAGCAGACAATTTTACACTTATCGACTTCATGACAAAAAAGTAACATAAACTGGAGTGACTTCGTCTGTTACAAAGAGATGGTGTCAAAACTCTTACTGGTCCAATAAGTCATTTCTTCCAAATCCTTAGACTGTTGCATCTAGAGCAAAACCTTGGGAGTTTGTATACATGTAAAGCCATTGCTTCTTTATGAAGATCTGTTGATAAGAAGTACTTAATAACACTTCTCAGATTGTCAATCAAGTAAAGGGCAGCTCACTTCTTGATTGACTCTGTCAGCTTTCTGGAAAAGATGGTGTCTACAAACACAAACAACAATGGGCTTATGCTGGGGATTACAGCTTCCTTCATGGAAATGTCTCACGTTATTTAAGTAGCGGCACAGACTTTGCAAATTGGTGGTTTCCAGTTTATGAAGCAAGCATTGAAAGGTTTGATATAAATATCATAAAAAGCATTTTCCTTAGCAGGCACAAGCAGTATTGGATATTTTTTCATCATTTTGCAGACATTGCCAAATAACTTGATCCTGCAGAATACATACCAGAGAGTTCTTTAGCTCTACTATTGAAATCAAATTATGGTGAGAATCACTTTATAATTTCAGTTAGGATTTTTTTTCTTCTCTACCAGAATATATAGTTATACATATATTAATCCAGAGGAAAATGTACTCATAAAGTATGGGATTTTTCACTATTGCTTGGTTTCAAAATATCTTATTGAAGTTGAAATTTTTCTTCTTAAATCTAAAGTCCCTTTTTGTTGATCAATAAAAATCATTATATTCTTCTACTTGAAGAACTTATTTTCAAGCTTATTTCTTGGTCAATTAGTTTATTATGCCTTGTGTTTTGTTGGTTTATGATAGCTTTATTGTATTTAAACTTAGTAACATTGTTTGGTTTTCAATGCACTTATTTTCACATTTCCATTTTTGGTAAGCTATTCTAATTTTTCATGTAGGTTCTCTAAGCTAATTTATAAATTTAACATAATACTTATGCAAAACCTAATAAAATTTCATATGGAACTACACACATCAATACAATAAGAAAAAAAATAGCTAAAGAGCTTTGAGAAAGATAAATTATGGGGGAGGACTCGCTTCCTACATATTTAAACTTAGTATAGCATCTCTATAATCAAAACTGGATGGTATTAATCTATGAATAGACACACATACATATAGAATAGACGAAGGAGTCTAGAAATAGATCCAAGTTCAAATGGAAATTTAATACATTATAAAAATGACATCTCAAATCATTGGAACAAATATGGACTTTTCAATAAATGGTGTTGGGACACCTAGATAGTCATTTGAAAAGACGTTAAAATTAGATTTACAACGTGTGCACAAGTATGTACTCGAAATCAGTGGTTTTCAGTCACGGCCATTTTGTCCCCCAACTTCCTTGGGCTATTTGGCAACACCTGGAGACATTTTCGCTTGTCATAACTGCACCTAAAAGGCAGAGGCCTGCCATGCACACGGCCGACCCGACCGCAAAGACGTACCCTGTCTCAAACTTGAATAATTGTTCTCTAAATGGTTCAAATAGCTAAATGTAATATGTAGTTTGATATTTGGGCAATATATATATATATATAATATTTATATTATATCAGTTTAATATTTGGACAAAAATACAAGCAAAGAAAACTGTGGACCGTAGTGTATAGTAATATATTAATAATCTTCCATTATTGGTTAAAATAAAAGAAGTATGCTATGTGAAAAACTAGACAAAAGGTACTACATATTGTTACACTCTATTTATAAAATGTAAATACAAATAAATGAGAGCGATGAAACTAGATCAGCAGTCATGTGTGGCAGGGGAAGGATAGAGAGATTGAGAGGTGACTACTAAGAGGTAGGCTGCTTTTGTTTGTTATTTATATGCATGTATATATGCATATAAATAGAGTGAGAGGGAGGAGAGAGAGGGAGGGAGAGGAGAGAGAGAAAAAGAGACTGTGGGGAAGGCACACTGACTTTTCTGTAAGAAAGAAGAGGAATTAAGGAAATGTACATGTATCTGCCTGTCTCTACAAAAAGAAATACAAGAAAGATAAACACAAACTACTGAGATTATTTACCTACAGGGGATGGATGGGAACAGGTGGACAAAATAAAGAATACTTCTCTGAATATATATTTTTATAGAGCGTGAACATTTGGAACCATGTTACTATTTTAGATACACGAAGAAAAACTACAAAATATGAAAAGACTAAAAACAAAAGTAAAACAAGAAGAATGAAAAAAAAAAAAAAAGAAACAAAATGGAATACAAAGAGAAACAAATGGGCCTAACTGAATTTCATTTGAATACCAATGGCATACAAGTGATGAAAGAACTGATGCAAGATCTAACCCAAAAGACCTTCAGGTTAAAGAAAAATGTTAACATATTTTTAAGGCCTTGTGCATAGTTTGTTTTTCAGAGTCGTATGAATTATAAATTCTGATGTTATTTTCATGTAATGTAGGATTGAGCAAATGATTAATTTATTGAGAGTCTCACGATTGAAAAAGCATGAAAAGATAAAAGCCTAGAATTAATTCTATGGTGTTAGGTTGAAATTGTGTTGTGTAGGATTGAGCATGAATTCGCGGTTTTGGGTTGATAGATATGCAGATATACAGGTATATGTGTATATATGTATCTATGTCTATGAGTATTGTAATTTTGCCTTTCTCTGATAAAAAGGTTTAGAATCAATGTAGCTCCAGTAAAATAAGTACACCCTGCACCCTTGTCTTGGCTCCTAGATGACATTTCCTGCTATAAGAATCCTTGGTTCTTTGGAGAAATGATTGATTCCATTGCTAAGGACAGTAACTTCTTATTGTGTCAGAAAGTTAGGGCATTCTCAAAAAAGATTAGGTGTTGTCCAACTGAAAAAACAATTCAGAATAATGGGCTTAATTCTGGACTAAGAAAGTGTGAATATCAAAATAAGTAATGAGAGTAAGGAATTCTCAACCATTAAATAAAATAGAGAGAGAGAGAGAGAGAGAGAGAGAGAGCGAGAGAGAGAGAGAGAGAGAGAGAAAGTAAATGGAACAAAAGGTTAACATTTGGTGAACTGAGGAAAATGGCATTTGGGAGTTCTTTATATTATCCTTGAAAGTTTTCTTGAAGTTTGAATTTATATCAAAATAAAAATACTAGAAAGGTACTTTACTTGACAAACTAAAATATAAATGAGTGTGGACAGAAAGTAAGCACATGCAATAGAAGTCATTTCAAAAGTACCTGAAGAACTGAAGTTGAGCACTTTAGACCCTCTTTCCTAGGATTTTATCTCCAATGATTGTTACAACGTGATGCCAACAGACATCCAGTGATATAAAGCTCCTGGTGGGATTCGCCATACTGCATAGCAATAGGTATGGAGCTTAGAGTTTACAATAGAAAATAGCCGCTAAGTACCTACTGATGTGTTCTAGTTCCACACAAAGTGGAGAAAGTGTGCACCACATTTTCACTCTCACTGGATACAACTATGAAATAGAGAAAGAATATAGCAAGAACCTACCTGAAATTCGAAAAGTAAATAGCAGCGAGCAGATTGAGCCCTATATCAGAATTTGAAGTACCCCTGAGTTGGAGATGTTTCCCATGTTTCTCTCTTTCTCTAGTGTCCCCGCCTTACTCAGCACAGCTGGAAACTCAGCTGTGAACACTGTCTCCAGAAGAAGAAGTGCCTCTCTGCCTTAGGACTGGAAAAGAGAACTCTTAACATTCCCAGACTGTGCATAAGATCAATGAAACCAAAAGCTGGTTCTTTTAAATGATCAATATGATTGATCTTTCAGCAAGACTGAAAAAGAATAAAATAAATTGGACATGAATTACCACTATCAGGGATTAGAGGGGAATATTATTAGAGACTCAGAAGACAGTAGGAGGATATAAGGGATTACTATGCACATCTCTACAAATATGTATTTGACAACTTAGATTAAATGAACTTAAAAACTACAAACTACCAAAATTCACCTCTCACCCTAAATGAAGTAGATAACTTTTAAAGAAATTGAATTTGCATTTCAAGACATTCTGAAAAAGAAATCACTAGGACCAGATAGTTTCAATGTTGGTGCCTATTATACAGTTAAAGGATAACACCTAATTCTATGTGTTATCCTTTAATCTTTTATGAAAAGTGAAAGTGGAGGGAACACAACCCACTAAATTGTATGATGAGGCCAGTGTTACCTGATACTAAATCTAGACAAAGAAATTACAAGAAATCATAGACCCATAACCCTCATAAACAATCATGCTAAAACCCATTAGATTGCTGAATCTGGAATTATATAAAAAGAACAGTACACTGCCACTAAGTGATATTTATCCTGGGAATTCAGACTGGTATATTACTAAAAAAACAATCAATTAAATGCAACATATTAACAATCTAAAGGAAAAAATACATGATTATATCAATTGATGAAAAAGAATTTGACAAAATACAACATACATTCATAACAAAATCTTTCAGCAAACTGGGAAAGAAAGGAACTTCCACAACTTGATAAAGGGCACCTACAAAAAAACCTATGGCTAATTGTTTTTTCAATGGGTTAGAAATGTATGTGCTGCCCCGTTCCCCCTAATACCAAGAAGAATGCAAGAATGCCCACTTTTACCTATTCAATATTGTGGTAGAATTCTTAGAGCAATAATATTAGAAAAAAATCATACAGATTGGAAGAAAAAGAAATAGAAACTGTCCTTATCCACACAAAAAACATGATTATCTTCATAGAAAATCCCAAGGTGTCTACAAAAACAACCTCAAAACCTCCCATTACTAATAAATGACTTTATTAAGTTTACAGGATACAAGGTTATCAGGAAAATAAAATACAAGCCATGTAAAAATGGAAACCTACTAAAAGAAAGAAGGTAATTTTAATAGCTCCAAGAAAGTAAAAATATTTAGGCATAAATAAAAAATATGTACAGGACTTACATGGTGAACACTGTAAAACATTAATGAAGGAAGTGAAAGAACGAAATAAATGGAGATACACATCATGAACTTGGATCGAAAGTCTCAATATAGAAAAGATGTCAATACTCTCCAAACTCAGCTGTAGTATAATATCAACCAAACTTTCCAGCAGGATTTTTATTTTCAGATATAGATAAACTGATTCTAAATATATAAAAAAGGCAAAGATGTTAAAATAGCTAAAGCAATTTTGAGAAAAGACAAATAATTTTGGAGGAATCACCTTAGATTTAAAGACTCTATGAAACTACAGTAATCAAGATAGTGTGGTATTGGCAAAGGGATCCTGCCATAAATCAATGGAAAAGAATAGAGAGCCCAGGAATACACTCCCACAGATATGGTCAACTGACATTTGAGAAAGTTGCAAAAGGAATTAGTGGATAAAGGATGATCTTTTCAGCACATGGTGTTGGAATCCCCTGGTATAAAAGTATAAAACATTTAGAATGAAACATAGGAGATGAGCTCTTAGACATTACGTGAAAAGCTTAGTCCATAAAAGGAAACACTGATATATTGGACAGCATCAAAATTAAAAATATCTTAGTTTTCTGTGAAATACACTGTTCAGAGAATGGAATGACAAGCTACAAGCTTTGGACTGGAAGAAAACAATTGCAAATCACATATCTAACGAAGGACGTGTTTCCAGAATGTATGGTTAGAAATGTTTCTTGTCCCTATAAGGAGTCTATCCTTAATATCAATCCTCTGCATATACTAAGGAGAAAAAGGAAATTTTATTTTCTAAATGGGGACCCACTTGAATACCTTTTGATCCTATGGATTTTAGCTCACCCTGTGGACTTCATCTTTCTCTTTCAAAAGCATGCAGGACTGAAAGAGGTAATTTAAAAACATAAACTGTCCTAAATTAAAAGAATCAAATGTAGAAAGAACATGAAACTATAAGAATCACCTGATGATCAAAGAAGAATCAATTTCTGATCATCTTAACAAGGAAAATATGAGAAAGCAATGATTTTTGTTAACATTCAATATGTACCCTAATCATTCTAAATTTCCCTTAATTGTTCATTTTTATGAATCATCCAAAATCTATGGAAACCCATCGTGAACATCTTTTCTATTATGCTAAAAATGAGACGCTGAAAAGAGACTATCAGATGATTTTAATAATATTTCTATTATTTGATGACTATGGCTAGGAAAAAAACTGAGAGGATTTTATATAATGATGGAAACTGTGCTTGGCAAAGCATGGTTCCTGTGACTCTAGCAGGAGACAAAACTGAAATTTGATGTGAACAAATAGGTGGATGGATATCCAAACGAGAAGATAAATGACCTACTGATACAGCCATGGAAATGTCTAAACCAGCTTAGAGAAAAATCACCGGTCTTCATGAGGACAAGGACATTTCACAGTATTTGCCAACCTACTGTGTTTCAGTGATGATATGCCCTTTTCTTGTAATAGATGGGCGGACCTAAGGTAAATATTACTGTTTCACAGAAGATAAATTAAAGAGAAGAAAGAACCTGCATCAATGAAAAAGACATCTGCCCTTTAATCCTAATTCTTCTTGACATTTAAACTTTGATAAATTTGAAGGGGTCTTGTTCCATAGCATATAAATTATCAGAAAATGTTTTATATTCATTTTTCCTGGCTTGCTATGAAAAGTTATTTGTGCTATTGTTCTAATCTAATGTTTGATATACGCTGTTTTCTCTCAAAAATGCCCTGCTTTAGACAATATATTACACCACTTTCCTAATTATGAACTAATCTCAGTTTAATCTTCTAAGGTGTTTGACCTTAGGATTCTTTAACATGGCTATCTCTAAAGTTCCAGAGGGCAGCTGAAGTGTGTAAAGAATCTCTCCCCACCTCCACGGATTCATAGCTGGCAGGAGAGTGCAGTAACTTCTGCCTCAATGAGTCAATCTTATCAACTCACAGTAATTAAAACCATGGCCTTTAAGGAAGAGTGCCCCGGCTTCGGGCTGCCTCATTACTCACCTGTTGTATAACCTTGGGAAAATTAACATCTACGGATCTCTTTTCCCTGATCTGTAAAAGGGAAGGATAGCGCTACCTTGTAGCATCATTGTGAAGTTTGAATGAGTTAGCATATGTAAATCACTTAACAATGATTGGTGCATACTAAGTAGAATATTTAAATCCTCTTAACTTCACTTGATTAAGAAAAACTGTCAAAGTCTTACCTTTTTCTTCACAACACCACGAAAAAGTAATTACTCATTTGCTGTAGTTTTTCCAATGAATACTCAGTCTATCGCCCACTTACTCATTTTCCTCTCTCATCCATTTAGCACCTTTCCCTGCCCCAGCATAAAATTTGCTATTTATTTTCCTATTTGCCTGAGAATATTCATAAGAGCATGCTTGAATTTCTCAAAATTGTTTTATGTTCATGCAGAAACAGAAATAAGACTAATATGTGGATTGTGCATGTGCAAATCTAAGCTATTTATAAGGAAGATATTTCTAAGCGTCAAAATTTTCAAAGAGGCACTGATCTCTTAAGTAATACATTTCTCTGCATGAGAAATAATGAAATATATCATGGACAATGGCAATCCCCTTGGTGTGTGTATGTCAGGGGAGAGGGTTGGGAAAGCTGTAGAGTGAATTTAATCCTAGGATAGGTGGTTGGAGCAATCTATAATGTTAAGTCTCTTTTTCTGAGGATTTAATTTTCAAATATAAATAAATGTGCATTGAAAAATGCACTGACGAAGAAAATGCATGGCCCATCACTTCAGAGAGTGAAAAAATCCATTTGAAACAGTTACCTCTTTTTTAATCAATTCTTTAAATTTTGGGTTTCGGCTTCCTTGGATTGATGCTTGAACTGTATGTTGCCTTTTAAGGATAGCAACCATCTTCTTTCTCTCTCTCTCCCTCGTTCTCCCAAGGAGGAATCTAGTGAGAGTGATACTGAAGGGGCAGTTCTGCTTTGATTTGTATATAATCATTGCGTTTTCTACATATGTACTTTGAAAGGAGTTTTTAATTATTGATGAGCTGAATAGTAGACTGATGATTGCTCAGAGCTGGACTAGTCCAGAGAACAAGGATGAAGCAGAAGATGATGGATGCCTGTTTATGAATCACACAGCTCAGCGTTCTTGGTCAGGAAAACTTAAGACCGGAGCTATTTGTAGGGGAGTTCCATCAAGACAGCTTGGAATCTAACCTGTCTTCTCTGGGAATCACTTCTTAAATGGACTGCTCTCTTCTGCAGGGATAATCGCTTCTAAGTTGGGTAAAATTAAAGTCTGACGTTGTAAGGTAATCGGCCCTAGCGATTGCTGGTTCCGTCAAGACTGGCCTGTGTTTCCTTGTGCTGTTTTACCCTCTGCATTCTCCGTATGTTGGAAGGGGTGGGAAATAGACACAAGGTTGATAAAATCAAAAGGCAGAGTATCTTTAAAACCTTTTCAGGATTGTCTCAATTTTTGAAAGATGCCATGAAACTTTTTCTAAAACGACAGGGAATATGAGGAGCTATTGAATGGTTCATAAGAAATGTCGCGCTGCTTCATCAGGCCAGTATAGCAGAAGGAAAGAACATCAGGTGGGCACGTTCACCAGCTGGACCCATCAGGGAGTGGGGCTGAGGACAGGAAGAGCAGGTTCTTTGGAAAACACGGGAGTACGGTCCAAATGCTACGGGTGTGTGATGGGGCAGGAAAGGGCAGGGATGCAGCCCTAATAAATGTTTATAAGAGGTCTGGCTAAATCATGAAAAATTAGATTTAACGGATTATTGTTCTAGAAAACACTTCAGTGATTATGATCAGAAATTTCCTGACTTTAATTCCATATCGCCATATGAATGCTCTATAAGTATCATGTCCATATGCCCAAATCTGTACTCAACATCCTCTTCCCCCCCTGCCCACTTGACCCAGTAGCTTTGTTATTCTTTCATCGTCTTTGAGTCCACCCAACCATTTTACCCAAGCCAGAAATCTGGACATTTTCTCTTCCTTCTTTTTAAAGCCATCAAGGTAGTGAAACCTGCCAACGCTTCTCCAGTCTGCCTCCTCACTTTTTACCCCCCATTCAGGTATGCATTATTGGCCTCCTGGGCTATTGTAATTCCACTCTACCTCCCACCCCTATAACACAGCTGTCTAAATAGGAAGGTAATTCCATTTTTTCAAGTTTTTTTTGCATTCCTTGATGACTCCCCTTTCCCCAGAGTGACACAATCAACCCTTTTATAAATGGCATCCTATGCTCGTGACACACTTGTCTCTGGTGTTTCCACTACTTTACCTCTTGCTGGGCCACAATTATACATGTTCTGCTGCTTCTGTATTGGAGAAAACAGTGTGTCTCTAAACACACCATGTTCTTTCAGCCTTGTGCTTGTATTAAATGATCTTTCATCTATTTTGGGCAGCACTAATGCTTTAGCTTTCCATGTACTCTTCCCTGAAGCTCCCACTTCATCCCTCCACGTACCTTCTAAGACTGTTACCACACTTTTATATCCTCTTATCTGCTTGCTTGTCCATCTTTCTATTTGTTTATAACATCCTTACAAGTAAGGACTTTGTCTTATTCACATATGTAGGTGTAGCTCCTGGCACAGAATTCAAGACCTAATAGACTTCCAATAAATGAATAATTGATGAATAAATCATTATCATTTAAGAAGCTTTGTATGTAAAGATTATATGCTGCTGTCTTAATCTTTGAGAGTAGAATAGACTCTTTCACCACCTTCAGAGCCATCTCCCTCACAGCCACCCTGGGTGGAAGAGACGAATGTCTGTCAATGCATCACTGCCACTGGGGTCCCACTAAAACTGGAGTCAACACGGCAAGCATTCCTGAGCCAGCTTTACATTTGGAACTCAGGAGAATAGGGAAGAGAAAACTGTTGTGGTCCAAAATGCCTAATACACTGATTAACGTCAGGGTTCCAAAAATATATTAATTCATAGAAAGGCGATCATGTAGCTTTTTGTCATGTTCTTGAGGGGATTGTTAATTGGGAAACAGCTGCTAATTCTCAGGCTACCTATGATGAAAACACCTGGCCTAGGGGACCCAGTCACTTATATGAAGAAAGCACCCCTTCAAAGAAATTATGGGAATATTTTGATTCCAGGGCTAGCAGGCAGTGGGAATTCTTAACTCAGAGAAAGAGGCATTCCCATTCCTATATGGATTCTAAGAGTCCCTGTGCTATAGTCATTTATTAGATTAAGTAAGACCATTAGAAAGAACCATCTCCCAGAAGATCCTGTATGTATTAAAAGAACTTACATCTTCTGTATGTTTGAAGTTGGATGATAAAATTATAACCTATTTTTGTCAAAACACAAGTGCCCTCAATATTTTTATAATAGATGAAGACGTTTATAAAAATGCAGAATTTAGATACCAGATCTCAGCCTTCAATAATATATTTCATTAGAAAACACCAGCTTTAAGCGCATATCATCTCTTCATATATTCAGTGACTTGTGAAGTAGCATAAGACATTTGAAAGAACATGGAGATGGTTTTGTGTTATCCCAAACCAGTTAACTTGGTAGAATGTGTTTCTTCACAAGGATAGCCTGAACATTACATTGATGAGTCAGTATCTACGTGTATAATCCTGTTCCTGAAAGATATCAGAAAGTAAATAAATGGGACTTTCTTCCTTGCGTTATTTCGATTTCTCTTCTCTTCATTTGAGGAAATTATTGAGTGACTTCTTTAGAGCGACAGGTAGGTGAGGAGGTGTAAAGGTGAATCAGCCATAGAAGCTCCCAGTCTCAGGGTGGGAGCTGGTATGTCAAGAGGTAATTGCTGTGGAGGGTTATAGGGAGGCAGGTGATGGGAATGTTTACACGGGAGAATGATGGCATAAATGAGGATGTGTGTGTTACCTGCACTGATTTTCCTTTTAAAAAAGCATTTACTCTATGGAGAAGAGAATAAGTGCTTCCATGCAGGGAATTTCATAATAAAGTCTCAAACATGGAACATGTGAAGACTAGAAGTAGTTTAGTACAGGGGAGTCAGATGACCCAAGCAAATTGGCATAAGAAATGAGGAGACCCATTTAGGTACAGGTAAACTATGGGGGCCTAGGAGAGTGGACCCGTGAAGTCAGAATACTTTTTATTTCAAGACCCATTTCATTAAGCAAACTTTTGGAGCATGAGCCCCCACCATTCTTCATGTACGTATTCATTCATGTAAACATTTATATCTTTTGTTTACTGGTTACTGTGATGATTAATTTCACATGTCAACTGGGCGAGGTTCTGCTGTCAAGTTATTTGGTCAAGCAAGCATTGGCCTTATTGTGAGGTTATTTTATAGATTGATTTGCATCTGTAATGGTTGATTGCATCTACGATCAACAGAGGGGAGAGCGTCCTCACAATAAGGGAAGTCCCCTTACTCAATGAGTTAGCCGTCTTAAAGCCAAAAGTGAGGATTTCAGAAGACAGGAAGAAGAATTGCTGCCTCCACTTCAGCTTGCCAGATTCTCCTAGGGAATTCAACTTCATCTTCACTGGAGTTTCCAACTTGTGAACTATCCTACGGAAACTGGATTTGTCAACCCCAGTGGTCCTGTAAGCTTATTCTTATAATAAATATTTTAATATATATATGCATATATATACACACAAACATATATATACACACACATATATAGTCAGTTCTGTTTTTCAGACTAATACAATTATTTTCATATAAAAATATACATTCATACAATGGTAATTTATTAGATGATTTATCAAAATCAAACAAAATGGAAATGTTTTAAAAAGTGAAATAGCACTGTTTTGTTATAATTTTTATTTTATTTATTAATTATATAGGCTCTTTTTTCTCTTATTAACATTATTATTATTACATTCTAGCACAGCATGGTTGAATACACCTCATTATAGTTTAAAATACTGCTTTAACACTTTGCGTTGCAGCAAATTGTAGGTTTGGTGCTGTTTGCTTTATTCCATTGATTAAAATTAGTGGCTGTCATATCCAAATATGAAACGTGACAATGATATGCAGCTATAAATGCAAGACATGCATGGCTCATTCTGTACAGTATGGTGATTTTACTTTAAAATGCGTTTTTTACATTTTCACATCGCTAAAATTAGGTATCTTCCCCTTGATTATGTCTCAACAAAATACAATACTTCAAAAGACATTTTTAATCTCATTCACCTATTCTGCAAACTTTTTATGAACTGGGGCTAGGAAATGTTCATTTTTCTGATGCCGCTCCTTTGCAAACTAATCAAAAGGACTGACTTTTTGAGTGTTTTTAACAGACAAGATCAAATCTCAAGACTTTGTAAAGTTGAGTGTGGTAGATTAAGTATGTACTCCAAGGATCACGTCTCTTTCATCTTCCTCTGCATTCCTGAGGACAGATGTGATCCCATGTAAATAGCACGTCTCAATGATGCTATTTTTAGTTAAGGTGTGGTGAACTGAACCAGGGTGGGTCTTCCTTAGGATTACTCAGGACTTTTAAAGAGAAAACCACAGGGAGAAGCCAAAGGCTGGAAATCAGCTAGATCCAGAAGAGAAAGGAGAGGACATCTCCCTGTGATGGGAAATCCAAGGAACCCCAAGGATCGCCCATCAGAACACTGCAGTCTTCAGGGAGAAGTCATGGCCTTGCTGCCACCTTGACTTTGAACTTCTTCTAGCCTCAAAACTGTGAGCCAATAAATTCCTTTTTCTCAAGCCAACCCATTGAATGGTATTTGTGATAGCAGCTCTGGCAAGCTATGACATTGGGAGAATTTGAAAGCAGTTGAAAATGTTGGTCCCAAGTTATTTAGGCTGACAATATTAGGCTTTGCAGGTTTTTCCCCCATTATTTTTGGCAAGGAATTCACGTACAATGAAAACACTTGCAAAGTAACTTTTCAAATTGCTCTATTGTTCTGTAGCAAATTTTCTTTTCTTTCAAAAACCAGTTTGTTTCTCACATTTTACCTAACTTGATGAGCCATGTTAAAATATTTTTTTCAATTAAATTATATGATAGATAGTATGTGACTGGCCATTTATCACAGAAAATAATGAGCAAATTTTAGACAAAAAACAAGCTTCTATAGGAGGAAAATTAACTCATCTGTATTTTCAAAAACGCTTTCAAGTACTTTTTCATGAAGAAACCTTTGAATCTCTCCATGGTTTAAATGCAGACATTTGCATGACCTCTTCACATCTCATTGCAGTGTAAAATAAAATAGCAGTGTATTTAGAAAGCCTTTATTTTTTTAAATTAGTATCCTATGCTACACATGCTCTTCTGATGACTTTAACTTCTCTGTGTGAATACTTTGGCTGATGTGGCAGAGATTGGCTAGCTGTTCCCCAAAGATGTGTGATATTCTGACAGTGTAAATATAAGATTAACTATTCAAGCTTCCACAGGCGTTTGTTAACTAAAGTCATGCAACTGAGTTCTAGCCAATGAGTCAACACGAATGACCTGCTCATTTCTAAATTCTGGCCAAGAGGGATATCTCAGTCTCAATACTCTTCTTCCTTCTGTGTTTTGATGGATTCAAGAACAGCAAAATTGGAAGCTGGGTATTGCAAATTGTTGAGCCATAAAATGTTGGGAACACGGACCCCTGAATCATGAGGTGGAAGTACATCCACGGTCCTCACTGGACTGTCAATGAGTTGGAAGCTTATTTTGTGTTTTACCTCTTGTGGTACTCAGGAGAATCCCTTCATCCCACCCCTCCCCACCCTCGGCCTATGAGGTCCAGATCTTCGTCCTTGGAATCTGTGAATATGTTAGGTTACACGGCAAAGGGGAATTAGAGCAGCTCTTCAGCTGACCTTGAGTTGGTGAAACTATCCTGGATCTTCCTTTGGGGCCCAATGTAATCACAAGATTCTTTCAAAGTGGAAGAAGGAGACAGAAGAGGGAGTGTGAGAGAAGCTCCAATGTGAGAAAGCCCCCCAAAACCACTGCTGGTTTGGAACCTGGAAAGAGATCACAAGCCGAGGTATGTAGGCAGCCTCTAGGAGCTGAAAAGGGCTAGAAAGTCATCTCTCCCCTAGAGCCTCCAGGAATTGACAGGGCATTTCTGCACCTTGTTTTCATCCCATTGAAACCCACTTCAGACCTCTGACCTCTAGAACTGTAAATTATTAAATTGTGTTATTCCAAGCCACTAGGTTTGTGGAGATTTGTTACAGTAGCAACAGGAAACTATACATCACTGAATTTTTTGGTACCTTTAATACCTTAGCTCAATCAAACATTATAACTTGGGGAGGGCTTCCACTTAACACAAACCTAAAGTATTTGGCATCTGCTTAGCAAACTGGCCCTTGGCAGTGAGTTCAAATATTATTGTAAGTGGGAATTCTGAAGGTCTATGTTTTGTAGTAGACAAATATTTGGTTAAACCATCATCTGAAATAATCTGGCAGACAGAACATATGCCTAATGAGTTTGGCAGTTAGTGAAATGGCTGAGAAGACCCAGATTGTTAGTATGTTTTGACTATTATTGGATGCCTTTAGGAAGATTTTTTTATAAGACAGAAATAAGTTTAGACTAGAAGAGGTTAGCTTGTCAAGCAGAGATCAAAGGAAATTGAGATTTCAAAGATCATGGGTATATGAGTTGGAAATCCTGACTGCTTCTGGAATCCATGAGTAAGATATAGACTGAAGAAGACCTTGGATGGCAAAGTAGGAAAATTGGTTGCAGACACTGAACTCTGTCTTGTGGCAAATACCAGAGCTGGGATATTTTATTTCTTCCCAAGTCTATTTTATAGATTTCCTTCTGGTGCATGCCAGTAAGTTAAGAGAATGAGAGAAAGTAGACTTGGGAATATGTTTAGAAAGAACAAAAACAGAACCAAAAACGTAGGTATGTTTACCAGCATATGGAACTGCCTGGAAGTAAATCTATCAGAATTTTACAAAGTTTTGGAGTGAATTGTATTGCTAAAGAATATAGGGTCCAGACAAAAAAAAAAAAAAAAAAAAAAGCTATTGAACATTTGAGGTTTAAAACAACTCTTAGCACTTGTAAGAAATTGGTTGTGAAAGTTTTGAAGCCCTTAAGGAGGGCATTCTCTTCTGTCTCCTTCAGATGAATCCAATGAGGGTAATGAACAGAAAAATTCCCAAAGGAAAAAGCCAATTGCTACTGAGAATGAAGAGCAAAGATATTTCTCCCAGAATCAGTCTTATCATGGGAATATCCACAATGACAGGGTAGGGGAACTCACAATGTCTACCCCAGAGGACATTATGATGCTGTGAACTCCAACTACTAGAAACTGCTGCATTTCTCATTTTTTCCCTTTTACAAATGAGGATTTTGATTTTGATTTATGTCCTTGCTCCACCTATTTTTTTCTTATATTTTAGTTCACAGAGCACAGGAGCCACACTGGGAGCTGGTGGACAAGATTTTGCATCTCCTGGATGCTCTAGGTTTTAGACTCCATGCAGTGACTGGATGTAAATATGGGCTGTCTCCCATGGGGAGAGGGTGAGAGAGTTCCATGCATGGGAGGAAGGCTTAAATAGATATTTGGTGAACAATAGGGCAGATTGTGGTTGAGAATGGCTAGCTCTCTGCCAAAGTCATTTACTCTTTTTTTTTCCCCTGTGGGCAGTCAATCTACATGTCCCAACTCCTTTGCAATTAGGTGTGGCCACAGGACTGAGTTTACCTGATGGAAATGCAAGGTTATGCTGTGGTACAACTGCCATGTGTCTTTTTTCCTTTGTGACTTGCTGTTACTGAACAGAGCAGTCTTGCTATCACTTATAGTAGAGGGCAGATCCATAAGATGGAAGGAAATTGGATCCTGTGATTACTATATATCAGGAGGAAGACTGAGTGACTAAGATGACCTGAAAAGGATTCATGAATGGTTAAAAAAAACTGTTATGGTTTTAAACCACTGAAATTTTGTCCCTTCTTTAGTATCAGCTAGCATTATTTAAACCAATGCAATCATAAATGCTGCAGGAAATGCATTTTGGAAGTGATGCCATCTCTGTAACCTCACCATTTAAATGATTATTTTGGTCATTTAAACATTTGCTGGTTTGCTTCATTTCAGTCAAGGCAATTGCTCCGTCACTGATTGAGATAATATGACTTTTAACATGACTTAAAAATTGGAGGCTTTTTTTATATGGTCTTAAGCTTAATTTTGATATACCTTGGTAATCATGATAAATATTTATAAGCACAAAGTATGTAGGGTTCATTGTTAATTGAAGTTGTATGAAGTAATGGTTTGATAGTGGTTGTATGTCTATGTCTATGTCTATGTCTATGTCTATGTCTATGTCTATGTCTATGTCTATGTCTATGTCTATGTCTGTCTATGTCTATGTCTGTCTATGTCTGTCTATGTCTATATCTACGTCTATCTATGTCTATGTCCATGTCTGTCTATGTCTGTCTATGTTTATATCTGTCTCTGTGTCTATGTCTGTCTATATCTATGTCTATGTCTGTCTATGTCTATGCCTATGTCTATGTCTATGTCTGTGTCTGTGTCTATGTCTGTCTATGTCTATGTCTGTCTATATCTATGTCTATGCCTATGACTGTCTATGTCTATGTCTATGTCTGTCTATGTCTATGTCTGTCTATGTCTATGTCTATGTCTGTGTCTGTGTCTATGTCTGTCTATGTCTATATCTGTCTATATCTATGTCTATGCCTATGTCTGTCTATGTCTATGTCTGTCTATGTCTATGTCTGTCTATGTCTATGTCTATGTTCATGTCCATGTCTATGTCCATGTCTATGTCTATGTCTATATCTATGTCTATGTCTGTCTATGTCTATGTCTGTCTATGTCTATGTCTGTCTATGTCTATGTCTGTCTATGTCTATGTCTGTGTCTGTGTCTGTCTGTGTATGTCTATGTCTATGTCTATGTCTGTCTATGTCTTTGTCTATGTCTATGTCCATGTCCATGTCTATGTCTATGTCTATGTCTATATCTGTCTATGTCCATGTCTGTGTCTATGTCTACGCCTATGTCCATGTCTATATCTGTCTATGTCTATGTCTGTGTTTGTGTCTGTGTCTGTGTCTTGTCTGTGTCTGTGTCTATGTCTATGTCTATGTCTATGTCTATGTCTATGACTATGTCTGTCTATGTCTGTCTATGTCTGTCTATATCTATGTCTATATCTGTCTATGTCTATGTCTTTGCCTGTGTCTATGTCTGTCCATGTCCATGTCCATTTCTATGTCCATGTCTATGTCTATGTCTATGTCTGTCTATGTCTTTGTCTATGTCTGTTCCTATGCCTGTGTCTGTGTCTGTGTCTGTGTTTGTATATCTATCTCTGTCTCTATCTATCCCTATCTCTATCTCTATATTTATATCTTTATCTATATCTATATTAATTTTGTGAATCTACTGCCATTCCCTACACTGATATGAGTTTTTCACCAGTCAAATTAGTAAGATAAATTGGGATCTTGTAGAAATCATCAATTCTACATCTTTCATGATAGCACTAATCTTTGAATTTCATCCAACATCGTTATATTATTTTGGATTTACTGTCTTGATTTGGGGGAGTTTGACAGGTATTCCAGTGTTTTCACTTGCCTTTTCCCTCTATAAAAGCCCTCCCTCTACAGATCAGGAAATAATGTGGGGAGACTTCTCTGGAAATGCATCTGTGGTCCCATTGCATGCTTCATGAGACAGTCTTAGCTCCATAAATTACCTGATCTCCCAGCATCCTACCCTGGATAGTGGACCATGGTGGGATTTCTAGTCTCAAGTGACTAGTATCAGAACTGTATTACCCTGCAGTAGCCCTGGGTATTTTCTTGGCTCGGCACAGAGAACTAGACTTGAAAGGTAGCCTGCAGGCAGTTCTGTGTAACCACAGGGATTCAGCCTTGTGCTTAGTCAAAGGTTTCTATGTCCGTGAACTGGTTTACGTTTAGGAAATGGGTATCAGTATGTGGTTTACTACTTTGGCCACCCCAGTTAAGTTTTACACCCTTGAAATATACATATTTTCACTTAGTTATATCATTCTGCATCTTAGAACACTGACCACCAAGTTCCTGGAAAAATTTAATGTGAAAAAAATAAATAAGACCTAAATAAGTAGGGGCAATATAGCATTCTTAAGAGTTTATGAATTGAAATACTCAATGTTGCAAAAATGTCAATTCTTGCCAAATTAATCTGTAACTATTATGTCCCAATAATAATCACAGCAAGACTTTGTGTGTGAGGATCATGGAGGGGAAGGAATTATTTTAAAAATGTACATGGAAATGTGCAAGGGAAAGGATAAGCAAGGCTGTATTGAAATAGAATGATACTGCATAAATTATTAGATATTAAAACTATATAAAGTGACAATAATTAAAAGAGTGTAGTGTTGACATATGGACAGACAGAGCAATGGGATGAATACAACACCTAGAAACAGATTCATTGTCAATAAAATCACCTGGTTTACAAAAAATGACAGCAATGGAGTTCAATAAGTAGCTTTCTTTTCACTGGGTTGTTTATTCACTTATTATCAAATGCATAGTAAACTAGTGAAGAAAATGACTAAGTTTCAGCTCCCCTGGAACTTACCTTCTGTGAAAAAGCAAATGATTAAAAAATATGTAATCTTTCAGCTGGAAGAGCTGTAAAAAAATAAAGAAGTATAAAGAAGTGATAATGTTCTTTTATTTTATAAATTGTGCTCGAGAAAGGTCTCTCTGATAGGTGAGGTTTGAGTAGAGATATATATGGAGGGATCAAGCCTGATGAATGTATGTGAAAAGAAGATTCCAGGTAGGGGCAAAACTTTTCTTACTTGTGAGCTTTGTTGACAGATTCCAGGAATCATAAGGAGAGCATGTGAGCAAGTGGGAGAACATGAAGGGAGGAATATAGAATGGTACTGGCAGAAAGGTGCACCTTAGAAACCATGATGGAAGCATGGAATTTATCGTGAAAAAGATGGGATTCTTCACAGAGGAATGACTTCATCTGACATAATTATCAAGGCTCAGCTTGGCTACAGAGTGGAAAATAGCCTAGAAGAGAGCAGGTATGGATATAGGGGAAAAGTCAGGAAGACAAGGAAAGAGACAAGTGTGGTGTTGATTAAGAGGGTAGGAGTCTTCGTGGAAAGAAGGAATTGAGGCCTGGGCATGTTTCAGAGGTAGAAACACAGCAGAATTTGCTGATGGTTAGGGATTGCCACATAAAAACGTCAGGAGCCCTAAGGGGTTAGAACTTAGTGACTGATAGAATGGAATTGCCTTTTGCAAAAACAGGGGTGTGTTTCTCCAAAGAGTATATCAGAGAAAAAAAATCAAGCATCTGGTTTTGGATGAGTTGGTTTTGAGATGTTTCTTAGATCTGCAAATGGAAATGTTGCATATATATTTAGAAATACGAATTTTAAGTTGTGGGAAGAGTTTGTGAATGACAGACAAAATGTGGGAAAATTCAAAGCATAGAGATTGGAGAGTTAATGAGGGGCTCTGAATATAGCTATAGAAGAGAGAGAGGTAGAAGGACCAAGCCCTGGAAAGCACATGTATTGGATGTCAGATAGTTGAAGACAATTCAGCAAAGGAAATTTATAAGAAAAGACCAGTAAAATAGGAGGAGGAAAATAAAAAGAGTGATGTCCTAGCCATCAAGTAAAGCAAATATTTCAAGGAGGAGCGAATATTGACTGTGTAAGATGCTGCTGGTGGGTTGAGTGTGATGAGGACTGAGCTTTCTTTATTTTACTTTGCAACTTGAAGCTCATTGGTACCCTTGATAGAGGACTTGGATTTAGATTAGTGAAGGAAAACCCGAGTGTGTTCTACTTAGAACAAAAATAAGCAATTCAGTGGATAAAGTGTAAAAACTTACAGTATGTTTCTTAAGGAAGAAAGTTGAGCAAATTGCTAACGCATGATGTGTATCCAATTGAAAGAATATTAAGATGATATAATTGCTGCGAGCCTACGTTAGATTATATTAGATGTTTGAAGAGTTTTATCTCAAATCTACAAAACATCCCTGGAAGAAATTAGGTAACATTATTCTCATTTTACAGATAAGATATTAAGTTCCCAAAGGCTTTGTTGCTTGCCTGAGGTTATGGAACTAAAAATACTATAGTCAGGATTCAAGTGCTTGCAGGTTTGGCTCCCAAGTCCAAGACCATCACACCACAGGATCACATTGCAGTGTAAGCATCTGTTTGCAGGAATTATATCTTCATAAATTTCGACATCCAAAATCAATCATGCTGAAGTCTGTTGGGTTTGAAATATTTAAGGAAGAAAAGTTGAGAAATTGAAACTGAGGAATGAAAGAGAAAAGAGAAGGGAGATACAGTGGGTGGACATGCATGAAAAAATGACTCTTAAAATGTAAACTTGTAATGAATGCCAGAGGCTGAAAGAAGGCCTGTGGAAAGATGGAGAGAGAGTGATGATTCAAACCAGGAAAGTTGCCGGCTTTTACGCTATGGGCCAGTCTCACTGCAATTGGAATACTTTTTAGTTGCTTCTCTCGTAGTTCCTGTAGATAAGTATATTAGGCACCTGCTAAGCACAACCTATTTGCATCTGTCAACATGGAATTCCTAGCTTGCCTGATACTTCTCAGGGTGTTGCAAGCATCCAGTCCAAACACATAGCCGGAAACAAAAAACCAATCAGAACAAAAACTGAAAGAATTACAGAGGATCCAGCTTCCTGATTCTTAGCCCAATAGCAAGAATGAACTGACAGTCTGTATTTGAGCCCTCAACGTTGGTTTCTTTTCCCAGAAGAGAAAATGCTCCCCATTAAGATCAGGGTTGTTGGGGTGGGTTTGTGGTGGGGTAGTTTCTTAAGGTAAAATAAATTCTATGTGAGTTTTGGGTCTTTCATTAAGCAATTTTTAAAAATTTAAAACCATTAAACCAGGTAAGTGTTAGATATTGAATTAATTGGTCTACCATGAATCAATTTCATCAAAATGTTCAAATGAGTGATATTATTAGAGCCTCCAACACAAACATTTTGGATGTTCGACCCGTCATTTTTGAAATCCATGTTACTTATCACTCTAAAATATGGAAGATAGAACAGAAAAACAAACATTTCCTTACATAAAAAACAAAAACAAAAAACATTACTATAGTAATTTTAAATACTAAACCATATATGGCAACGCTTTACCCTGGGGTACTGTGGAAAAATTAATAGCCATTATAGGGTTATCGTGGTACATGACTCTACTCTGAACCCTCAGTGACTGAACACACCCCAGTGTTCAGAACATTTTTCTGCTTATTTCATCTTCTTCCTTTGATAAGCTTGTTAGGGAGGTATTATTGTCCCCATTTTCCAAATGAAGTAACTGAGGCTCAGGGAGTGTGAGGGATCAGCTCCTTGTCTCACACAGCCTGGGGCAAGGATTCTGAATGATCTGACACTGCTCACTATTCCCCATTGAGACATGTCTACGGAATTTGTTGAGGAAAATCCAGCACTTTCCATATGTGAATGGTCATAGGCTCCCTCCATCCCTGGGTGCCTCCCCACCAGGTCTGAATGACAAGGTCTGCAAGGTGACTGTAGAAGCCCTCCCAACTCCAGACTAGGAAAGATCAGCACATTTAAGAAAAGGCTTTGGGAGTCTTTCATTCAGTTTTGATTGCGCCCAGTTCCTTTCCTTTGCAGAAAGAAAGGGAATCCTGCAGACAAGCGTTTTACTTTAATCGCTCAAAGGGAGAGTCATGTACAAGGAATATGAAAAAGAGTGAGATCTCTGGGATTCTGAGATTTGACCCCTGTAGAGGAAGGAATGTGACACTCATTTAATTCCCCTTTCCTTTATCTTCCCTCCTCCTCTCATCTCTTCCCCTCACTCTTTCTTTTGCTAACACTTTTCTATTAAGTCTCTACTCTTTGTCCCTTCCTTTCTTTCCTTTGACCTTCTCCCTCTTCATGTCCCTCACACGTTTTTCATTTTTTCTGAATTACCTTTGCTTTTAGGTACACTCTAGTCAGCATATCCTACCCCAGCAGACACCTTTTGAGGAGGGCTGGAAATGAAAGCAGAATCCTCTCCAGCTAAAATAGCTTTAACACTCCAATTCTTTGCATCCAGCTCATCTCTGCATGTTAAGTATGGCTTGAACTTTTCCCCTTCTTTCAAAAATGTTGTTTCTTCCAAATGCTCAGAAGCCCTTCGAATCACTTTCAGTGCATTTTGATTTGCCAGCTGTTTCTTCCTGGCACCCATCTAAGCTCCCAACCATCTGCTTGCCAAGTAGAAAAAGGGAACTTAAAAATAGGCTCTTCCTTCAGCAACAAACGTACTTTAACCTCGATTTCTAACCTAGCCCTCAAATCTGGTCAGTACGAGATGCAGACTGTGTCTTTACATATCATCTGTGGCTGGAAAAGCATAATAAGAATCAGATTCCACATGAAAAACAAATTATGAAGAAGCCATCCTTGGTAGCAGTGTGCTGAAGGAAGCAGGGCAGAAGCCAAAGCTATTGGGCTGCAGGGTAAGAACTGGGAATGAGGAGCTAGAGTCTCAAGTTGTAGAATGAACATTAATTCCCCTTAGTCTCTGGGGTTCTGATTTGGGGTATGGGGAAGGGTTAGAAAGACTATTTCCCATCTTCTTTCAGAGGACTATATAGGAAGGTCCATGCTTCCTGAAGTAATGAAAGCCTATACTTAAATATTAAATTTTTATGTGACTTAGTCTGTTTTAGTATAAAAGAGACAATACTTGCATCAAACTCTTGCTACGGCAATTCAGGGAGGAAAGTGTAATATTTGGGCTGATGATATGAAAAATTCTGTTCCATCTGTTAGCTTTGGAGTGTCAAGACCCACAGTTCAGAATATTCAGGAAACATTTTTAATGCTATGAAATATTCAAATATACTTAACTCAGATTTTCATGCACATCCTTTAGGGAATGTAATGCCCCCATGGGGAGTAGAACTGGGCCCTCTTTTCCACTGACATTCAGAGCCATAGCTATTCAGTGGATGTTTGGACCTTCAACAAGGAAAGATGATACTAAAATATATCCTAAATATATCCTGCAAATGTCAACAAATTACCATCTTCATTGCTACTGCTCTGGTTTGGGATGTTTCTGGCCTCAGAGCTGCAAACAAGATCTCCATCCAAGGCCATGCACTCTAGAAGGCCCAGATCCTCCTTCCCCTGGCTATGTCCTCCCACAAGAGGTAAAGTTTTTGTAGTGTCAAGGAGTCATCCTAGAAAATCTTTCTGGAGCACACTTGGTACCTGAGAAACCAGAGTTTCCAGCCCAATTGGCCTCAACCTCACTTCCAGGGTTTGTGCAGTGGGCAGACTGCACCACAGTGTGAACATGCTTAGGCTAAGCGGTGTGGGTGCAGATGGCTCTTAGCCATGAGGGCTCGGGGCTTCCAACACATGAATGCATGGCCCTTCATGGAACAAGAAAAAACAAAGCTGAAAAGGATGTAGCCTGGTGTATTAATCAGTCAAAAGGGGTGTTGATGCAAAGTACCAGAAACCTGTTGGCTTTTATAAAGGGCATTTATTTAGGGTAAAAACTTACAGTTTCAAGACCCTAAAGAGTCTAACTCAAAGTTACTTCCTCACCAAACTCTGCTACCATGTGTTGAAGCAAGATGGTGGTCAATATCTGCCAGTGTTCAGCCTTTGTCTTCCTCTTAAGGCTTCTTGGGCCCAGCTTCTTCCAATCCCAGCTGCAGGCTGGAGGGTTCGTTTCTTTATGGGATCAGTTGCTCTGGTCTCTTCACAAGGTCAACTGTAGACTACCAGGCTCATCTCTCTTCCTGGGGCTTCTGCTGTGTCTATGGAGCTGTCTCTCTCCCTCTGTGTTCTTCTCAGTGTATCTACTTCCATGTTCTTGATTGATTACCCCTTTATATAGCCCACCAAGGGAGCCAGCACTCAACCCTGCACACCCTAAAGACATGGTTAAATCAAAGCCCTAATCTTGATTTAATAAAGTAAAGGTAAGACCTCTGAATTTAATATGAAGGGCTATCATGCCCAGAAGAACAGACCAGTTTACAAACATAATCAATATCTCTTTTTGGAATTCATAAATAATATCCCCTTGATCTGTCTTCAGAACTCACAAATGTTACTGGTTGTCATGAGCCAAGCCATCCTCATTCCCAAATGTACCACGTTCTTCAATAAAAGCTGGTTTTCTTGGTTTTTCTACAGTCCATTCTCTACACTGTATCCAAAGTGATCTTTTAAAAGTAAAATCAGATAAAATCATTCCATGTTTAAAATCTTCCAATGATTCCTGAGCAGGTAGAAAAGAAATACGTATGCCTTACCATGTCTATAGGGTCCTGTATGACCCATTTCCTGCCCATGTGTCTCATCTCGTTCCTCTGAATTTTTCCCTGTCCCCTGTGATCTAGCTTCCCTTTCTCCTTTGTGTCTCTCTCTCTTTTTTTTCCAATGAGGTACCTTGTACATGTGAAGCAGTCACTCAATCATTGAGCTACACCCCTTCTGCTTTCTTTGTGTTTGATTGCACAAAGTTCCTTTCCTTCTCAGGGCTTTTGTATCTCCAGTACCATTTTTCTTGTCCCATATAGTTTTATAATGGAAGTTGCTTCCAGGCATTAAGGTCATCTCCTTAGAAAAGCCTTTTCCTCTCCACCAAAGCCCTCTTCAGTCACCTTTCTTGCCATTATCCATGTTGTGGAAAACTTTCTGTTTGGAAGTATTCTACCTACTTACACAGTTACATATTTATCTCTGTCTTCCCCTGTAAGTGTTGAGCAGGGACTTTGAGTGCCTGGTTAACCATTTTAACCCAAGAGTCAAGAACTGAACCTGACTCATAGTAGAAGGTAAAAAATAAGTGATTGAATAGCATTCTATTTGGACCTCAAGGAGACACCATTAGGATTTCAAGGGAGCATCACTGTGTGCAGAGCAGAGTTTAAGTGTAGTGATGCCTGGATGTTTGATGGAGAAAGGGAGGAGAGTGTGATATAGAGACAAGAACCATGTCTCTAGGGGCTCAGCAGCACTCCAGGCAACCTTCATCTGATACAGCCATTAGGTACGCCAGGTCTGACAGTGAAGGGAGGTTGGCAGAGGAGAGCTTTGTGAGCTAGCTCCACTGGCCTCTCAGGGTTGTCACTCTGGGAAAGTTGACAGCACCATGGGCACGTGGGGTGTGAAGACAAATGAAGGTCAAAGGAGCCAAGTAATGGGCATTGCACTATTTTATGTGACTCAAAGCTTTTCTGCCCCAGTATCCCTGGTAATACGTAAAATAAAGTGTAAGTCCTAGGAGATATTCCCATAGCTGTGAAATTCAAACTGGAAATCATTAGGAATATCTGGAGGTGGAATTTACGGGAAGATTTGGATTAATGGTGTCAAGGGTGGAGGGTGAGAATTGGGGTATTAAAACATAATGGGTCTAATTTAAAACCCCGTGCAAATGAATCCTGGAATATACTGATCACTTCTGTCTATATTTGCACATAAGGGAGATTGTCATGGATGGCTGTGGATGAGGATGACCAGTAACCACTTCAAGTTTGTGGACTCAGTCAATTCAGCCTCCACATCACTCTTATTGCATGGAGAAAAGACCCAGGGACACTAATAAATATGGAATGTTCCATTTCTCTGCTATGCTAGAAAATCCTCAGTGTCTTCTCAGACTCTGAGGTGTACCTAAAAGGTTGAGCATCACCCTGAGTTTCTACAGAGCTCAAAAGTGGAAACTTGTCCTAGAATGAATATGGACATTTCAGGGACTAAGATTTCTCATAGGACTAGTGAGGTCTGTTGTTGGTCTCTAAGGCTGCCAGTTGAGCATTTATATCTTTGCCTGATTCATGTATACACAGATCCAATGTCTGTTTTTCCAACCCTTGATTGCTAGAGCTTGTATACCCAGACCTGTTGTCTGAGCCACTTCTTTCTCCTCCTTCCAGTCTGTTCAAGCCCACATTAACCTCTAAGGACTTCTGAAAATAAGCAATGCTACCCTAAGCTTTCCAGAGGACAGGTGGAAGGATATAAGTGAACTTCAAATGAAACATGGGTGTAAAAAGTAGGTGGGGAGCAGATGCAGCTTAAGTGGTTGTTTTCCATGAACAAGATCCCAGGTTCGATTCCGTTACCTCCTAAGAAATAAAAGTGGGTAGATTTGACTCTAGAACATGATTTCCTAGTGCATGCAGTGCTGCCTCTAGACTGTGATATCCCAGGGCATGCAGTGTTGCCTCTTGACCATGGTTTTCTATGCAACAGTGTTGCCTCTAGACTGTGATGTCCTATGCAGCAGTGTTGCCTTTAGAGCGTGATGTCCTATGCAGCAGTGTTGCCTCTAGACCATGATGTCTTAGTGCATCAAAGTTGCCTCTAGACTATGATATCCTAGTGTTGCATCTAAGCCGTGATGTCTTAGTAGATGCAGTGTTGCTTGCTCTGCTCTGGAAGGAAGGTCAAGCATGTGGGTGCTTCCCCAAGGGATGCATGATGGCCGGGACTCTCAATGAGGGGAGCACTTGAGTTGGTTCCTTGGATACCTGGAATGTCCCTACTTCCTGATTCTAAAATATCAGGATTAGAATAAGTGGTCTGAAGGGGTTTATGATAGTGTGGGCTTAATTACTCAAGAAAAGTTGTGTGCTCCTTAGAGAAGTCCTGCTTTTCTGATCAAGGGCCAGTGAAAATTTTGCCTGAGTACTGAGCCTGGAACTCAGAGAGTTTTAGCAAATGTTGGTTTTCTTTTCGCTTTTTGAAAAAACAGCTTAATTTCAAAATAAAAAAAATAAATGAAAATAACAGGAAAAGGCAGTTCAACAAATTATGGAAGCATTACTACCAAAAAAGCTTCTGTCCAGTCACTTTTGTCTCATCTAATTCCCACTACTAACTCTGTTATTTCACTAGTGTTCAGAAAAATACAGATGAACACAGATTAGGGTCAAAGTCCCTTAATGAAAAACATGAAGAAGAGAAAAATTGCTTACTCATACACATATCTCACAAAACCAAGTCCCATACTCTTTTTTGTAAAATGATGCTTAATTTTAAAAAAAATTATTGAAGTATATCACTCATACAAGAACATACATAAACAATAAGTGTATAGCAATAGTTGTGACCTTACAAAACAAACATACATAACATCATACAGGGCTTTCATACCTCACCCTACCACCAATACCTTGCATTGTTGTTAAACATTTTTAACTAATGATTAAAGAGCATCCTCAAAATATTACTACTAACCAAAGTATTTCTCCCCAACCCACCCTATTATTATTATTATTTTAATATAATTTATACATGAATATACATAAAAAATAAGTGTATAGTAACAGTTGTGAACTTACATAGCAAACATTCGTAACATCATACAGGGGTCTCATACATCAACCCTCCACCAACACCTTGCATTGTCGTGAGACATTTGTTACAAGTTATGAAAGAATATGGTCAAACTCTTACTGCTGATTATAGTCCTTATCTTACATTTGGTGTATTTTTCCTCCAAGCCACCCCATTACTATTTTTTAAATATATATTTATGACAGCAATTGTAAACTTACAAAACAATCATGCACATGTGCAGAACTCCCAAACTACACCCCTCCATTAACACACCAAACGGCGGTGAAATATTTGCTAGATTATGAGACAACATCATCCAATTATTACCAGGTCCATAGCGTACACCCGGCACACATTTTCCATACTCCTCCATTATCAACACAGTACATCTTTGGCACAGATGCAAGAATATTGAATTATTACTGTTAACCACAGTCCATAGGTCACTCCAGTTGTATTTTTCCCATGCTTCTCCACATTCCCACCACCCTGCAATACTGATGTACATCTGCTCTAGCTCACAAAGGACACTCTTGCATCTGCACCATCAACCACAATTCTCATCCATCTGTGGGTTAACTGTGCTATTCAGTCCCTAGATTATTCTCTAGCTTTCTTTCAATTGACATTTACATCCTAGACTACCATTTTCAGCCACATCCCCATTTATAAACCAGCTGTTACTCACTATAATGGGTTACCATCAACTCTGTACATTTCCACACTTCTACAGTAAAGCTAATTAAAACTTCTACATGTATTAAATATCAGAGGTCCATCTCAGTCAGCATCTTATCTCCTTTAAGAATCTACCACCTACCACTAGGTCTTGAAGATATTTTCCTACATTTTTGTCTAGAAGATTTATGGTTCTTGCTTTTATATTTAGGTTTTTTATTCATTTTGAGTGAATTTTTGTATAAGGTGTGAGATAGGGGTCCTCTTTCCTTCTTTTGCTATGGATATCCAGTTCTCCCAGCACCATTTGTTTAAAGGACTGTTCTGCCTGAGCTGGGTGGGTTTGTCAGGCTTGTCAAAAAGTACTTGACCATAGATGTAAGAGTCTGTTTCCGAATAATCAATTAGGTTCTATTGGACTATGTGTCTGTCTTTATGCCAGTACCATGCTATTTTTACCACTGTAGCTTTGTAATATGATTTCAAATCCAGAAATGAGAGTCCTCCAACTTTGTTTTTCCTTTATAAGCTGTTTCTGGCTATTCAGGACCCCTTACCCTTCCAAACAAATTTGATAATCATGTTTTCCAATTATTTAAAAAATTCTGGTGTAATTTTTATCAGGATTGCTTTGACTCTGTATATCACTTTGAGTAGAATTGACATCTTAATGATATTTAGTCTTCCAATCTGTAAGCATGGAATTTTCTTCCAATTATTTAGGACTTTTAAAATTTTCTTTTAACAATGAGTTGTAGTTTTCTGAAAAAAAGTGCTTTACATCTTTGGTTAAGTTTACTCCTAAATATTTGGGTTTTATCTGTCATATTTTATTTTCACCACTCTTTTTGACATTTTTAATTACTTTTATTGATATAATCTTCATTTCTAGACTCTCTTCCAGTCCTCTCTCTCCTGTCTTTTCTTTTCAGGCTGTAGCACATCCTTTAGTATTTCCTGCAAAGTGGATCTCTTGGTTACAAACTCAGTTTCTGTTTGCTGTGAATATTCTAAACTCACCCTCATTTTTTAAAGACAATCTTGCTGGATATACGATTTTTGGCTGGAAGTTTTTCTCTTTCAGTATCTTAAATATATCATACCACTTCTTCTTGCCTCCGGGGTTTCTGGTGAGAAATCAGCACTTAGTCTTATTGGATATCCCTTATATGTTATGTGTTACTTTTCTTGCTGCTCTCAGAATTCTCTCTTTGTCTTTGGCATTTGACATTCTGATTTGTATGCATCTTGGAGTTGGTCTATTCAGATTTTTTCGGATTGGAGTACGTCATGCTTCTTGGACATGGATATCTGTGTCCTTCAACAGGGTTGGGAAATTTTCTACCATTATTTCTTCAAATATTCCTTCTGCCCCTTTTCCCTTCTCTTCTTCTGGGACATGCATGGCACATATGTTTGCATGTCTCTTACTGTCATTTAGTTCTCCTAGACCTTGTTCAGGTTTTTCCAATCTTTCCATCATCTGTTCTTTTGTGTGTTCACTTTCAGAAGCAATTTATTCAAGCTCACCAATCCTTTCTTCTGCCTCCTCAAATCTGCTATTATATGATTCCAGTGTATTTTTGAATTTCATTTATTGTACCTTTCATTCCCATAAGATCTCCTGTTTTTCTATGTATGCTTTCAAATTCTTCTTTGTGCTCATCCAATATCTTAATATCCTTAATTTCTTTAGCCATCTCATTGAATTTATTAAGGAGATTTGTTTGAACATCTATGACTAGTTGTCTCAACTCCTTTATGTAATCTGGAGGCTTATCTTGTTTCTTTAATTGGGCAGTATTTTCCTGTTTCTTGGTGTGGATTGTAATTTTTTGTTGGTGTCTTGGCATCTGGCTTACTAGAGTGTTTATCCTGGGCGCAATTTTTCTCTTTAGTTTAGGGCTTCCTCCCCTTTCTCTCTTGCTCATTTTGTAGTAGGAGCCAAGGATGTAGTTGGTGCTATAAGCTGTGGAAGGCTCAAGCTGCCCTCAGTACCCCAAGGACCGACAAAGCCTCTCCCAACTATCTCCTTTGCCAAGGAAAGGGACAGAGCCACAGCTGTGTGGAATAATCCAAGTCATGCAGGCCTAGACTGTAGTTGCCCAGAGAGACTAATGAAGCTTCATGCTCCTTTCTCCCCTGCCTGGGGCAGGGATGGAGCTGCAGGTGTGGGCAGCAATCTATGAAGTACAAGTTCAAGATGACCACAGTTGCCCTGGTAGATTTCCCATTATCCAGTATGAGCCAGGTAAATGTACCTGCAGTTACCTGGATAGGCTGTTGCAGGGCCCGTCAGCTTCCTCCCTGCTAGAGGTGGGGCTGAAGCCTAGGCTAGGGCCACAGGCCACTCTGGGAGAAAGAAATTGGTCTCTACTATCACTGTGATTTTCAGTTAGCCTGGCTTCCCCTCATGCTGGGTGTAGAGTCAAAATGGCAGTTACTGGCCTCCTTCTGATTTGGACAGGCTCAAACTTTAGCTGTTCTTAGGGTTATACTTCAGCCAGCCAAATTGACTAACCAGTAGTTGAAATTGGTGGCCAACCGTCTCTTCCTCCTCTGTTTTTGGGAAATGGAGCTTCCTATTCCTGCCACAGAATAGCTCCTGGGGTGGCTTGCACTGTCAAAGTAGGATGATCACCGGCCTCTGCGGCATGGCCTGTAATTTCCTGGAGAGGCTGGCGCAGCTCCCCCCAGCTTCCTTCCTGCTTGAGGTGGGCCTGGGGCTTAGGCTAGAGCAGCAATCTGATCTAGATGGAAGGAAGCCGGTCCCTACCAGCACAATGATTTTCAGTCAGCCCCGTTTCCCCTCTTTGTCAGGCATGGTGTTAAGATGGTGGCTACCAGTCTCTGACTTGGACAGGTTCAAACTGGCTGTTTTTAGGATTATATTTTAGCCCACTGAATTTACTAATCAGTAGCTGAAGTTGGTGTCCAACCATCTCTTCTTCCCCAGTTTTGGGAAGTGGAGCTTCCAATTCCAGCTGCAGAGGCTTGGGCCTCCAGTGGAGGATGGACACTGGCCTCTATGGCATGGAGGGCTGTACTTAGGAATCTTCTTTGCAGATGGGCATCTCCTCCTTCCATTCTTTCAAGGATGTCACAGGATGTACTTCTGGTCTCCTGCAGCCCCCAAACAATTGCTCTAGATAGCCGTGGGTGATCACCAACTGCCCCGTAGCAGGAGCTGATTCTTGGAGCCCTTTACTCTGTTGACATCTTGCTGGTTGTCCCCCATATTCTTTTTTAAATTGAAATGTTACTTTTCTATTCTAGTTTTCTCTTCCTTGAAATAAAGAGAAAGCAGCATTCACACATATAAAAATACAAATACAAAAGAAGTTTCTAACCAGATCTCTTCTATGCCTATTTCCAAATGATTTATTTGATATCATTGCAGTGGAATTGCTTTTATTCCAGCTTAACTGTGAACTACAAGAGTTGGAGTAATTGCTTTGTCATCAGTAACTCATTTTCATTCTTGGGTTCTTAAAGTTTGAGCTAAAGTAGAACATTATACACACTGAAACCATGCTTTACAAATGATTAATTCCACATATTCTAAAATTCACCGGGCAAAATCATGCACCACTTAATTCCTGAAACACTTGAATGCTATTTAAGGGGAAAAGAGGAAAATAAATCAGAGAGCATTACCCTTGATTTCAAAGACAACTGAAAAGGGTCTGAGAGTGCTACTTCCTCTAAGCAAGCAAATGTCAGAAGTTGCTCAGGAGGGGTAATGGCTGTGAGAAATCAAGGTATAGCTTCAAACTTGGCAAATCTGAAATTTCCCACATTTTTCACTTCCTGTGTTAGGAAGCACTTCCAGGTGGATTCATATTCTCCAAAAGATGCTCTGGAACTGATAATGTGCCTTTATTTCCCATCTCTCACCTTATTCTCCTTTTATGAAGCCAAATATCCACAAATTTTGCATGGATTTTATACCAACAGTAAATTCTAAAATGAAACACTTTATGATTGAGGCATTAAAAATCTGACAGCTAGAAACAGGATCAAATTAATACCTGTAAGGAACTGGTTTAATGTGGGTAATTAATAAGAGAATTGAAACTCAAATATCCATTTGAAATCATATCATTTTATTCTTCAGGAAAAAAAAATCAGCTGTCATGACATCATCTGTTTGTAATTAGGATAATAAGTCAACCGTCTAGGTGAGCTAAAGCCTCATTCATTCTATAGATAGTCATATACATTGTGAATATGCGACTTTCCGTTCTTAAAGGAAATCAGCACTGATGCATCAAGGAAGCTTAATTCTGTGGTGGCCAGGATCTCCAGTGGGTGAGAGGGGTCATAGCAGGAGAACATTGACTGGCTTGTGCAAAGACTATCCAGGGCAGCCTCTCTTATTTTAGAATTTTAATTTGAAACTCCCCAGTCCAACTACAAATCTGCTGTGGGAGCTGTGTTCTGCCTGGATGGAGGAATACTTTACTACTAAAGCATTCACAATGACTGGTACATGGGGACTATAGAAAGAGATTGACTTTTGCTTCGGATGATTCTTTTTGTCCAATTCTGTGTAGTCAAAGAAACCCTTATTGCCAGCATCCCAAGGCACCTTTCCTACCACCTGTCCCATCCCACGTGGGTATGCCAAGCTCTGCCAAATTCCCAGCTTCCACTGTGTCCCCACGGTTTGGTAGAAGGTTGTTCTCATAAGGTACTTTCTCCCGCATTTAAAATCAGAGTCTAATTTTCTAGCCTACAACAGGCTTTTTAGCTTCCAGGATAGAAATCAAATCTGTCCTATATTCAAAACAGCCAATAGTTGATTTCAGCTGAGCAATATCTCATTTGCCAGGTGAGTGAATTTTCCAGATATCACTTTCCTATTTACAAGCGTAACCAGAAAAACTGTGTTCTTGTAAGCATTTAAAAAGACTGTCATGTGTAGATCTGTATTCATCATGCAATATTACCATTTCCATTTAAAAGTTTTCTTGCACTGTATTGACACCCATGTGGGCCATATGGAAGTGATGCATTAAGATGAATTTAAATGAGATAATGGGTTTTTAAAGCACTATGTAAACTTTAAAATGTAACATAATGCAAAGTGCTATGTTTATGAAGTGAGCATCTCAGCTTCTGCTCTAACCCACAACTAAGGAAACTTTGGCAATTTAAGAGTAATTGTTTCTAAGCAATTGTGAATTTGGAAGTCCTGTGGGTGTTTAAAAATGGAGAGCGAGAGGGAGAAATTGCAGAGCTCACATGCTTATTTTCTTCTCTTTGGTTTCTTTTTCCTTTTCAAAATTCTATGAATTCCTGCATTTATTTATTTTTCCAGCAGATATTCTTTAAGTGTCTACGGTGTTCCTGGTACTGAGACATGGTAGGGTTTGATAAGGTAGTTATGGGGACATATAAACAAGTGTTCATGAAGACGTTTTGCTTTTAGGAATCTGATCCTCACTGCTTTCCCCATTATTTATGATTTCTACACTCATAAATACTCCCTTCATGCTCTCACTCTACTGTCTCTAACCTCTAAATCCTCTGAACTCAGTGTTTCAACACCTGTGTTAGTTGGCCAGCTGCTATGACAAATGCCACAGAATGAGTTAGCTTAAACAATGAACATTTATTGGATCACGGTTCTGGGAGCTTGAAGTCCAAAATTCAGGTGCTAGACACCATGCCCTGTCTCTGAGATCTGCAGTGCCTGGTGTTCACTTGCCACATGCCCTGGGCATCCTTGGCTGCCATCTCTGCCTCCTGGCACCTGGGGATCTCGCTCTCCTTCTGTCTGCACTTCTGGTTTTCCTTTCCACTGACTTATGCCTTCTTTCTGGGTGGCCTTCTCCACCTTTTGGTTCCAGGTCTCTTCTCTTTATAAGGCCCATTCTGATTGAGGTGGGACTCAACTAACTAAAAATAACATCTTCAGAGAATCCTGTTGTGTGTGTGAACACACACAAGAATGCAGATTAAGATTAAAAACATGTCTCTTTTTGGGTTCATAGTTCAGTCAACCTCCCTTATAAAAATTTCCATCATCAGTGCACTAGTATAATCATATATTCCAATTACAATAATTCTGTGTTAAGGTGTTTAGGAGATTAATTAAAATGCAATTTTTTATACTAACTACTGAGAGTAAAGTGTAAGTTATCTTTGAACATTTAAAATCAGTGAAATACATGTTTCCCTGAAGATAATTTATCTACATAAAAAATAAAATGATATCTTAATGTTGTTCTTGCTAATGAGACCTAAACAGGGTTAACATATATTTTAACCAAGAGCAAAAACAGCTACAGAAAACAGATTGTATCCCAAGCAAAATTGCACCAGATTAAAAAATCAACATTGAAATCAATGCAGAACTGAACAGAAATTTCAGTATATCAAGTCACAGCAGGATGAATCTGGTTGAATATCATATATGTTAGATCCAATGTGCCAGAAAATGCAATGCCTTGAAAGAGTGACAGAAAAGGTTATTTAGGGGAAGTGTGAATGCTTAGAATCACAGATTAATTCAATACAATTGAGAAAGATGACCAAAGACAAAAGTGGAAGGGGGAGTATAAATTCTAGAAACCCAGTATCTTCAAAAAAAAAAAAAAAAAAAAAAAAGAAAAGACCTTAATTTTGAATAAATAAGAAAAATACAATATTTTACATATTTGTCCAAAGTCAATATCTGGATACATTTTAAATAGGTTCTTTATGTTTTCTTTCCCCATACTTAATTAAAAATTAAACAGATTACCAGCTCTTAGAGCCAAAAGCAAAATAGACAAGATTCAATAAATCATAAAAACACACATTCAATGGAAAAACAGAATTGGGCTCTTTATACTGACTTACTTTATGTGAATTACCATTTTTCAATGACTTCAGCTCACTGAGCACACACCCATTTCCTCAGTACTGAGGAACTTCCTTCAATGGACCAGATACTATGTTGAAAGGAGAGAAGCGAATGTGGCTCAAGTGATTGAGCTCCTGTCTACCACATGGGAGGTCCCGGGTTCAGTTCCCGGTACCTCCTAAAAAGAACACAAGCACACAACAAACAGATACAGCAAATGCAAACAACAGTGGGGTGGGGAGAAATAAATAAATAAAATAAATATTTAAAAAAAGAAATGACGCTGCAGGTACTACTGACCTTGGCACTCCATATACTCCTGTGTAGGTAGACCACTGTATATCAAAGTGCAGTCCATTGTCTGGGATTAGGGAAATAGAACGATCTAAACTATGTGGCCTTACTGACATTGGGAGATTGGCTGGTGGGACAGCAAACAAGCAAATTGTAATAGACCCCATCAGATGGATTTCATTGTAATAGTTGAAAGTCTGATATTGTTCAAGTATGATGACGCTGATTTTAGTCAATCATGAAGTTGTTGGCCTTTCCTGCAGGTAAAAGGTAAGACAGATCAAAGATCTGCAGGAAGTATAAGGGAGGGGCTAATAGCTTCAAAGGGGGAGACTCTTCTTATTTTTTCCCATGGTTCTGACAAAGATGCACGCCATTGTTGGGCCTTCAATATGATAAAACCATTGCTGGAATTATACTCCAGGAACCATCAATGAGCCCACTGCATGTCATCATTCATGACTTGTCCAAGAAGATTACCAAAAGAAGCGCATCAATCTTTGTCGTTAGAATAGGTGCTTTAACAAGTCCAAACGCAGTAATGTGCATTACATCTACTAACATCCCAGTCACATGAGCAAAGCACAGCCCACTGACCAAGTCCGAAAGACAGAGAGGTTGGACACTCACTCTGCTCTAGGAAGAGAGAATGCAAATCATGTAGCAAAAAAGGAGGAAAGTAAAGGGCAGGGCCAATATGACCTCTACATTCAGCTGCATCCATCCAAACTGATTTAACCAAAATGTAGGGATGGCACTTATTTGAGCATAATTTAATCAGGTCAGCAAGTATTTCACACCAGACACTGCACCAAGACTGAGGCATGGCTAAAATAATGCAATATGATTCCTAACAGAAAAAAAGGTCAATGATCAACTGTGGGACACAAAGTAAATGAGAGAGACAAGTGCATAAATAAAAATAATGTGTGGCTGACTTTACTCTATCCTAAAACAAGGACAAGAATTAGAATCAAAGAAAGGAATCAAAGACAATTTATGATGGGGAAGTTGAGAACTCAGCAGGCTGAGGAAGAGGAAGGGAACTGATATCCCCCATTGGGGTAGAGAGGGTAAAGAAAGGGGAAGGCAACTGCAGGAGAATTATTGTAGTAATGAGCAGAGAGGGAATTTTATAGGGATTATGTCCATTTAGAATAGGAGAGAAGCAGAATAATTTGAACCTTTCTGCCTTCTTTCTATTCCAAGATTCTTTAAAAAGAGGCCTAAAGTAGTGTTAGACATTTTGTATTTTTCATAAATTTCAACTAGACTGGAATTTTATTATATGCTGCTTTGGATACATTTGTTAAATACATATGCTTACAGTAGGAATTTTCTTGATAAAATTGAATTTAGTGTGGAAAGTAAAAGTAAATATTTGACAATTTAAGCATTAATATTCTAAGTAATAATGAGTTTTTGTCATAGAATTCTATGTCATTGTCATATATACAATAATAGGTTTGACCTTTATCCATTAAAGAACTTTTGGCATGGTAATGATCTGCTTTGTAAAATTTAAGACTAAAATTATAATAAGTATTATGAAGCTATATAATGAATTGTACATAAAATCCCAATGGCTCAAGAGATTTCATTTTAACATTAGCATTTTAGGAGAGAGATGTAATGAAAATCCTTTCTTCTCTGTCTGTGAAAGGTCAAACTCATTTACCAAAGTTCACATCCATTCACTTAGAAGATAGCTATTAAGTGCAAAGGAAGCAAAATTCCATTTGGTCATTAGTGATTGATAAACAATGCTTTCAGTCTTATTTTAATCCTCTTCGTGTGCTAGTAATGTCTTTTGATGTGTTGTAAAGATCATGAACTTTTTGGTCTGTTGTAACCCTCATCCTGTTCTATAGTCACTGGGAGCCTTCTACTGAAATTTGTTTCATGCAGTTCAACTGGTCATCTTTTTTCTGGAATAATCTGTACATTGAGTACCAAGATCTTCTAGATTTCTATTTTTATCTTTTTGGCATAAAGCCAACATTATTAGGGAATGTTACATGGTCCTCTGAGTTGACATCATCCCTTGGTGAGGTATGTGGAGGCCAGGCCAGGTCATAGGCTGAGCTCCAGCGGGGAGACCTATTACCCTGAAATGCCACAATTTTATATGATACAAGTAAGGAAACAGCCCTGCAAGTGGAGACATTATGATCTGAGCTTGAGAACCAGTCATTTATGGCAGTTGCATGACTGTGCTTCAATCCCTCGGAGGCTGTGAGGAGTCCTGGGTTTGTGTGCAGCACCTCTGCAATGGGGGAGAGCATGGGGCATTTGTCCCAGCTTTGCAGGAGCGAGCATCTGGGATCATCCGGTGGTGATGTACTTGCCACAGGCCACTAAGGACTTGATGTTGTATGTGGCCTAAAATTATTTAATCTTTTCTGCTCTTCCACTGTAAAATGAGAAAGTCTACTAGTTTGAAAGCCCTCCCTAGCCCCTATCTTAGATTGATTGGGCATTCTTCCAATGCACTTCCTTCACTTACTGACACTCTTACCAAAGCTGCATCTTTGCAATCCTCTGACTCCACTTACAAGAATGTAAGTCTTCTTTCAGATGGCTCTAATTTTTTGTTTTATTTTGTTTTCACTAACATATCCCCAGCACCTAACACAAATAGATAATCAATAAATATTTATTAATGATGAGTACATGAATGAATCTCTTCCAACTTTTATATTCATATTTCAAGATACAGGTTTTCTGTGGTTGTAGGCAGCCTCTAAGACAATTTCAACTTGCAGTTGGGCAGATAAGTCCCTGATACTACTTACTTGCCTATATAGTTCTACGAGTCCTTTCAGTTATTCAACAACATGTAGTCGATGCAAAGAGCGAGGAGCAATGGCTCTAAGGGGTGGGTGATGATGGGTAAAGCTTGTGTTTTCAGAGATTTGCCCATGTCTCTGTGAAACCTGAAAAGAGTGATCAGCCTGACTCAGGAACATGGATAGTACTAACATTTGGGGATCCACGCTGGTTCACCCCACGGATTCCAAGCGATGGACCTTGGGCACTTATACGAAGCGTCAGCAGACTAAGAGTTAAGGGGCATGCGGTTTTCCTGGCCTATGATAATAGCCCTAATTGCTCAAAGGGAACATTGATCAGGTGCCAAACTCTTATCAGAAGAAATTTTGTCTATTGACTGAAATAGGGAAACTACTCAGGAAACTAAATCTGATGTTTTCTTATGCCTAGATTTGCAGCTGCACACCTTACTTAGAGTTTTGTTGATGTGATAACATGGCCAATTGATATTACCATCACCTACTGTTTTTATATTACTTTATGGCTTATCAAGTCATTTTCATATACACTCTATTATTTGATTTTCACAATAACCCTGTGAGGTAAACATGGGAGTTATCTCCAGTTTGTAATCAGAAAATGGAGCTACAAAGTCAATATTTCACACCCTGTGAGTGAGAAACAGGGATGGGACAAGAATCTAATATTTAGACATTTTGTTTAGTGGCCTTTATATGGAACTATAAATTCTCATGCCTTGTAGCATTATTCTGGTATTGTTGCCATATAATGTACTAAGTGCTTTCAACTCATTATCTCAATGGATCTTCATAAAATTTCTGCAACTTTGGCTGAAAGGAAGAAGGATGGAAATAAACATGCATTGCTTACCTGTTATGTTTTAGGTCCTTTTTTGGTTAAATGGGGTGGTGCATCATATTTCCATATCAGAATGCTGCCAATGAATTTGTTTAGGATATTTTAGTGTTATGTTTATGAAGTCAACCAGATGGCATTTCTGTTCAGTCACAGTACTAAGAGAAGGACTTGATATGAACAAAGAAATCCTATCACATTTTGCAGATGAGTTTACTGGGGTTATGGAATTGTTTTCAGGATTTGGAAAAGGTCCCCCTTGCTCCTTCACATCTTTTCTCGTACAAGCTATATATTCAAGTTTCTTCACCTGTGCCATAGATGACTCAATTGTAAAACCCCTCCCCATGAGGGAAGCTCTCCTCTGCATCTGATCCAGTGTGACAGTGGGCTTCCTGCTACATGACGCACATACTTGTGTGCTGTCTTCCTGATAGCTCTGGTAGGTAATGAGGACATACCTACGAGAACCTTTTATTTTTTAACTTGGGAATCCATTTGAAATTGAGTTTCTTGGGCTCCCGATAAGTCTTTGTGCAGGAAACTTTTGACCAAACTGAAACAATATTTCTTACCAATTTGCCATCTTGACTGTTCTTTTAGTCCTGTATGGCTGAAAGGGGGGTCCTTCAAAGAGACAGAAAGATGCTAACCTTCACTTCCTTATACAAGAAGCAAATGGTAGTTCACAAATTCAGAAAAGAACTTAGGAATTATAAAGGGAATCAGAAAGAAATAACTTCACGAGAGGTATGTTTTTACAAGTTTTTACAGAATTCTGCTTTAGTATAAAAACATACACCCAAACTGAAGGTTGCTTTTTTAATTCTGGGAAAATAATCCTTTATAATAACATCTTCACATAAGTTCTACAATAGTAGTTACACTTGCTTAAAATCTTATGCAGTCTGGGCATATCAAATATATGACGATACTTAAGAAGTGAAATAGAAGCCCCAGTCCCAACTCTAGCACTCTTGAAGAAATGATTCAACACTGCACATTAGAGAAATCTATTCTCTTAATAGCAAATCAATAAAGCATACGTGGTATAAATTCTACTGAAAACATAAATGCCTTATTATTTGTGTAGTGTTGAAAGTTTTCTGCTACTTTAATTACCATTTTAACACAAATGATGTCCTTATTTAAAAGAAGAATTATATGCATTAAGTATTCAGTATTCAAGTAAAATACCCTAACAGTTAATGATGTCTAAAAAATGTGCAAAACTGCAAAACTCATTGTAATAGAATGCTTAATGTCCAAAGGGTGGAACACTTGACAACAACTGGATTGAATATGGCATCATAAATCTTTAAAAAAAAGACGCACTGTAGAATCTGAAATTGAAATTTCTTATGCAGTGTTATAAAATATTTTATATTTGATGAGAAAAAAGTAGCTTGAAGGCAGAACCTGCAGCATTCACAGGAGGTATGATTGAAAACTGATAAAGTGTACATTGTTGATTGATGTAGGTAGTAATAGCATCTGACTTTGAGCACTGGCCTTGATTAGATACATGGGAGACAGAGCAGACATTACACTTTATAAACCATATTTAATAAACCCTTGTCAATTTTATATTGTTTCCAGCCCAATCTTTGTTGATAACCTCCACATTTATATGGTTAAGTCCTTGTTTGTTATGTTTCTTATCTATGACCACATTACTTTTATATCCCTTCATTTATGGATTCCTAAGATGTTTGCAGAAGGTTCATCCTGAAACCCAAAACAGACTCACTCCCTCTATCTGCCTTTTCTAGCACGGGTATGCTTAACAAAATAAGATGCGCAAACAACAAGCAGAGACAGCAGCCAATTCCTCAAATGTGAACATTTACAACTGTATTATAAATTAGTAACTGCAGCATACTCAAGAAAGGACTCTCTAAATAGCTGGAGATGGTATATGGTTCAGAGTCCAGCATAAAATATATTCCTTTCTGAGCATTCCCTCCATTCCTTTAACCCAATTACATACATGGAAATGTAGCAAAGCCCTTTAGGAACTTCTCTCAGCCAACTGCAAACTTATCTGATATCACAAAAGGTTACAATGTGGAGAGACCCATTTATGGTAACAATGTTGACAATGAATTCGTTCAGGATACTTCAGCGTTGTATTTATGAAGTCAACCAGATATCATTCTGTTCAATCATAGTTCTAAGAGAAGTGGTAATTCTTCTATTTTTGCCTATAGGTTAACTTAATGATCATTGTGAATTATGTAACTGACTATATTTGTTGTTTTTTCATCCATATTGGTTATTAGAAGGCTTAGAAGCAAACTTGAGGTCCAGATGTACCAAATGTGTGAGTGAACGTTGAGGCAGGTTCAGTCTCATTTACGACTCTACATAATATCCTCACGCTTGTTTTCCTTTGACTGTATTACCTGAGTGACTGTATTTTATTAGCAGATGCTTTGGACGTCCAGTCAGGTCCACTTTCCCAGCCTGGGAACCCCTGATGCTACTTCTGCTTTCTAGACTCCTAATTGATTGAAACAGCAACCTTCTTCAGATAATCAACCACTGGTCCCAAACATGCTTGGTTCCTTGCCCTTCTTTATTTTACTTCCCCCATGGCTTCTGGAAATATGCTCTCACATCCTTAAAATGAAGCCTGGGCATATGTCCTTCATTCAAGCTCTGCTTCTGGAGAACCAAAACTGAGATATCATACATCTGTGTGTGTTTACTCTGTGAATAGAATCTAATTTCCATTTCTCGTCCTTTATTAATTGGAGTAACCTACAAGGGATTGGTAGGAATGGGTTGGAAATGGTGGACTGTAGAATGTGGAAAGGATGGATGTGAAAGGTTATTTCTTGGAGTATATGTTTTTTGAATAGTTTTGACATTTAGACTTGTATTGTTTCATATTCTCTACACACACACACACAATCGGCAGGAATGGGGTTAAAAAAAAACCAATTTAATCAGATACAAAAGTACTTACTGTACTTACAATTAATCACATAGCCTCACTAGGGAGAGAGGAAAGGACTAACACTACCATTTGTCCAGATTATTTTTACTCTAGTCCTTCAGGCAAATACAAATAAACAAACAAAAATGTTATAACTATTGTTCAGCTTCTTTTTCACAGAGGTATAGACTGGTATTCTGAAATTACTTTTGTGTATTCTAGGATTGAGCAAATAAGTATATTGTGGAAAATGAGAGCCAAGTTTCTACTTTCAGAGAAGGAGTTATAAATATGGAAAGAGGAAAAGCTAAAATGAGTCCTTGGGTATTGCATTTGGGTCAAAGGCACAAATATGGACTCATGGATTTATATAGATGGCTAGATGAAGAGATGTAGACATAGGAATATAAATACATAAATGCATAGAGACAGCTAAATAAACAGAAACAGATATACTCTATAGTTATTTATCTCATGCTTTCTGTATAGATACATGATGTTACTATATCTAACATATATATACACATACATATATAAATAACCATATGGATGTATTTAGATCCATATCCATGTATATGAATATAATGATATATGGATATAGTATATCTGCTTACCAGATAATTATATAATTATTTATATGTGTGTACATCTGTCTACTTACCTACTTATCTATATATGAATTAATATATGTAAAATTAATATATAATATAATATAATATAATATAATATAATATAATATAATATAATATAAATGTTTTTGTTCCATCCTCTGAGAAGGGTAGGAATGACGACAGTAAAGAAGCGATTAGTAAATCTAGTGCCCATTTCCACTTTATTTAACTGGGGTTCCTTTGAGAAATGGCTGGTGATAAGGCTAGAGCAATGGAAATACAAGATGAGCCTGGAACATTTTTTTTGACAAGTGAACAAAATGTTTACTGAGAAAGAGAGAGAAGAGCTAGTATGCACCCGAGGTGTGGGTGCGGTGGCCCTGCAGGCGTCCTGGGGCCACAGGGTAGGATCCCTCCCCCGCTCCCCATATTAAGGAGGGATCTCAGCTCTTTGCATCCTGATTGGTTGGTTGCCTTTCTATCTTCACCTGTCAGCTTCCAGGCAACCAATGGGGAGGCCGTTCTGCTTGGCTTATCCCGGGCATCTTTTGAGTCCGGAAGTTTCAAATGGGAACTCTGTGACCAGCATCTTGGCAGAGGATTCAGCCTTAAGGGTTAAAGCTTTATTCTCAAAAAACCCCTTTCCCTCAGGGAATTTCCTGGTGGAGTCTCCTGACTTGGGAGACTTGTTTTGCCAGAAAGTGAGGGATATGCTTAGGGAATAAAGAAAATGACAAAACCCCAACACATGCTAACACACATACACATGCACCCAAACGGAGCTTGACTTAAAGGGTTCCCACTGGACGAACCTGAGAAATATGATCATCAAAACAAATGATAATAATTGATTATAAACTACTGAATAAAATAAGAAACCTTGAACCCAACTAAGAAGGTCAGTAGCTACCATCCTACAGTAATTGCATCAGGCGCAATATAAATGGATGCTAAAATTAGTGGGGATAAATTTGGTAAGTAATAGGATATGTACATATTCTCAAAGTATTTACCTACAAGATAAATACCATAAAAGGAAAAAGTGGTACTTTTAATGAGGAAAAATTCGGTCGACACCAACTTAATCAATGATCTGTATCACCAGTGCTGGGTGACACCCTGATGAGATCCAATGGGAAGAACCCTTCTTGGGTATTTTCGACATAACAGCCATCTGAACTTGAGTAAACATCAGACACATCCAAACTGAGGGACAGTCTTGAAAATAACTTGCCTGAACTCATTAGAAAGGTAAGGTCATTAAATATAAAGTAAAATCAAGGAAATAGATCCAATTAAGGAAAAGGAAGGAAGCATGACAGCGCAATGCAACTCAAGATATGGCGCTTTCTTTCCCAAAATAGAATATCATTAGAACAATTAGTGGAGTTTTAATAAAGTTTGTAGATTAAATAATGCTAATTTAACATTGTTAATTTTCTTATTTTTATACTTGTAATGTGACTGTGTCAGAGAATTTTTTTACTTTTAGGAAATACACACTGAAGTATTTGTTATTTAAGGGGTATTATGTCTGCAACTTATTTTCAAACATTATACATATATATATATATATAGTAGGTATACATATTTATGTATCTATTTTTCTTTAGAAAGAGATAAGGCTAAAGCAAATATGTTAAAATGCTAACATTTGTGAAATCTGAATTCTTTAAACTAGTCTTCCAACTTTCTGTAAGAATAACATTATGTCAAAATAGAAAAAAATAAGTTATGGATAATAACCTAAAAGATGTCACTTGTTTTGGAATGCTTTTTCCAATTTGTTGTTCGAATTTTAATATTATTTATGCTACAATATTTTTCATTTACTAGGGTATTACTTTATAGAATTTGGCTCACTATTCTGCTTTCAGAATAATTACCAAATTGCTTGTTGATTAAGTTTGTTTATGACTTTTAAAATGATAAAATTTCAAATAATCATTAACCCTTTTTCTCCCTCTCCCTTCCTCTCCTTTCATTACCTTGCTTGGCAAGTTCCCCCAACCAGGAACAGATAAATAATCACATTACCTTACATATGTCATTCTTCCATGAATTTAAGATACTTGAACTATAAGATACATGAATATTTCATATATTACTAAGAAAGAATAAGCCAATTACATATCACTCATTGTAATGTGCATCACTATTTCAAAGACGTTAAAATGTAAAAATATACAATTAGAATTAATGAAACAGGGTAATTCCTTACTTTTTTTGTACATTCAAGTATGCAATTCTTCTAAAATTTATTTTGGTATATGGCATTAGAGATTAATCTAAGACTCTTTTCTCATCCAATTACCTTTTTTTTTTTTTTTTTTTTTGCATCTTCTACTACTTTCCCATTTACTGGATTAGTCTCTTTTTCTGTCCTTAATAATCCTCATTATTAAGACTCAAATGTTGAACTTACGTTTGCCAATTTGTGTTTTGCTTTATGTTCCAATAATTATATTTATTTGCTTTCTTGCTGTATTTATTATAATCTTTATCTATTGCTGTATCTATTATAATCTTTGTCTTGATTGTCTTCAATGTTTTGGAAAGGATAAATGCTATGTTTAATGGTATTATCTGTTCACTTTACGTTTGTAAACAATTCAAATATGTTACGAGGTTGACAGGGACTTCTGATGAATGTACACCCACACAGCTAATGGGTAGCTTTGGCCAAGTTTTCCTTACCGTTATGTTCCCAACGTGATGCCACATTCTTTCCCACAGCAAGGATTTGTTCACATGTTGGGATGTTTGCCTGGTTCTTCACTCAACCTTCTAATCAGCTACTAGGTTCAAAACAATGAATAGAATATTGATCCACTCTAGCAAGTTCTTCTTTTAGTGATCCAGTCCCTATACCTCCAAACCATTTGCTGGAATAGATTAACATTTGTTTCTAAACAAGTAATTGAGCCAAGAGAAGAAAACAGGTATATTAATACAAAACTCCACCTCATAATCATATTTTGTCAAGCAGGGAATGAACAAGTTAAACCAGTTCTAGGGAGGCAATTTAGTCTCTAGGAAAGGAGTTCCTTGATTTTGGAGCAGGAGTCCTCACTTGTTTTCTCCAAAAAATATAGACCATTGGGTAATAGTATCCTTAACAGCAGCAACATAAAAATGACACTAATAAAGAATGCTAAAAATAAACATTGATTCATCATGGCATCAGGAAGAGTGCACTTAGCTAGTTAATTTTTTTGTAGTGAATCAGGACACAAAGTCATCTCCTGATGAATAAAATGCAAGTGTTAGGTCTGAAGAGTGTAGTGAGGTTTAGGAAGAGCTGGAAAAAGTGGCAATGTATATTATTGGGAGTAAAACACAGCATTCAATGAAGAAGAAATTTCTAGTGACACAAATCTTCTCTTTCAGATTGATTTCTTTGAGTACTCCTCAGTTCTAGTTTAACTGTACAAAGCACAAACTTCTTTTTCTTCCTATAACAGAAATCTACTACACAAGATGTAACAACTTGTTCGAATTCATTAAAATAGTGGGAAGTTAACTTCTTATGAAAACCATTTAATGGTTAAACTGTTCTTATTAACAATATTTCACATATTGAGGCAAATATTCATTTTGTCATTTTTATCTGGTGGCACCAGCTCTGCCCTCTCAGTCTTCACCGTGATTTCGTCCCGTTTTTCTATCCGCATCCTGCCATAAGCATGTCCTGCTTTCCCGTAGCTTCGTCTGGTCACCTCTGTTGGCTGGGCAGACTTAGTTGCCGTCTGGGGCACACACTTTGTCCCTCGAGAGTAGGAAGTTCTGTTTGTTGCCTCTTTCTCCTTTGAGGGATCTAAAGCTCAGGCTTCATGGCCATGAAAGTACCTAAATATGGCTATCATTCAAGTTCCCATCTTGCAGTCAGTTCATTTAATATTTATGATTTTCTTACTTGAGACAGTGTGCTCAAAGAAGTTTTGAAAAATAACTTTAACACAGAAACAGCAAATAGTGACTTTGAAACAAATTTTAGAAACAAGTAAAGAGTAAAAGTGACGGCTCTAGCTGTGGTTAGTGCCTGAAGTTTTTTCACAATCTTCACAGCTTTAGAATAAGCAAGTACGTTTTATGATCAACTCAATCATAAGGTGAACTGGTGCCCTGGGAGGCAACAGAAAAATAATTTATCACCGGCCAGCATTCAAAAGCGCCTTCTTATGTTTGATATACTTGCAATACTGAACAAGGCCTTGGGGAAAAAAGTGACTTTTCTAGGATAGAGTAAGAATGTAACATATAGAAGAGTTATAATGCACAAATGACACAAAGTATAAATCAGCCAGACTGCTCAAGGTCTGTATAGAAATTGTTTACAGTAATCCTGCTATTAACCCAATGAAAAGAAATAGCTTAAATTTATAGTACATTTACGTTTATGCTGCTATGCAGGGTCATTTAACAAAGAGTTACAGCTTGAAGGTATACTGTTGGTCTATACTATTTATTTATAATTTACTTACAAGAAATATAAAACCTCCAGTGTATCTACAAGATCAAGAGATATAGAGCAGCAAAAGAAACAAATCCTGAGAATTGTAAGAAAAGAAAATCTCTTTGCTACTTGAAGTTGAAATTTAGAAAGTCGGGTCCATTTACAGACATTTTTACCTTTTGATTTTGGCTGGACATAGCAGAATTAATTGTACAGAACTGAAGGAAACATGGCATTGAGCTATTTCTCTGCAAAGAAAGACTGAAGAGCGGTGTGCATTAATCCTAAATAATCAAAATAACGTCTACCATTTTGTCTACAAGTAATTTTTTAAAGCAGATGTTACCTATTTCAATCAATTCACTGCCTTAGGAAAAATCCAGGCATAGGATTTCCCTCTTTTTCCTTGACTGATTTTAATAAAATTGTCTTTAACCCAGATTTCCAAACCTGTCATGAACTGATCTATACTGTCAGCTTATCTTTTCAGCCCTTTTGCTCATCTCCATCCACATACTCTATATTATAACCCAACTTCACTGCTTCACATTCCAATTGTCTTTCATTACCTAGATTCTTCCATTGGGTAGTTCCCCTAAACACCATGGTACCCAGTATGAAGGAAAAAAGAAACCCAAATATTCAAAACACCACTTTTACAAAACTTCTCTTATTTCTAAAGTCAAAGAGTACATATATTACAAACTTTTGTAATTATTATTGAAGCCCTATGGACTTAACAAAATGTTGGAAAGGTGAATCATTTCAGATACTTTTGTACCTGCTTCGATTTGCTCCACATTGGGCATAATTCTAGGCCTAAGTTGAGACACATGGGAAGAGCTCTGTCCCACCCCTCACCCCCCACCCTCTCCAAATGGTCAGCCCCCGTTTCCTTGTGCTCACGCTGATACTCAAACCAACTTCTGAGCATAACCCATCTTATCCGATGGATGCAAAGTGAAAAAGGTGGGAGACAAAATGAATAGTTGCCTCAATTTAATTTAAAAAAATTAAGTGCATGATTTATCTACATTTCATACAAATAATCACAGCACCCTCTGAGCCCTTAAAGGCCGACTAATCGAAGCATAGCATTCTTTCCTGAAAACTGGAACATTAGATAATTCAGAATTCATTTCTTATTCAGTGATTCCAATTCAGTCGCGAAGCCAGCCTTCAGGTTAGATACCACTCTTATGAGGAAAACGTCTAGAGCGCAATTATTTTATAATTATCATTACTGTTGTTTTCAATTCTATCATTTACCTATTTATAATTATGAATCCATGAGAATGGGAAATAGGTCACACATAGCCCAGAGGTTTGCATGTTCCTGTCTGTGTCTCTGTCCCCACACACTCACACACTTAAACACACACAAAGAAACATTGAAAGAGAACTATCTAGATGTTCGTTATCAGGCAACTAGGTAAGTAAATGCCTTATGTAAAATAAAATACAAAGAGGCAACTCAAATGAATAGTGCAACAATATAGCACACATTTTTTTTCTGGAAGAAGTGGACATAAATAATAACTGTGTTTTTTATATCTGGTTACTAGCTTTCAAAGTGCTTTAGTTTGGGGTTCAAATTTCCTTTATTGTATTATAACAGTTTAAATTCATCATGAATATTAAAACTTACCATTTTAATAGCGTGTTCATAATATAGAAAATATATAATAACAAGTAGACATTGATTGAAAGATGAATGATTATCATCAAGGTTTTGCTATCAGTCCAGGACCATTTTTAAATTCTCTGGATGGAGCCATCCCAGTGAACATGGTCTATATGACTTAAGATCTCTCCACCCACTTCTAGTCCCCAAGGAGGACTGAGAACCAGCCTGAAGAGTCCTTCCTGTCACTGGGATTGGCTCGGGAAGGACCCTGTGACCTGAGCTGACATTATCAGGACACCTGGGAGAGCTCCCAGAGAGGCTTTCCTTTTCTGCAGTGGTTGTTTTTGGATCTGGGACTTGGGCACTGCTCATTCTAGCCCTGCAGATTGAGCCCAGATATAGGATGAGTTCAGTCAAAAACATTCACATTGCAGACATGGGAAAAAGGGAAAAAAACATCCTCGTCACTTTCTTCGAACGATTGCATCAGCTGCGCCTCATCCCACTTTCAGTCTATACCCTAGTGAAGTAAGTAAATGCATTACCTTTTGGCTATTTGCAACTCGAACTCGAAGATTCTTTCCCCCCATCTCATTTATTTAAGTTTATCAGTATCCCGTTGTTTCCAATGTTTTTTACTGACATTTAGGTCCAGTATGAAATTAAATAGTTGATTCATATGCAATTATTTTAAAGAATGAGAAATGCATTCTTAATTCGGTCGTGTTATTTTACGCTTTGTTCTCTAAGCTTCTCTGTAGTTTGTTCCTTCATGTCCAATATTGTGAAAGATTTTCCTGTGTTCATTCTTTATCTCCTTTTCCTAAAAACACTGATTTGGTAGGTTCATTCATCTCTCAGGCTGCTAGAATATTTCCAGTAATCTCTTTAGAAAGGCTATGTGGGTGTTACACTCCTTAGCCCTTAATTGTCTGCATCTTTTTGTTCCCACACATAAATGATTGTCTGAGTATAGAATATCTGGCTCACCATAGAAACTCCTTTGAAACAGAGAAAATATGAGGATTTATGAAAGTCTAAAGTCAAACATGTTTTTCTTTGTAGAAAACCTGCTTTTCAGAGTTCCAGTGATGTTTTATTAATTATTTGTCTAACCATTATTAAATTTGTAATGAAAAAATGCATACACAAGAAATTCAATGCTGATCTGACTTTAGCAGTGAATTCCACTTACCCCTTAAGAAGAAACAATAACAATATTACATAAACTCTGCCAGAGAATAGAAGAAAAGGGCTCTTCCATTTACATCTTGTTTTAAAAGCTAACCAAAGCAGGACATCTGGTTCTGGCCACAATGGAGTATCTGCTACCAGACTAGTCATCTGCCTTCAGTGATTGCAGGAAGCAACTCCTCCTTTCAGATATAGGAAAACGTGACCCCTGGAGATATGAGAAATGAACAGAGCATCCAGGTGGCTTTCTGCCTGGAGCTACTTTTCTGATGGCCACACTGGGAAGAAGTGGCTAAAAATAGTAAAAATAATCCTCTAAGATGAAGAGACAGAGATAAGAGTGCTGGAAGGCTGAGACTGCTGGAATTTGTACAGCAGAGTAACAGAGAGGGCACGGAGAAAGAGCTTCAGAAATCTGCATGGAAATTTCCTGAAGTCTTTGGCCATTCTTAGCTGAATATGAAAAAGAATATGGTGAGGTCTGAGGGAGGACAGCCACTGGGGATCAATGAGATGAAGAGATACTGCAGAATGGAAGCGAGAGAAATCGAATAGCTGCAGATGTTCACACCGGTCTTCAACTGAATAATCCCAAATCAAGTCTATTTACACCTGCCCTTCTAAATTCTAAAATCAAATCTCAAAAAGGTCAATCTCATCTGTAGAACTGAATGGCCTTCCAGGGAAACAATCAAAGGTTTCTAAAGGCATACAACAAAATTTCAATTCTTGAGAATAGTGTATCCAAAATTTGTGGCAAATATATTATATAACTGTGAACATAGTAGCAGCAGACCCAGAAATAGCAGGTATATTGAAATTAACAGGCAATTATTTTTAAACAGTTGTTATATTCATATGGAAGGAGAGAACGCAAAAGAGGGCATAAGGAATAAAGAGGGTAGAATAGCTGTAAAAAAAATAGAAATAAAAAATGAAATTCTAGAGCTGAAAAAATAAAATATGTGAAAAGAAAAATTCACTTAAGAGCATATTTGAAACTGCAAGAAAAAGCAGTAGTGAATATGAAAATGGGATAAAAAGACAGAAAAGAATGAACAAAAACTCATTGATCTAAGGGCAATATCAATATCATGTGCAATTTTTGACCCAGGTAGAGGGGAGAGAGAGAGATTGGGCAGAAAAAATATTAGAAGAATTACTACCTGAAAAAATTTCCAAACTTGGTTAAAAAGCAAAACAGAAGCTCAAGGAGTTCATTTAATCCCAATCTAGAAATAAGCAATAAAAATCATACCTGGACTCACCCTAGTAAAACAAAAGACAGTTGCCCACAAGGAAACAGCAATTAAATGACACATTATCTTCTTATTCAAAGCAATGGAAGTCAGGAAACACTAGAGGGATAACTTTAAAGGAGAGAGAAAGAGAGCAAGAGAGACACACAGAGAGAAAAACAAACAACAAAAAAAAAACGATCAACCAATATTTCTTTATATTCAGAGAATATCTCTTTGAAAAATGAAAATTAAATAAAAATTTTTTAGGTAAAAGAAATTTCAGATTTTTTTTTAACTAGGAGATTTTCATAATAGGGAAATTGTAAAGAAGTTTTTGGGCTAAAGGAAAATAACAGGTGAAAACTTAGATCTATATAAATGAATGGAGAGCACAAGATATAGCAAACATGTTGGTACATGTAATAACCTTATTTTCACATTTCTTAAATTCTGTGCAAGAATAACTGGTTAAAAAAGAAATTAATAATTATGCATTGTGATGTTTATAACATACGTAGAAGTACTTTGCATGATGTAATAGCACAAAGACCTTGCTGTGTGTAAATGGGCACATGATGCTATGAGGGTCTAGCATTATATGGGAAGTGTTATAATAATAATCCATGACAGATAGATAATGAATGATGAGTACACCCTAGAAAAAATTAAAGTAAGGAATTACAGCTAATATTTCATTAGTATTGAAAATAGAATTCTATGAATATTCAATTCATCTAAAATAGCCAGGACAGAATAGAAAAGTAAACCAAAAAGATGCAACATTTTAAAAACTAGCAAGATGATAGACTTAAACCTCAAATAAATATATATTTATATATACTTGGGTTTAAGTCTACCATCGTGCTAGTTTTTTAAGTGTTATATGATTGTGTTATATGTTATGAACTAAAAGGTAGATAATGTAAGCCAGGATAAAAAAACTCAAAAGAGAAAATTTTATTACAAAGAAAATAGTGGGTTAATATTTAAAGATGGAAAATACATACAATGCATACACTTATCATAAGGAAGCCTGTAAGATTTTTAACATAAACAATGTATTTATAATAGATCAGTTAATGTCCTTGTTTGCTAGTATCATGAGCTCTATCTACCTAAATCTATTTCTATCAGTTGGGTAATATTGCTGTACTTCTTTGCCTGACTGATAATGTTTGTTTGGAATCTAGAATTTATAATGACATTAAAAAGTCAAATGCAGCATCTAGAGATGAAAAATGAATTGCCTGAAATAAAATACACACTGGATAAGAGCATCAACATATTAGGACCTGAAGTAGAAGGGACCAGGATGTTATGGGCATAGGAAAAGAAACTATTACCGAACAAAGCATAGAGAAATAAATTTAGTAATAAAGACCAGAGTATCAATTGCCAGTGGAAAAAAATCAAGCAATCTAAAATATCCCAAAGAGAATAAACATAAAGAAAACCACAATAAGGCACATAATACTTACACTGATAATAAGTAGTAAGGAAAAATACTTAAAGTATCCGGAGGAAAAACGAGACATAAAATAATAGACATAAAATAAAACTGAAAATGCCAACATGTTTCCTATCAATAAATCTGCATGTTAGAAGACAATGGAGAGGCATCTTCAAAGTATTAGAAAAACTCATCGATCTAAAATGAGTTTTATCCAGCCTAAGTGTCTATCAAAAAAGCTACTGTGGTTAACAGCAATACTGTAATATTTTTGCATCAATGTCAAAGATATGCTGAGTTGATAATTCTACACATGTGCATAAATGTTTTGTAAATTTGCAAATATTGTAATAAAAATATATTTAAAAAATAGTAGGGTGAGTTGGGGGAAAAATAGACCAAATGTAAGATATGGACTATAGTTAGTCGTAATATTTTGAAAACACTCTTTCATAATTTGTAACAAATGTTTCACAACAATGCAAGTTGTTGTTGGTGGGTTGATATATGGGACCCCTGGATGACGATATGCATGATTGTTTTGTAAGTTCACAACTTTTACTCTATGCTTATAGTTTATGTATGTTTATGTATGAATGATATACTTCAATAAAATTTTAAAAAAGAAAAGCAAAATACAGACACAAAAGGACAAATCTTGCATGGCTTTACTAATATGAATTAAATACGAAGAATAAATGCATGGAATTAAAACCTAAAGTATAGGTTATTAGGAGTCAAGAGGAGGGCTGAGAAGGAGTACTGATCCTTAATGTAGTTAGAAGTTTTAATTAACTTGGCTGTAAATGTGTGGAAATGGCTAGAGTTGATGGTAATACATTATAGTGAGTAGAACTAATGAAACTAGTTCATAAATGGGATTGTGGCTGGAAAGAGTACTCTAGGGATGTAATGTCAATTGAAAGAAAGCTAGAGAATAATCTAGGGACTGAATAGCATAGTGAACCCTATGTGGATGATAATTGCGGTTAATAGTACAAATAAAAGAATGTCCTTCCATGAACTAGAAGAGGTGTACGTCACTGTGGCAAGGTGGTGGGAATGTGGAGGGGCATGGAAGAAGTAAAAGTGGTGTAAGCTATTGAATGTGATTAACAACATTACTGTAAATAGTCTTGCATCAATGCCAAAGATGTACTGTGTTGCTAATAGGAGGGTAAGGAAAAAATATACCAAATGTACCCTATGGACCATTGTTAGCGGTATATAGTCCAATGATAGTATCTCACAATCTGTAACAAATGCTCCACAGCAATGTAGTATGTTGTTGGAGGGGTGTTGTATGGGAATTCTACACATGTGCATGATTGCTTTGGAAGTTCACAGCTTCTCTAGTAAAAATATATATTTTTAAAACAACAACAACAACAACAAATAAATGAAAAAAGAAAGTCAAAATAAAGACTTTCAGATAAACAACAGTTGAGAAAACCCCTTGCCAGTAAACTAGCACTAAAAGAAATGGTAAATGAAGCTCTTCTCAAAAGAAATACATTACATGGCATGGGAGTTGGTATAAACCTATGAAGAGTACTGGAAATGATGAATATATTGATAAATATAAATTATGGCATTTTTTTCTCATTTTTAAATCTCCTTCAAAGCACAATTAACTGTATTGACTGATTTATCACATGTGTGTAAGTGAAATGTATGATAGCAATAACCCAAGGAGGGGGCAGGAATGGAAATTACTGTTGCATAGCTCTCACCTTGAGCTGTACATTGAGGTGGTATAATATCATTCGGCAACAGACTATCACAAGTTAAAGATGTATGCTTTATATCCAATAGCAATCATGAAAGAATAAATAAAGAGGTGCAGTTATGCAAAGTGCTAAAAATATCTTGATGCACGGGAAAATTACAACGAATGTAAATTACGGACAGTAGCAATATTATAATATTTTGAAGCAATGGCAAGAAGATATTTCAATACTACCGGACAACAATAGGGGTTATATGGGGTATGGGATTTTTCCTCTGGAGTAATGAAAACCTTCTAAAATTGGCCAAAGTGATGACAGCACAACTCTGTGATGAAAATGATAGCCACTGAGTGTACACTTTGAATGGGTTGTACAAAGCATGGGACTATATAACACAGGGAATCCAGTGGTCGATGATGGACTATGTTTAACAGGACAAATATGAGAATGTTTTCTCCTAAATGATATCAAATATATAATACTAATATAGGGTGTTAATAATTGGATGGGTTGGGGGAAAAATATACCAAGTGTAAGATATGGACTATATAGTTAGTAGTAATAATTTGACAATACTCTTTCATAGTTTGTAACATAAGCTTCATAACAACGCAAGGTTTTGGAGGTGGGGAGATGTGTGGGAGTCTTGTATGATGATATGCATATTATTTTGTAAATTCATACATTTTACTATACACTTATTGTTTATGTATGTTCATGTATGAATCTATACTTCAATAAGATTTTATTTAAGAAAAAGACAATGGACAAAGAAACATTAAGGAATATAGAGCTGATGGGGCAAATAAAAAACAAGCAATATGAGGGCAGATTTAAACCTAGCCATATTAAAAGTTAAACTAAATGTAAATTCTCTAAACCTCCCATTAAAAGTCACATTTTCATGCTGACTAAATGTCAAGATTCAATTATATTAGTGTGACAAAAAAATGTCTTTTTAAAATATAAAGACATAGAAAAATAAATATTTGAAGGATGGAAAATAAATGTACTATACAAAAAAAAGAACCTATTCAGAAGAAAGCAAGAATGCCTTTATTAGCATTAAACAAAATGGACTTCAAAACAAGGGATATTTCCAAGGATAGAATAATATTACATAAAAATAATGGGTCAGTTCACAAGGAAGATATAAAGATTCAAAATTTGTTCATGCCTAACAACAGAACTTTAAAACACAAAAAATCAAAACTATTTAAACTTAAAGAAGATATATGAAAACCTTCAATTATAGCTGAATATTTCAAAATTATTTTCTCATAAATTGATTACAACTGGGAGAGAAAAATACGTAGGGTACCCAAAATTTGAACAAAACTGCTCCAAGAGTAGTAGAACACATATTCCTTCCAAGTGCATGTGGAATATTCACTGGTGTAGGCCATAGCCTGTGCCATAAAACAAGTTAATAAATATAGAGGATTGAAACCATACCAATTATGTCCTTGGGCCACAAGAAAAAAAAACAAAACCTAATAATAAAACAATATCTGAAACATCCACAAATATTGGAAAATGGAATAGCTCACTTCTAAATGACCTATGGCTGAAAGAAGAAATCATAAAGGAAATTTAAAAAATAAGTAAATAAATAAAAATAAAAAGAAAATATATGAGTTTGTGGGATGCACTTGCAGTATTGCTTAGAGCGAAAATGATAGCATTAAATCCTGATATGGGAAAGATAAAAATTCTCCAATCAACGATTTAAAGCAGTACCTTGAGACACTAGAAAATACAGAACAAAGAAAACAGAAAGGAAACAGAAGAATTAAGTGCAGAAATCAATAATAAAGAAACACAAAAGAATAGAGAAAAATTATTGAAACCAAAACTATTTCTTTGAAAAGATAAATAAAATTAGTTTGAAAATAGCTACACTAATCAGGAGAAATAAAGAAATGATACAAATAAACAATACAAGGATTTACAAGGGATATCATAATCATACAAATTATGAAAGCACAAGTTGCAAAATGTTACAAAGTAGTTGTGGCATATGTACCTGACAAAGATATCCTATAAAGAATATACATATTCGGCATAATCGTATAACACTGATTGTACACTTTGGATGGATTATGTGCTTTATTAATACGTATCAATAAAATGTATATGTTTAAAAAATAATAAATAAAATTATTTTTAAAAGTACATATATCAAGACCTTTTACTAATTAGAAGAATTGTCAGGGAGCCGAATGAAACAGTGAACTAGAATCGTGAATGAAAATTCCACGAATTGTGGTGTCCAAATGGCAATAACCATATTTTTAATCATTTAATGGTAATGAAAGCAGCAAGCTGTTGTCACTGCATATGGATCTGAATAACCATCATTAAAAAATAATTATCAAAATGTGGATCAAAGGGGGTTCCCATACACTTCTGGCGTGACTATACATTGTTAATGCCACTTTAGAGAAAGTGTAATACTATCTATTAAATTAGAAAACAAAGACCCTGATTTTACCCTGATAGGTTTCCACTCAATAGTACGGTATACTCTTGGTCAAAACAGGACATGTGCAGGTAAGTTCAGAGCAGATCTATGTTATCACAAAAATATGGATAATAACTAGCTCCATCTACAAGAGAGTGCTAGGTAAAAAGTGGAATAGTAGAGATCGGTAAATACCAAAAATGGCAGCTACAGAGATCAGCATGAACGTCTCTCAAATGATATTCTGAACAAAAAGGAGTCTTAAATGTATGAGTCCATTTGCACAAATTTGACAAAAGTACGGATGCTTAAATAGACTTTTTATATTATGTATGCTTAAGTATACATATTTCTACAGGAGTATCCTGTAGAAGTGCAGGTGAGGATTTGCCATAAACAGTGGCTAAACTTTTAGAGTATTCTGTTTGAAAGGAAGCATGTGGGATGTTTCTTGGGGTGCAGGGAGTGCCCTATTTCCTGATCTGGGAGGTGGCCCCTCATTGGTAAGTTATTTAGCTGTACATGGAAGATTTACCATTAAGAGGGAAAACTAACTAGGTTGAATGAGAGAATTCAATGAGAAACACCACGACAGAATCTATAAACTAGCTAATTCAGATATAACTTGTTGCAAATTAGTATTAAGAAATTATTTCTTTATAAAATTTTTAAGTGCCAGTTCATATGCATACAGAGAAATTTGTAGAAACTACATTAAGAAAATCATAAACATTAATATAGAGACCAATGTACAATCTTTAAATAAAAACTTCCAAGAAAGTAAAAATACAAATTCACAAAAAATAAGTTTGAATTTTGTAAAGTCTTGTTCAAAACCCCAATGTTTATTTTTCTTATAAAAAGATCGATTTAAAATATTATCTCCATGGCAATGTCCCCAAGAAAATGAAAGCAATGAATTGTCCTGATAGAGATTGAGACAACAATATCGATGCACATTTACTCATACACACACCATTCAGCATCACGTGTCATAGCGTGATGGTGGGGGTGGTGGCTTGGAGCTCTATGGACCCCAGAGAAACCTGTTCTGGTTGTGGATCAATTGCAAGTAAGAACTTTTGGTAAGCTTGCTACAGTTAAGGTGTGGCCCAAGGTGGATCTAATCCAATTACTGGAGTCCTTTATAAGCAGAATAAAATTCAGACAAAGAGAGAGAAAGCCACAAAGAGGGCAGCCAGAAGCTGAACATTGATGGAACCCAGAAGAGAAGGGAGAGACCAGGAGATGCCGCCATGTGCCTTGCCAGTTCTTGGGGAGAAAGTTTCATCTTGATGATGGCTTGATTTGCACTTCTACTTTAGCCTCAAAACTGTGAGCTAATAAATTTGAAGCATTTTGTGGTATATTTGCTTGAGCAAGCAGCCAAGGAAACTAAAACAGTGGGTTAGTAATTTACTAAATCATTATTTCTTAAACCTGAAATTCCCACACTGAGAATGAATCCTAAGAACAAAACAAAGAAAGGACATGCAAAATATGTAGCTACCAGGATGTTCTTTCCAATACAATGTTAGTAGAAACCACTAAATTTTCAAAGAATATGCACCTATTGAAATAATGATTTATTTCCACATTTTGAAATATTCAACAACTGTTAAAATAATTGTATGGAAAATAATTAATAAAACAGGACTTTAATGAGAAGAATTATATCAAATTATATTCATATATTTCTAGTAATTAAAATATATCAATAGATTTCTGTTGATGATATTTATGTTGCTTATATTATAGTTATGGAAGCATATAAAATATTAGAAATGTTTATGGCTGCATTGTAGGATTATGCATTTGTATATGCCTTTGTTCTTTTGCAATTAAATGTAACATATTTATAATCGAAAAAATAATGAACAAAATATAAAACAGTTGCAAATAATATATTAACAGGTTAATATGCCTAATATGAGAATATCTTAATATCCTTAATATGTAAAACTCTTCTAAGTTGGTAAGAAACATATTAAGGCCATCTTTTGAAATTGGGGAAAGGATAATAATCAACAAGTTATTGGTGATAAAATATAAAATATTTCAATCTATAATAAAATGCACATTAAAAGTAATTAGAAAAATATTTGAGTAGTAAAACTAAATTAAAAAAAAAAAAGGTAAATGCTGACCAATTAGAATGACACAGGCATTCATACATTGGGGGTAGAAATTTAAGTTTACATACTTCTTTACAATTTGACAATATGTATCAAGACCATTAAAAGTCTTCTTTCTTATTGTCCTGGTAATTCCATTTTCAGAAATTTATCCTAAGGAAATAATTCAAATGCTACCAGAATTTAACATGTAAAGATATCTCTTGCCATAGTATTTTAATAACAAAAATGTAATTTCTGCATCAATGCACGCCAAATTTGATATTTGCTAAGATCTGCTCTTATAAAGAAACATTTAACAATAGAATTCATTATCCATAATATGCAATGTTACAAGAATTAAATGTTGATTTAGAAATGACTCAAAATAATTGAAGATTATAAAAATGATCCCAATTATGCAAAATAAACACACATACACAAAGACAAGAAGAAAATAAACACTTTCCACTTGTGGAATACAAACAGATATTTATTTTTCAATGGTTTCCTTAATTGTCTTATTAAAATTTCTATTAAATTTTAATACACAGATATAATTTAATGTTTAAAAATATACCAAGTACTCTGTAAAGATTTATATTTGAAATGGGTAATATTTATTCATTTTAAATGGTTACTAAGACATAGCCTACATAATTAAAAACATAAAATGCTTGGCATGTTTTCTCAATGTTTGAGTGGGATGAGATGATTGAAAGTAAATATTATTCCTATGAAAAATATCTATGTCTTAGTAGACAAGGCCTTTGACGTTACATGGAGAAATGCTACATTTATATAGCAATGTGCTAAGGGTTATTGCAACATTAATAATTTAATAAAATGTAATATTCCTTTGGCACTATGCTCCATTTAATACAGACTTCTAACATTTTCGTTGTTGCTCCTCGATGGTTACCTTTGGAAGAATACTTATTTTTAGAGAGAGGTTGCCCTTTGTATCAATCTGGACGCATTTACAATGATATTTAACTAGATAAGTGATGCAAATTAGAATTCTATTATTTTAAATGAAAATATTACCAAGGAAAAAGGTCCACCAATGAACTTAAAATCATATTACTTTTACAACATCAACATATTCAACTACAGTTCATATTTGAAAATGACAAATTTCATGTTGCTTTTTTGGTCACTGTATTAGTCACAGTTCTCTAGGGAAACAATCAACAGGAGATACATATCAATAATATGAGATTTTATAAGAGTCTCTCACGTAACTGTGGGGATGCACAAGTCCAGGTTCCTCAGGCAGGCTGCAAGCCAGGGGCTCCAATGAAAGTCCAATGAAGGTCCTTGACGAGTTTCCGAGAAATGTTGGCTGTCCAAAGACGAGCTGGGAAATTCTCTCTGAATGTTGAAATCACTTCCCCTTTTAAGGCGTTCAAATGATTGGATAAAGTGTCACTCATTGCTGACAGCAATCTCCCTGATTGATGCAGCTGTCTATGCAGTAAACTCACTGGTGACTAAAGTCCATAAATATCCTTGTATTACAATCAGCCCAGTGCTTGCTTGACCAAATACCTGGGCACAATTACCTGGCTGAGTTGACACATTAGCTTAACCATCACCGTCACTGACTCATGAACATCCTATAATTTTGCCATCATTAGACATTGTAAGACAAGAAATACCAAACACAACTAAATGTGACTTATTACATCCTTTCAATTTCAAGATATATTATATAGCACAAATTAAAATAATACAAGATATTCACCCATATGAAATTCTAGAGTCAATGAAGATAGCTTGAAGCTTCTGAAAAGGGTCTGAAATGCATTGTAAATATGATTCTTCTGATTATAAAATTTCCTTTAACATTTCTTATATTTCAAATATGCTCACAAAGAATTCTCTTGGTTTTTTTGTTTGTTTGGTGCTACAGCTATATTAGATCATTTGTTATTGTCCACAATTTTGGGTGCTGTTTATTTGAACCACTTTTTTGTGTGTGTCTGTTTGGTTAATTTACATCGTCCTATCTTGAAATTCACCTTTTTTTCTCCCAGTCTTGAATCAACTTATAAGACTATGAAAGGAATTTTTCATTACTGATACTCTATTTCTAGCATTTCCACTTGACTTTTTTTATACTTCGGTTTTAATCATGGTAGACTCATCCTCAAGGATGTGCTTTTTAATGTCTCTGGGCTTTCTTTATTCCAACAGTAGAAGGTGGGGAGGCTAGGGATAATGTTCTGTATTTATTTATCTACATATAAAGGTTCTGAAAATTATTAATATGTAGTGTAACTTACAGAAATATCTACAGTATGATAAGAAGTTGAAAATAGAGAAAAGGTCATTGTAAAGGGATAAGGCAAAGCATAGAGTAACATCTTACAGAATTTTAAGACATTGCATGAAATATGTTCTTGAGAAAAACGAACCATTTTATCAGGGAAGGAACATAGATATTTGGAGGGAAATTATCCCCTTAGGTCCTCATGAGGGAGAGGAATTTTCATATGGCAGAGAGCATCCTCAACAGCACCCAAAGGTAAATAAGAGTCTTCCATGGTGCATGCTTCTTAGGTGTTCCTCTGTGGAAGCAGAGGGCATCCTGCCAAACCTGAAATGAGTAAAGGTAGCACAGCAAGGAACCAAAACCCCCAAAAGACAAACAAAAATTCCACCTAGTGTCTCAATTTCTTGAGGCTCAAATAAGAAATAAAATATATGCAGGAATGGGGGCCTGGAGGAATGGACTATGAGTCCCTGAAGCTGCTCTTGATGGCTAAGTTAGTTCATAATGGAGATTTCGTAAATGTTGAGGAGGGTTCATAAATACCATAAGGAAGTGTGTGTGTGTAAGAACTTAGACCAGAATGTGGGCTAATCCATGCTACTTGAAGAAAATATACATTTACCGAGATTCTTAAGAAATAAAGCACTCGAAAATGTTAAAACTGGAATATATGATCATCTCAGTTTTGTACTATTAGGGAATGCTATTTCCACATGCAGGAAAAGCCAATATTCTCCACCAACTCAGAAAAATGAGGCTTGGAGTTTCCTTAGAGCCAAGCCACATCATTACCAAGGATTGATAATGTGAAATTAACCTGGGAATTATGAAAAACACAGGCCATAATATATTTGAAAACTGTTCTTTAATTTCTTTAAGTATATATATATTTTAATCAGTCTTCAAATATGGGACTATGTATTAAATTCTCCTTCAATCTAAGTGTGCACTCCTCTTCTATGTCTTCTGCAATCACTCTAATGGAACTGGAATCTTCTATGACAAGATGAAGCATTTTAATTTTAAACTGTATAAATGCATGCCTTACAGAATTTTTTTTCTATGTGGGAGGTAGGGAAACAGAACTATATCTGCTTTACATTGACAAGAATATAATCTGCCATGGTGATATAATAACAGAGAATTCTATCACCCTTTATTTTCTTTTGCCCCCTGAGATGGCTTCCCTTATCTGTTTGCTCATTGTTTTTGCTCATTGTCTGTTTATTTTTTCTTTAGGAGCTACCAGAAATGGAACCTGGGACCTCCCCTGTGGGAGGCAGGCATTCAACTGCTTGAGCCACTTCCACTTCCCGCTCTTTTTGTTTTTGCTCCTTGTTTTGGGTCAATGTCTGCTCCTTGTTTTTTTGCTCCATGTCTGCTCGTTGTTCGGTTTTCTGATTTAGGAGGCACCAGGAACTGAACCCAGGACCTCCAATGTGAGAGGCAGGCACTCAACTGCTTGAGCCACATCTGCTCCTCTATCACCATTTTTGACATATATTTTTCTGATAATAAATGAAGTTATTATTAGCAAGTGTCAAATGATAGTCATATCTAAATTTTAAATTTACACGTGTTGATAATTTTTGCTTTGATAAGATTCTGTGAACACCACTTCGGTCACCTTCCATGGTGTTTGGTAAGATGATAGCTTTACAACGAAGCCATAGATGGTAACCAACTAAGAGACTGATCTAGTGTCTTTGTGTTGAAACAGCAAAAGGAGTTATGAAACAAGGAGATTAAAATCACGTTCGATAAGGAACATTTCCTTTTTTTCTATTCCTTTCCTACCCCTGATGTAAGTTTTGAGATAGTTAAGCACCTATGATAGGCCAGTTGCCCAAAGCATTATTCTTTAAAACTGCACATTTACTTTATATAGTGTAACACTTTCTACTTTCACTCAGAGAAAAACTTATGTTCAACACAATTCAGGCACATATTTTTGAAAGAAGGATGTGGAAATTAGCATATTCCTGATATGACACTTCTGGAATGGAAGCTTTCTTTATAATTTCAGAATGGGAGAATATCCAATGACCATAAACCACTATTTGACATGAAATAGGACTGCTATGTATGTGTTGGAGAAGTACATTTCTGTTAGGAATAACTTAAGTTTGAGGAATTGATTGTTATTAACTGAGCTGATGCTATTAATAGAGCATCACCACATGTTATGGAAATATGGATTGTAGTATTCCCAGGGCTCAGTGCAAAAAAAAAAAAAAATGAGGATTTTTCTCACATGGGGGAAGTAAGATTATGTTCTGCTCTGCTTTGAGTGTTTTGGGGCACACTGCCAAGAAGCATCTCCGTAGGAACACAAAAGAAGGAGCTGCTATATGTGGCAGGTCATAGGAGCACAATCTCAGGCACAGCAGAAAGTTTGAGCGTGTGGCTGCTTTATTACTTACATAGCACAAAGGTCCAAAGAGCAGGGGCAGACAAGCTCCAGAGCTGGTAGCCTGGGAAGGACAGCTGCTCGGGTCAGGGGAAGTGGATGGCGGCACCAGACACCCTACTTCCCATGGGATAGGAGAGACAAATCTGTGCCTCCCAAGGCAGGGTATTTACACAACCCATGGGGAGGGGCCCTACCATTGAAAGCTCCTGCCCTGATAAGCAGCTGGATCTGCTCACTGGTTTAAGGTAAGGTAGGGTCAGCCCTTCTCATTAGAACTAACTTCTCTCCCAGGAATGGAAACATATTAAAAGATATGCACACAATAGAAACATGGAGAGGGAGCGGGGGACTGCTAGGTATTACCCCAGATTTAAGTACAAGAGAGCCTCACAGATTTATGAATTCCATTGCCTTTAATTCCTTTCAGCTTCTTGAACTTTCTAACAATTTTTTCCCCTTCTCCCAGAACACCATTGAGTGTTTCCTTTAGGGGCCACAGGTGGCAGTTTTTATCCTGTGTTGTCTGAAAATTCATACTTATTCTATCTTCATTCTGGAACTCTATTTGTTCTGGGTTTGAAGTTCTAGTTTGACAGTTATATATTTTCTGGCACCATTATCTTCTGCTTTTTTGGTAAGCTGAGATGTCAGGGTTATTACTATTCCCAAATAGTCTTGGTCATTGTTATAGTTCTCTATTATTATTTTTTTTTTTCTCTCACCAGTCCTAGGTATCTATTTCTTTTCATTTGTCTTCCTTGGGAACGTGCTGAGCTTTTTGAAGTTTTGGCTCAGTATCTTCCATTAGTTTCCACTGATTTTTCAAATTTTGCTTTTCCCTTAATTTTACTCTTCTCTCCTTTTGAGATTCTAGATACATATATTTTGTACTTTCTCCCTATAGCCTCTACATTTTTAACCCTTTCTTCTGTATTTTGCTTCTTTTATTCCTCCACGCTGCCTTATGGGCATTTTCCTCTAACCTCACTGAATCAAATCTACAGTAAATCCATCCACACTGTTTTTTTTTAATTTTTTAAAATTTCAGTTACTTATTTTTTGTGTTCTAAATTTTCTATTTAGGCCATTATTTATCCTCTAATTTTCTGACATATTTATCAATCTTTTTTTTTCTGACTATAATAAGCAGTTTCTCTCTCTCCCTTTCTCTCTCTCCCTCGCTCTCTTATTCCCCCTTTACTTGATACTCTGAACTGTACTCTACTATGAACATTTTTAAAGTTATATAGCGATCCCTGCTTCTACTACCTCTATCACTGGATCATTTGGAAGAAAATAGCCATTTATAACCAATTATTATCAACAAGACTTTTTCTGGTATCCATGTGATCTTCTCCCATTTTGGTTTCCTGTGTTGTATTTGCATTGTTAAATCATTTAACACCCTGATCTTTTCACCTGAGGTCTACACTTAATTATATGCAATGCTCACCCCAAATTTAAGTATAAACTTCTCTAATAGATAATTGGTTTTCTGAATCCCATTGTCTAATTTTTTTCACTGAATAGAATTAATAAAAAACTATTACCCAAGTACTCATAAATTCTTTGTTTCTTTTATTATTCAAGTCAATTTGATTGGCCATTAAATCCTCAGTTTACATTCTTCTTTCTTTGAATACCTTTATCATGCAACTCTATTATATTTAGGCATAAATGCTGTTGTAGGAAAGCCTTGATACTTATAAATATCATTTACTATTATGTAATTGTTTCTTCTTGCCGAGATACACAGATGATTCTTCTTTTTCTTTAAAGATCAAAGGTTTTATGAGAAATATCTTTTTTGATCATTCTAGATCAATTTTACCAATAAAGATTGAATTCTTTTTGTTTTTCAGTGTCTCTTCTGTGCATTGAGTTGGTTTTGAGATTTTCTGTACTTTGAAAATAAAATTATTTTGTACGGAATACAGTGAGTCTGTCTAGCATCACAGCTCCAGAACTCACTTTTCCATTATTACTTTGGAGTATTCAAAATTATATTCTCCCCAACAATTTCAGTGATAAGTCCCTTTGTATTCCTTCACCTGCCTATAACTATACCTCTCTTTTTTACTCCCAGAGTTCCTTCTCTGATTAATTTCTATTATATTTCCAGCTATTTCTACTCACTACAGAGCTTTCCCTTTCTATGAATATTTCTGAGCTTCTAAAAGTCCTGACTGCCTGATTGTTCCCAGAGCTTTCCATGGTCCCCTACTTATATATCCTATATGGTAACCTTCAAAGCTAATCCAGTTTCAACTGTTGATCTCAGCTCTGTCAAGTACTTCAAGTAAAGAGATGGAGACAGCCTCATCCAAAGGGTAGTTGAAAATTTTCATTACTTCTGGTCTTTTGTCCCTCCACCTCATAATCTGAAAACTCTAGAAAAATGTTGTCACCAATTGTTTAGTTTGCCAAAGGGATGCTGATGCAAAGTATCAGAAATAGATCGGCTTTTATAAAGGGTCTTTATTTGGGGTAAAAGATTAGTTACAAGGCCCTAAAGAGTTCAACTCAAGGTTGCTTTCTCACCAAAGTCAGTTGCCATGTGTTGAAACAAGATGGTTGCTCATCTCTGCCTGGCCTCTCCTTCCTGGCCTTCCTATTCCTCTTAAAGCTCCATGGCCCAGCTTCTTCCTGATCTTAGCTGTAGACTGGCACAGGGCTTGTCTCTTAGGTATTCTTCTCTCAACAGCAAACTGTCAGGCAAATGGCTCATCTCTCCCCAGGGCTGCAGGATCAAAAATGACAGAGCTCTCTCTCTTCCCATGTGTCTTCTTGAGAGAGTGTCCATTTATATCAGCCTACCAAAGGGGCGGGGACTCAACTTGAGTCATGCCTTACTGAAGTGGTCAAATCAAAGCCCTAATTTTAACAAGTAATTTAATCAAGGGCCCCTCAACTGAAACCAATATAATCAAAGGGTATCACACCCAGAGGAATAGTTTACAAAAATAACCTTTCTCTTTTCAGGATTCATAAAATTATCTCAAAATGTCACACCAAGTTTAGTTGAATGTGTTATTGTGATTTTTTTCTTTTGCTGTCCAATTTGATTTATTCATTTTGGGGAAGGATTAGAGAGATTCAAGTGTGACAACACTGTATTCATCTTGGCCCCCAGCATTTGCACTATTATTAAATCCTGTCTATGGTAACTCCATACTGGTCACCTCTGCTGGTCTTTTGCTGTTTTCTATTGCTTCTCCCGGATTTCTTTATTGTGATCTTGCCTACAGAGGTGTCTGATTGTTTTTGATTGTGTGCAGGGAATTTTCCTTTTAAATTTGTTTATAGATATAATGCGAGGCTACTAAAGTTTATTTTTTAAGCAGAGAGAATTTCCATTTGCTTCTCCCTGGTGCCTTGACACCAGGAATCTGAGGTCAACTCAATCAATTTCATCAGGCATTAAAATAATTCAAAGCTTAGCTGCAACCCAGTAACAATATATCTACTTCTGCTTATCTCTTCTCCCATGGTGCAGCTATTTTTAAGGTACTAACTCAAAGTGAAGGGTATTCAGTAAGGTTCCTTCTATGTAGCCTGGACTCCAATTCCCATTCTCTGTGACCCTGTCAAAATTGCCCTGAGCCTCTGAGATTATCCTGTTAGCCTCAGCCACCATATCAAGTGGGAAAAGTGCTCTAATTAAGAAGCTACCTTCTTTCCCCAGTAAGACTCCCCTATCCTTCTTAGCTCTAAAATCCCTTAAAGCACATTTACTTTTCGTATATTTTGAGCAGTTTTTTTCTAGTTTCTCAGTGGAAAGCCTGCTCTGTTTTATCTAGTCTTCTTTTACCATCAAGACAATTTCCCTAATAGTGCCTCTAATGATCTTTCTGGCTTTGAAAATGCCACTCACCTTTTAAAATGAAAGAGAATAGATAATATATTTAATTATCTTGAAAGTCAACATCATTCTTTTATCTGGAACATTTAAACATGCCTAAGTATCCAAAGAAACATGAGTTATCAAGTTAAGTTTTCTCTAAGCCTCAGCTTTGATGGCCTCTCAAAAGCATTTATCTCTTTTGGAGCAAGGAGTAGCTTGATGGACACGCAATTTCTAAGAGAATAGCTCATTTCATAAAGACTAACATTTCTAAAGAACAGTGTGGTAATGACTTTTGAGGGAAAGAAAACATGAATGTGAAGAGACAATAGATCTTAAAGTGAATTTATGATTTTAAAAGTATACTTGTTCTTAGAAAATAAAATGTTTCTACTAATTATCTTTGAATGGTAGGAAAATTATAGTTTAAATTTTGTTTCCTGAATGTTCTATATAGCACACATTTTATTTTATAATCATATAAATGACTTCTTAAAAATTCTTATTATTTTTTAAAAATATTACCTGCCAGTATAGAGATATGATAAAATATTTCCTTTTATTAACATGAAATTTCAAGTTTTTCTACTTGGAAATTCTTTATAAATTGTCAATTTTAATATAAGAGAAATATTAAGTATAGAAAACATAATTATATCCATTTGAGGTAAAATTTTTCAAGGTGAACTATCAAATTAACAGTCCCTCTAAAGTATAATGTAAACTATAGTCCATGGTTGGTAGCAATGCTTCAATATATGTTCATCTATTGTAACAAATGCACCACACCAATAAAAGATGTTGTTTTATGGAGGAAAATGTGTGTGTGTGGGGGGTATATGGGAATCTCCTATGTTTTTTATGTAAAATTTATGTAATATAAATCTTGTTTAAAAATAAAAATGTATATTAAAATAAAACATAGTATTTGACTTTGAACTATATAGCAAATGTTCCCCAACTATTTGACATGGTGGATATTCAATTTCTAGATCTCTACCTTTATGTTATTTCTATTTCTATAGTTAGGAGTAATACACATTTTCTGGGTCTATTAATTGTTTGATCACCTCTAATAATTAGTTCAATATCGACCTAGCTGGTCATCAACATTTACGAAAATCTGTCAAGGAAGAATTGATGAAATTAAATATTTTCAGAAACTTAGGGATCAAGACTCATTGGTTTCAGATTTTAATGACTCTAACATTAAAAGGATGACACTGACAATGTTATCACATGGCTGCATCATCAATGCCCAACACCCTGCTTTTTCAGTTATTCCTGTATCCTTTCTCTGGGAAGATCAAATTCGACAATTTATGTTCTTTTGGGAACTTCCAATTCATGTAAGTGTTCTAGATAATATAATTTTCGTGATTTTCTTAGTCTATTTTTCTTGCTTAGTTTTGTCTAAAATCTATCACATTTTATTGTAGCTGGAGAGAATTAGTTCTGGATTAAGTTATATATTTATGTGAAAATGAATATAATGTGAACTAAGAGTTACTGAACTGACATAATTAATCATATTCATATTCCAAGATATATCAAGTTTGAGGAGACAGTCAGATATTCATCCCTCCCTGGCACAGAAAAAAAAAAAAAAGACTTTAGGGTATAACAAAAGCCTGTGAATATATTTGTATAAAAAATCATTTGGAAAATTATTTTTAATAAAAAGTGTTTTTTTGGTAACCCAGATAATCCCAAAGGGCTCATCATTTCCTGAATTTAATGTATTTCTACAGGATGTCCAAGATGCTATGATTTTAGAAGCCATGATCTCAATTTAGCCATTATGTTAAGACATTCTGGAACAAGGATTTCATTGAGCACTTTATATAAATGATCACACACAGTTCATTCTGACACATATTCTTCTACCAGCTGTGGAATATGTAAGGGATTGAACCTCAGTTAAACATAAATTAATTTTCTTATTTAAAATAATGTCAAAATAACAGTTATATAACAACACATATATTACATTCATGTTTTTATACTTCTAAATTTTAGTTAGTTGTAAATCATCCTTAAAATGAACTACATACTTCCATGATTTCTAAATAAAAGTTGTCATAGTTATAGAACATTTTAAATTAACCAACTTGAGGATTTTATAAAAAGTGAAATTTGTATTCTACCCTGTTCCTCCTCTAACCAGTAGACTAGATATTTCATCTCATTTATAAATCAGGCCTTATAGACACTTAAGTTTTAAAATTTTTATTTTGAAATATTCTTACACTGACAGAAAATTTGAAAAAGCTGTACAAAATCATACTCTTTCTCCCTGCAATCGTTCTGAGTAGGCTGCTTACATGATGCCCTCTCACTTGGAATATGTCCACATGCATTTCTTACCAAGAAGGCTATTCTCCTACATAACCTCAGTAACAGCTGACAAAACCAAGAAAGTGAAACTGATGTATTATTAACATATAATCCACAGGCTCCATTCAATGTACTCTGCCCCCAAAATGAGCTTGTAGGGACATGGATCCACTCCAGAATTATGTGTTGCATATACTTATTATATTTCCTTAGTCTCCTTTACTTTTTTTTCTTCTCACTTTCCTGGCCATGGAACTTGAAGTTTATCAGACAGTCATTTTGTATAACATGCTTCATTTGGGGTTTTCCAATGTTTTCTCATGATTTGACTCACTCATGGAAATACTCAAGAATAACACAGAAGAGATACTGTGATCTTTTCATTTTATCCTATCAAGTGACGTATAATTATTTGTCACATAATTATAGTATTAATTTGGTAACTTGGTTGCAGACTGAAAAAATGATTGGAAAATTTGAAGTACTGACAAAATGGAAAATAAGAAAGATGAAGAAAGATGAAACCAGCATTTGAAGCCAAATTTCCCCTAGATGTCTGATAATTCCAGTATTCCCTACTAGTTTCTGATTCCAATAGAGATGTTTTAAGCTAATAAGTTGAGCAAAGATGTTGACACATCATGGGGCTAATGAAGAAAACATAGTTCTCAATGTTTGGAGTAAATTGAAGGAAGAAGAGGTGCACTGGAATCACCATCCAACTTTAAGTTGAGACCATGAAGAATTAAGGGTTATTTGAAATAGAACTCTCCTTACAGGATCTGCTCCCAGCTTCTAAGCAAATAAATCCTTACTTACATTAATTTGATTTTGCTGATGACATACTTATGAAGTAGAAAGCTGATAAACATCTCCATATAAATTATTAAAAGTCATTGCTTGTTTGCCAAGTTTGTTGGATTAAAAGCCAAAATATATAAATCTGTTATGTATAAATATGGCAGCAATATGTGGTATGAAAGTTTAAAAATTTCTTATCTTTAATGAAGGCTCAAAAATATGAAAAAGCCAATTTTTCCTAAATGACTTAAAGAATCCAAATTGATAAGCTGAGTTTAACTTTACAGGGAAATAAAAATGCCAAAGAGTAGCCAACACATGATATTATCTTTGAACATATGTTCTTATTTCTCTCTGTAAAAACCTGGAGTTTTTTATTTCCACATGTTTAATTTCATAAGAAATTGCCAAAGTTTTACCCAAAATAGCATCACTGTGTTGCACTCACATTTGCCATGTGTAAGCATTCCACCACAACCATGCTGGCACTCAGTATTTTCCGTTTTTTAAAAATCCATTCTAATATGTGAGTAGTGTTATCTAACTGGGGCTTTAATTTGCATTTCCTTAATTACAAGGAAGTGCTCTCAATCTTACAAAAAGCAGGGAATTCTGTAGACAGAGACACTTCCTAAAAACCATAGAGACTATGCTTTATCAACTAGCAAATGGCAGAGGGGAGCTGGCTGAGTAAGCAAGGACTAAGTGAAAATGTAAATCTAAGATGAAAACAAAAGTAGGTCTGGACTAGAAGAATAGCAGGTAAATGTTTTATGATTTGATAAAGCAGAAATAATGTGGGAGGAAAAGGGTGAGAAAAAGAGGAAAGTAATAGAGGTTCATTCATTTCTGATAGGTGATAGGTAAGAGTAAAAGAAAATTATTTTAGACAATTAAACAAAGTTAGAAACTAGAAAGCTCAAGAAGTTAAAAAGGTGCTATAAATTTTTCCATGAAAAAGAATATAAATAAGAGCAAACAAGCCACCCTTATCGAGGAAAATATACAGTAAAGATAATAAACAGTATATATATAGAAATCTGACATATTATGCCATAATTGAAGATAAATATACTGGATATACTTGTAAATTTATTTGTGTGTCCCACAAAAAATGAAATATATTAAAATAGTCTCAAGAAATATATGCATGCAATTTAAACAAGACATACCAAAACCAAATTGTCTCAAAAAGGCTAAATTAAAGATGGGTAAAGTTATATCAATCTAGGCAAACAATTAGAAAGCATTTAGTCATTTCTGATATCAGGAAAGGAGGAGCTCAAGTGCTAACCACTTTGAAGGAGCACATTTTACAATTTAAAGACCATGATGCCCACTGAAGATAAAAGTTATGATTAATTGTGCATCATGTAGTACAATATCCATCTCATAAAGCAGAAGCTATAGGAGATACAAAGGTGTAAGGGAAATAAATAGATACTCAATAAAATGAGACTTTCAGTCCAAAATAGGACAAGATAAGAAAAGCCAACAAAGAAATAAAACATAGAAGATAGAAGCAATAAAATCTGTTAGATCTATGCATGCATGTATATAAAAAATATATAGTTATGCATATATGTCCATGTGTTTGTGTATTTATATGATCTTTGCATCCAAATAATAGTGAATAACACCTTTCTTCAATCACACACTCTCAGAATTTTTGGATGGCCAGTTTTCATGAAGGAACCCTAGTAATTTCCATGAACTAGAAAAAGCAGAAATCTAATGCATTAAAATCACAGCATAATAACAAAGTCAAGAAAAACATGTACTTGACAATTTTATAATTATTAATATATATTATTTATAGCTCTAATATTATATTTATAATAATATATTAATCAACTTTGGTTCAGAGTGGTTATAAAATTCAGATTTTCTTAAATCAGATAAATCTACAGGTTAGGGTTTATGGAATGCAAACAAAGCAGCATAAGCCGAGAATTCTGAGACTTAAATATTTATAGCAATATTAATGAAATAATGAAGATAAAGGGATAAAACTCCCAATTCAAAAAGCTTGAGGAGTGCCTAGGTTCTGGGTTGCCAGAGCACAGTACTAAAACCGGGTGGCTTTAGACCACAGAACTCCCTTGCCTGCAGCTCTGGAGGTGAGAAGCCTGACCTCCAGGTGTTGGCAGGGCCATGCTCTCTGAAGGCTTTCGGGGAGAGCCTTCGGTGCCTCTTCCTCGTCTCTGGGCTTTGCCAGCAGGGATTGGTGTTTTCGGGGCCCCGGCAGGTACTTGGCATTGTCCCTGTCCACATTCCCCTCCTTTTATGGGGACACCTGCCACATTGGTTTATCGCCCACATTTATCCAATTTGTCCTCATCTTAACTAATCACATCTTCAAAGAGCCAATTTCCACATTCAAAGGCCTAGAGGTTAGGACTTTTAACATGACTTTTTGGGAGACACAATTCAACCCATAATAAGGGCAATAGAGAAAACTAAAATAAAGCAGAAAGAAAGAAATAATAAAGGTAAAATTAAAAAATTGTAAGGAAGAAAAGAGAAAAATGGCAGGGCTACAAAACAAATCATGAATAATCTAACAACAAAGAAAAAAATGGGAAAACGCAAATATACAAATGCCAACATGATAAATGGAAAGCAATGATTAAAACAAGGAAAAGTACAAAAAAAAAAAAAGAGATTAACTTGAATGTGGAAAAATAGATAAAATGGATACTTTCCTAGGAAATTATTGTATGCTAAAATTGACTTTGCCTTGAAAAGAACAATTTCTAGAGAAATTGAGAACATTTTCCAAGAATTTCCACAAACATATATCCAGGCTCAGGTTTTTTTCACATAGGAATTGTGTAAACCTTCTAAGGAAGATGGCTCTGTTGATACATCAATTGTCCCAGAGAAGAGAAAAATAGAGAAAAACATAAATTCATGTCACGAGGCAAATATAACCACACTGCAATCTGATAAAGGTAGGAAAAAGGAAACACTTCAGATAAATCATGATTTCATATTGTAATATAAAATTCTTAAATAAAATACAGACAGACAGAATTCAACAACATATTAAACAAATAATACACAAAGATAAAGCAGAATTTATTCCTGGAATGTAAAAATGGCTCAATAATAGGGAACTATTAATATAATTCATCATTTTTATGTATCTAAGGAAAAAAAATCTTTTGGTTATCTTTGTAGAAGCTGAAAAGGCCTTCAAAACTTTAAATATTCATTCACGATTAAAACACTCAGTAAAAGGGAAATTTATGAATAACTTTTTATCATAATAAAAGATGTATACTTACCTAGCTCTAAATCCAGCAACCTACTTAATGAGGAAATGCTAGAAGCTTTTCACCTTATATAGTTTAAGAAAGAAAGGTTATCCATTAGGATTTAACATTGTTTTGGAGAATTTATTTATATTCAGATGTGAAAAATAGTGTTATTATAGTTGGAGTAGAAGATTTAAATTTTCTTTTAAATCATGATACAATAATGCAACTGGAATAAAACTGAAAATATCAATGATAAAAATTACTCAGACAATTTAAAAATTCAGCAAAAAATTTACTAGGCTTTATGTATTCTTCCTTCCCAGCCATCAAACACCACCACCACCCAAATTGATAAGCTGACATAAATTAAGAAAACATTCCTTTCATCACGGAAAACAAAAAAACAAAAAAAAAAAAGGGAGCAAAATGCATAATAAGATATGTACACAGATTATACAAGAAAACTTTAAAACAACATCAAAAGACACAAAAATAGAGTTGAAGAAATGTCAACACATTCCTTGTTTCTGGATTAGATAAGTTCACAAAGATGTGAAATTTTGAAAGGAAAAAATATTTAAAATCAATGATCTAAATTTCTACCTAGTGAAAGATGAAGAACTTAAGCCCAAAGTAAGTAGAAGGAAAACATTTTTATTTTTTCAATTAAGATGAGAAATTATTGGAATGGAAATATTGGAAGAGAACATTAACATCAAAACTTAGTTTTTTTTATAAGACTGATAACATCGATAAACACCTAGCTGAACGAAAGAAGAAAAAAATAAAACACCCAAGTTACCAATATCAATGATGAAAGAGGAAATATCACCATGTATCCCAGACTTTAAAATGATAAGGCAATATTATGAGCAACTTTTTACCAATAAATTTGATAATTTCAACAAAATAGATATAGTTACTCAAGAAAGCAGCATAACAAAATGGAATAAAATCAGAAATTCTGAATACCTATATCTATATTAAAGAAATTAAATCCACACCCAAAATCTTTCCCATAATCAAAACCCCAGGTTGATGCTTTCAGTGGTGAACAATGTACTTTAAGGCAAATAATGCCAATTTCATGCTTGAAAGTGGTTCAAATGGGAAATTGGGGTTTGTATATGTGTAGCTACAATTAAAAGCTCATATATATACACAATCATATATATATATTTATGTATGTATATATGAATAAAAAGCAGAGACTGTTCCTGCTGTTGTCAGAAAGATGTGATGTAAGAAGGACTCAACCCTTCTTGCTAGCTTTGAAGAGGAAGGAGGCGAGTTCCCGGGGAAGGAATGTGGGTGCTCTCTAGAAACTGGCAACAGCCCTGGGCTCCCAGCTCGCAAGGAATCGGTGACCTCAGTCCTACAACTACAAGGACCTAAACTCTGTCAACAACCTGAATGGTCAAGGAAACAGATACTCTCACAGAGCTTCCAAAAAGAAGTGCAAACTGGACACCTTGAATTTTGCCTGGTGAGACGTATGATGGACTTCTGACCTACGTGATTGTTTGATAATGAATGTGTGCTATGGAAGTTGCTAAATTTGTAGTAATTTGTTTTGGCAGCTATACACAGATAATGCAAGCAACTCTGAAAAAATCTACAGCTACCGTCATACGTAAACATAGCATATTGAACACAACTTACTAAGAAGATAAACAAGGCAAGGATGTCTGATCTCATCATTTCATTAAATATTTTACTAGATTACTGATGAAATGAAATTAGACAAGAAAAAAGAAATAAAAGTCCCCATATTGGAAAGAGAAAGTAAAACTGTCTTCAGAGACAAAATTATTGTCTAGGTAGAAAATGCTAAGGAATCTACCAAACAAAAGACAGCAATTGTATTTGTTCTACTAGCATCTGGTGATTGGAAAAGTAAATTCAAAGGCAATGTCATTTTTAAAAGGAAAAAGCAAGCCACTGATCAGGAGAGTATATTTGCAAAGCATAATTCAAAGGACTTCTATTCAGAATACATAACATATATAATTACAAGTCAATAATAACAAAAGCAACCCAATAAAATGGGTTTATTTATTTATTTAATTGTTGATTTTAATTATTTTTAAATGAATAGATACTACACAAAATTATATAAATAAATATATATAAATTATATATATAAATTCTTTTATCACATGAAAAAGGAAATTAGAAATTAAAACAAGAAAGAGATACCATATCAGAACCAGTAGGATGGCTAAAGCAAGGAAATCTACAATCCAAGTGTTAGAATGGAGGTAGAGCAACAAGGAACTCCAATACATAGGAGGTGAGAGTATAAAATTATACACCCACTCTAGAAAAGTTGGCAATTGCTCATAGAGTTCAGCATAAACTTTCCAAATGACTCAACTATTCCATTCCTTGTCACTTATCCCAGATAAATGATAACTTATATGTACAAAAGGAAGACTAATTGAGAAGTGCCGTATGCTGATATCGGTCAAGAGGTGAACCGATAAACATGTTGTGGTATGTCCATACAGTGGAAATCGCCTCAGAATTAAAATATGGAAAAACATTGATGAAGTTCAGTAACAATATTCTGAGAAAAAGGGTCCCGATGCAAAAGAATATATTGCTTAGTTCCATTTGAATGAAATTCAAGAACAGGCAAAATCTATAGTGAAAGAAAAACATACAGTTGGTATGTAGTGCTTGATGTGGGTTTATTGCCTGGAAAGGGGCATAAGAGATCTTTCTGGTGAGATGAAAATATTTAATATCTGCCTTTTATGGTAGTTATGGAAGTGATTATATTGTCAAAGCATATCGAATTGGACTGTACACATAAAATTTTTGCAATGATAGCTCAGTAAATTTGAAATGCAATAAAATGTTAAGGAAAAAATGGCATTTGCATAGTAAATCTGCTGATATAAAGGAAGTTAAAACATCCATCATAGTAATGAAAAGTAAAATACACAGGAAAATTTAATAAATGTGTAGAATATCTGCATTGAAAATTTAAAAATATTTTGAAAGACACAAAAATACACTTGAACAAATGACATAATTTCTTTAGTTCTTGGATGAGATGGTTCAACTTGATAAAGGTTTCAATTCCAGTAAATTGTATTTAATCTTAAAATATAAACCTTTCTTCCAGAGATAGATACATCTATCCTATTTATGTTATGAGTAAATGACTATGCAAGGATATACAAGGATATTCATAAAAAGAAAATAAAAACCATACAGACAAATCTTAAATTATACACAAGTGTGTTTGCTGTGATTGTTACAGATATTGTAATTTTAAATTACTTAGTTTGTATTGAAGGATAGAGAAAAGGAGGGAAAATGTTGATAATACTGGTAACCATTGTTTTCATTATAGAAGAGATAAATAAATATAGACTAGGTATATCAGGAAGAATCCTAGAGTGTTGGATTTGAATTAGAGATGTCGGTATGAATATACGAATTTTAAAAGTATGTTTCTTAACCCTGTTGAATGAAAGTGCTTAGAAACAATAGTAATCAATTAGTAATGAGAACAACCAGATATTGGATTATGAATATCTTTCCATTTAAAAAGGAACTGGGACTCCTCGGAGAAATGGCTGATTAGAGCTTTGAGACAGGAAAAGTATGATGGGAGCACGGAACATTTTGTCGTGCAAGAGATCAAGAATAAGGGAATTTTTTTCTTCATAGTGAAATTTCAGCTAATTAGTGTAGAATACTTAAGAGAATCAGGAAAATCATCATTTTTGCCACATTTTGTTTAATAATTGATTCAGATAATTGTAATTAATGAATAAATCCCTGGATAAAGTGAAGCAGAAAAATTATGAAGGCAAATATAAACTTTATCAGTAATGAAAAGAATACTGAGACAGACTGTAGCCATTTGGCAGTTTGATGTAATTATGAATTCCAAAAATCTATATTAGATTATGCTTGTAAACTGATCTGTTCATCTGGGCATGATTAAGTTATAATTGGGGCTTTGACTGGTGGGTGGGGAATCAAAGATCAAAGAAAAAGGCATGGCAAAGGACAGAGGAAGCAGTTTTGATGTTGGAGTCTTGATGCTGGAGCCCGGGGAGGCGAGTTGACAAAGAAACTCTGTCGTGAGGAAGGAGAGAAGGCCCTGGGTAGAGACAAGCCATTCACCTGATAGTCTACAGCTGGCCTTGTGGAGAGATGCAAAGCCTAGAGAGCCTCATAGTCTACAGCTGACCTCGTGGAGGAAACAGAGTAGCTAAGCCCAGAGAGAAATGCAGCCCCAGGAAGAGAGGAACCCAAGAAGCCTGAATCCTGGCAAACATCAGCAGCTGTCTTGTTCCAACACGTGGCAATGGACTTTGGTGAGGGAAGAAACTTACGCTTTATGGCCTGGTAACTGTGGACTTCTACCCCAAATAAATGCCCTTTATAAAGACCAACCCATTTCTGGTATTTTGCATCAGCACCCCTTTGGCTGACTAATACACAGACTGTAGCTATTTAAAAGGTAATAAGAAAACATTATGAACAAATTTATGCAGATACATTTAAAAATTTAGATGAAATGTATAGCTTTGTAGAAAATACAACCTATTATAACTGAGACAGATGGAATAAGAATATCTAGGTAGCTTATATTACTAAAGAAATTGAATATTATTTTAAAATCTTGCCCAAAGAAACTCCACTCCCAAATGGCTTCAATGATAGGTCCAACAAATATTCAAGGAAGAAAATCTCTTTTACTTCACTAATTCTGATTCCAGCATGGTTCGATATTCAGCCTGCCAAGGACATTATGATAAGTGTATATTGGAGATAAATTTCATTTGTAAACATAGATGCAAAAATATTTTTAAAATGAGCAAAATAAACCCAGTAATCCATAAATGGAATAATATATTTTGATGAAATTCTTTGTATTTATGCAAAGATAGGTTAGTTTAACATTTGTTCTGTTAATGTAATTGACAGATTAGTAAAATAAAGAACATTTTAAAAATATTCCAACAGATGCAGAAATAGCATTGGATAAAATAGATCAAAGTCCACATAGAAGAACAACATGGCATTGGTGAGGTAATTAACAAGAAATAGAAATTAGAAGATATTAGGAAAAATGCTAAAAGGTCACTCTTAGGCATATCGTCACAAAAAAAATGCATGCAGATGTACACAAAATATTTGTTCAAAAACCATCAAAGGAGCATTATCCTGACTAGCCCCATACTTAAAAACAACCCCAAGGTCCATCAATAGTTGAATGCATAGATCATTACTGAGTTAAAGTTTAAAAGATCTATATAAAATAATAGGAGAATTCTGTCCCCTTTGGATCAACCACAATGCAGGACTGATGCTTTCCCTCCCATTTTTATATACCACAGATTATTCTAAGGTGCAGCCCCTCCTTGCAACGGTCTGTGAAGCAGTAGCCAGTGAAATAACATACCACATCTCATTGCTTTGCAACTTTCATTTACTCCCTTCTGTTTGTGCTAAACTTCCATGCCATGGGCTTTGACATTCCCAATTAGGCACTGACACCTTAAGTCTCACCTCAACTTCTTTCTAGGCTAAGACAGTATACTTTCAAATGGCCTAGATTCTGCCACGTCTTTTTCTATGTGGCTAGAGCAATTGCACTTCCCGTGGCAGTCTAGGAAAACTCTGGTTTCTCCACATCCTTAAGCAATACTTTGTAATTATAGAACTTCTGTAGACCTCTGATGTTAGCTAATTGTGCTTTATGTTTACATTTCTGAGAAAACTAACAATGTTATACATCTTTCCGTATACTTTTCATGCAGATTTTGGTAATTTGGAGAATGTGTTACAGAAGTGCCTGTTCAAGTGTTTTGCCCATTTTTACTGGCTGGTGCTTCTGCAATTGATTTTTGCTGCACATTAATATATTCAGGTTACGAGTTATTTACGAGATATATATGTTGTAATCATCTTATCCCACTCTGTGGCTTTTCTTTTCACTGTCTTTCTAGTGTCATTGTTAAAAGAAGTTCCAAAATTTAATATAATCTACTTGTTATTTCTTTATATTGGCTAATGCTTATTTTATCCTATTTACCCAACCAAAAGTCATGTCGATGGTCTTCTAGATTTACTTGTAACATCTTCAAAGTTGCGCCTTTAACATTTAGATCTAGAATTGGGAATTGATTGTTGTATATGGTATGATGGAGGGGTTGTGATTCCTATATGGATTACTAATGGAGTCCCTTTTTATTAAAAAGACCAACTTTTCACCAGTGTCCTATAGTGTCACCATTCTTATAAGCACAGAGAACGCAACTAGGGTAAATCAAAGAAAGACACATCTAGACACTATTCATATAAGTGAGCACCAAAGTGTAGAGAAAAATCTTTAAATTAGCCAGAGAAAAGCAGCACATAACATAGACAGAGAAAATGATATAAATGACAACTTACTTATCAGAACCAGTGGAGAGCAGAAGGCCAGAACACACCTTTAAAGTGCTAAAAGACAAGCAAACAAAAATGACAAAATTTCAGCACAGAATTCAAATGTGAAATAAACACATTTTCAGATAAGTAAATTAATTACCAGTTGGCCTGCCCTACAAGAGATGCTAAAATGTCATTCAGACTGTGAGGAAATTATACCAGATAATAACTTAGGTCCCCAGGCGAGAAGAGAAAACTACAAAATTGGTAAATATGTGTGTAAATGTAAAAAAACATTTTGCCTCTTAAATTCTTTAGAATACACAATTCTTTAGAATACTTATTTCTTACATATGGCAAATGTAGCATAAATAATAGCAGGCATGATAAATGAACCTGCTCAATTATAAGGTTTTTACATTTAATGGAAATGGTACAATAACTAAGTAAACTGGGAAATGCTAAACACATATATGTAATCTCTTGAGTAACTACTACAAAGTAATGTAAAGACTTATGGATTTAAAAAATTTAAATAGAATTTTAAAGTACCCTCTAATACATGGTATAAAGCATATGCAATATTTTTGCAAGGAAATTATATTGGGAGAAATGAAAGAATACTTATGTGTATTGAGACACATACAATGTTCCATGATTTGTAAGATTAAACATATTTAAGGTATCAATTATTTGAATAATTGAATTGTCATCTCAATCCAATTCCAATCAAATACCCCAACAGAGAATTTTATAAGATTTGTAAAGTGTATTCTAATATTTCTACGGAAAGATCCAGAACAGCTGAGGGACACTTGCATAAGAACAAAGTGGAAAGTCTTGCTCCACCAGGTATTAAGACTAAACATAACATGATAGCAATCAATTCAGTATTATTTTAGTGCAAGGAAAGACAAACAGTCTAAGGAAACTGAACGCAGAGCCCAGAAACAGCCTTCCTGCCCACGAAAGTGACACTCAAGAGCAATGTGTAAAGAATAGTCATTTAAATTAACGTTATTTGGGAAAAACATTTCCCATGCATTAAAAAAGAACTTTGATCCCTAACCCTTATACAACTATCATCATTAGGTGGGGTATAAATCTGACAATTCAAGCAAAATATTTAAAGGTGTTAGATGGTACTATATTCCAGGATCATTAGAACCTTGATATATATATATACATGTATGTGTGTGTGTGTGTGTGTGTGTGTGTATATATATATATATATATATGCAAAGTTTTCTTAATAAAGTAAAAACTAAAGGAAATAATAAGTCCATTAAAATTTTAAGAGTAGCCAAACATTTTGGTCTCAAGGGAAGTGCAATTTGAAACTGCAGTGAAATACTCTTAGAAACTACCTGACTATAAAAAATACACTTTTGAAAATATCAAATGGGCATAGAGCAACAGAGATGCCCACATGCCGCAAGCAGGAGTGTAAATTGGTGCTTACCAATTGCAATACTGTTTGGCAGGCAGTATCTACGAAAGATAACACAAAGTCCTTAGGACCTAGAAGTGCTACTCATGGATAGATGCCCTAATGGAAATGTACTCCAGTCATATGTACATAAATGCCCAAAAGAAGGAAAAAAAACGTGTCCATCAAAATTACAACTAATAAATACCTGGTTGTATGTTCATACAAGTGGATATTTATAATAAATAATGTACAGAAATGAGAATAAATGAACTTATTACATGCACAAATATGGATGTCTCTCACATTCATAATTTTGAGTGAATACAAAAGAATATGTAGAATATGATTCAATTTTGTAGAACGCAAAAACAGACAAAGCCAAACATGCACTTAAGGAAAGCACAGGCAGGTGATAGATATATTAAGATAAAAAGAGCAAACGAGTTAGGCATTATCAGCAAATTCCGTGGGTGGATCCCAACGAGGACATGGAGGCTGAGATTGGGAGGTGACCAATGGGGGTTTCTGGGCTGTTCTGATTGGCTTTTATAAATATCCCTAAGTTCATACAGAGCATTTTGTTTACTTTTCTGTATGTGCATTGTATGTCACAGTAAAACATTATAGAGGACATCCATTACTATCCATCACCTTGTTCCACAGGTGTCTCTTGCCTTCCACTGGCCCCCAGACCCCTGCCCCACAGTCTCCAGGTTGCCTTACACAGTTCAATTTCTATGCATGGACTCATGTGAAAGCTGAATGGCTTCCCCACTAAAACCAGGTACTTTTCCTGCACCTGCACAAGAGTTTTTAATTTGGCAAATCAAATCAAGTCTCAACGTATCATGCTATTTTAGTTGGAGAGTTATTGCAATAGGAACTATCCATAGAATTTGTGTTGCTTCTCAAATGTTATCTTCTCACCCTTGAGTCAACATTGACATCACTCTCCCCACCATAAAGTAAGGGCTTTAAAAATTAATTTCACTATGGTAGTAGAAAGGGGAGAGACAGAAGAGAGAAAGCCGATTCCCTGTACCCAGGTCATCAATAAGTAGCAGCAGGTATTTTCCGAGTGACTTGGAAGCAAATAACTTTCTTACAATTAATAATAATGATGGTGATTAAAAAACCACACGACAATATAATGATAATGGTGATGACAGCTGACATTTGCTGAGATCTTATGATCTACCTTTGACCTTGGCAAGGCAGAATATCCACCATGGGTTTTCACAACTTCCCAAAAAGCAGATAATTACTTTTGTCCTCGCTCCCAAATATATAAAATGCAGAAGCCCATTAAATGCATCATGTGGGAGTAGAGGGGCTGCTCCATTGAACCAGAAGGATAAAAGCCCAAACACTTTCACGTCATTCCCGTTAGCTTTGTCCCAAGGCTCACCTGGCCCACTCATAGATGCAGGTGATTCTTTGTGCTCATGTATGTACCTGCCCTGGCAAAGGATTTTAAAATGTAATGAATATATAAGTCATTTTATGAAATCTATTTTAAAATGCTAAACAAAACCATTCTCAGTTAAAATTAAAAGATTAATAATAGTTTGTTTTCTTTGAGTTTTGTAATGGTTATATGCCTTTAACATTGATTCATTTGGGTTATTTGATCTTTTTAACTGTTATTTTTTTACTTCAAATTTTGGAAAGGATTATATTCCATTAATCTTTAGTTACTGGAATTTAAAAAATATCTATTTCTTTTTAGAATGAGAATTTTTTAAAATTTTTCTAACTTTATTTTTTTAAATAATTTTTAAAAATATTTTTAAAAATGATACTTAGACTACATAAATGTTACACAAAAATTATAGGGATTCCCATGTTCCCCACCTCCCACTCCTCCCATAACATCCCACATAAACATCTTTCATTAGTGAGGCACATCACCTGCAATGGATACACACATCCTGGGGCTTTGCCACTAAGCATGGACCATAGTTCACATTGTAGACCACACTCTTTCCCACACAGTTCTGCATGTTATATGCTGATGTAAAATGGCCTATATCTGTCATTGTAATGTCACTCAGGATAATTCCCAAGTCCTGAAAAATCCCCTGTATTACAATTGCTTTTCCCTCTCCCTGCCGCCAGAGCCTCCAGTGGCGACTGGCTCCACCTCACTGTTGTAATTTCTTCCATTTCTTGAATCACAATATGTCTATAACAGAATACCAGTAAGTCCACTCTAGTCTATAGCTCTTCCCCCTATCCTGAGGAGTCTGGGATGGTGATGTCCACTCCACCTCTAAGTGAGAGGGGGCTTATATCCCATGGGTAAGATGGATGGGATTATCCTGCCTGCAGCTGCAGACTCTCTCCATTCCCTGGGATGGCCGTTGTCCATCATCATCTCCCTGCCAATTGTCCTGGGTGAGTCCATTGAGCTGTAGAGTAGGAGTTGCTGCTCTACCAAGATTCTGGATCCGGCTGGCACATGGGCAGGCCAAAGACTCCAGTCTCTGGAAGTACATCTACAAACTCCAGCACCATGTATAGGTTTGAATAGAAGGGACAGATGAACCATGTGCAGGGAAGACATATTTGAATCCAACTCTGTCACTCTCAGGAGCACAGAATGAGATTTTAAAAAAGCTATTTCATGGAATGCATATCTATACATTACTAAAATTTAGAATTTTAGAACATTACCATGCCATAAAAAATCATAGCATTATGTATATAAACAAATAAAATATGTGATGAATTCAAATGCCTATTTTACTGGAGCACAGATTTCAGGATGACTCTGGGTCCAATATAAAGAACAGAGCAGCACACACTGTCTTTGTCAACCTAGTGTTCGTAAGATCACTGCCACATTTGACTGTTAGAATTCCTTATGGCAGCACTGTTTCTTATTCCCATTAGATGCTTCTAAATATATTAGTATTTGCAGGACAAAATCTATATAAAATTTGTTAACTACTAAAATGCATGTTCTTAGTGAGTTCACCTGGGCATTATTAGTATATTTTCTTGGCATATAATTAATTCAGAAAGTATTTTCATTTATGCATTGTCCTTTGCATGAAAACTTAGAGGAATGGTTGATCAAGCCCAAATTTTGCATTACTATAACTTGCCCTAGTTAAATAATCAAATTCACATTGTTTAACATCATTTTTTTTATTTTATTGGCATTTTGTTTTGACTTCTGGTACTTTTCTTGTTTAGATATGAAAGCAAGATATTTTTAAAGTATATCAAAACTTTATTTGTCAAATATTTTGTTGGCGGTTTCACTCTCTTTGAAACCTGGGAAGAACACATACGCATGTACACTTGGACACATTTTGCAGGTAGGGATAGGGATGGGACGATGTCCACAGGAGCAGATGCGCCGTGTGCCAACCACTGGGAGTAGCTGGGATGGGAACTTGAGAATCACAGGGAGATGCCCATGCAAAGGTAAACTTTGATTAATTAGTCACATTTGGGCATTTCTTCTAAATTTATATACACAGGTATATTACATTGTCTCTACACCTTGATTATATACACAAATACGGTTTAAAGGATTTTCTTGCATGGATTCATTTTTCTACTTGGGAGAAAATATTCAAAATAGGGCACCGGTAGCTATGTAAAAAGTGAAAATAATTTTTTCTCCCTCCCTCCTTCCCTTCTTTCCCTCCTCCCTTCCTTCCTCCTTTTCTCTCTCTTTCTTTGAAATCCTGGGCAGGAAAACCGGTTTGTGGAGATATCCTCTGTTCCTGTAAACTTTTCTTCTGAGCTTGTTTAATTGCAGGGCATCTAACCTGAGCTCGCACAGGAAACACGGACGCATGTCCTTTAGGTGATCTTTGAAATGCTGGTAAGAGAGGTCACCTCCCTCAGAACCAAGATTATGAGGGCAGGGAGACATTGGCAGCAAATTAAACGCTAGAGGTCCTGCTCTAAGGAAGCTCGGGGCTCGGATCTTTTCTGCCAGGTAAGGACAGAGCTACAATTAACCAATTGGACTACACCAAGGCAAACCTCTCCACTTCTGTCCCATTCCCATAAAATCTCCTGTAACTCTCAGATGGGGGAGAGAGATTTGAGCCTTGACTCTGTTTCTATACAGGTCGGCCGTGCATTAAAGCTCTTTACTAAAATCCTGGTTCCATAGTATTGGTAGCTCGGAGCATTGAGCAGCAAGCCCTTATTTCCAAATTCTTTCTCTCCCCTCCTCCCCTCCTCCCCTCCTCCCCTCCTCCCCTCCTCCCCTCCTCTCCTCCTCCCCTCCTCCCCTCCTCCCTTCCTTCCCTCTCCCCTCCCTTCCTCCCTCCCATTCTCTCTCTCTTTTTCTTTGTTTCTTTCTCTCTTTTTCTTTGCATTGACGTATTGTATTTCTTTCCTAAAAGTGTAATGTTTCTTGCAGACAGTGCACTAAGTATTTGCATAACTGCTCCTAAGCAGTAGGATTCTTTTTAGCAGTAGGATTTTAAAGGGAAAAAAAAGTAAACAAACTGTCTGACAGCACATTTTCTGTTTTACATGTGACTATGAGAGGCTATATGAGACTTAAAATTTTAGAAATTTCAAATCACTAATTTCCCTGGATTATTGCAGTAACTGCATCAAGCTGTGGACTAGATGTTAACAATGGAATCCAATAGCCTTGACTTTGAATACTGGTTTTACAACTTAGTATCTGAGTGAAACTACACTTGTCTACCAGTGCATACACCTCAGAATGGCTAAAATGAAAAGGACTGAAAATACTTGTGTTGGTCAATATACGTATCAGCAGGAACTCCTATTTATGATGTGCATGGATTGGAGTGCAACTGGTGCAACTTGGAAAACAGTTTATCACTAGGTGTGAAATTTAAGCACATGCATACCTTACAGCAAACAGAAATGAATGTGCATATTCACCTGGACACGGACAAAAATATTCACAGCTGCACCGTTTGTAAGAACAGGAAGCTACAAACAACCCAAATCTTCACCTAGAATGGATCTGATGCATAAATTAGGATACTTTCATGCAACTGAGCTCTATAAAGCAAGGGAAATGAATGCACAACAGCTGCATACAATATAATGTTGACCAAGAGAAGGCAAACAGAGAAAATGGACTTTATAATTCTACTTACACAAATATCATGTAGACACAAAACTAACCTATGATGTTGAAAGGAAGGGTTTGGGATACACTTTGAGAAGAGAGAAGCAACAGCTATTATTGAGGATAAATAATATAAATGTGGAAAAACAAAATACAGTACAATGGCAGTAAGCATCTCGATGATGAAAGTTCTCAGCCTTTCTTCTCTTGAGTCCCACTGTGCCTGGGCCAGCAGCTGCAGTCCTGGAGATCCTTTGCCTCACTCCTGCAGTGCACAAACCTGTTTTCTGGATCCCATATATTTCTTTCCATGTTTTACCCTTAATTTTTTGGCCCATCTTTCAGTGTTTCTTCAGAAATGGTGCGAGAGAAGTAACTATTTTGAGACTTTAAATATCTAAAATGTTTTTATTCTATCATTATATTATATGTGGAAATAATTCTAGGTAGAATATTGTGCTTCTTCAGAATTTTCAGAGTCCTTCTATCATCTTTTTGCTTCCAATGTTGTGTTGACATGTAAGAAGCCTTTCTGATTCCTGATTCTTTTTCTGTTTTTAATATATTTTTTATTTATTTTTAAAAGATAGTTGGATTACATAAATTGTTAGATAAAAAAATATAAGGGATTCTTATATGCCCCACACCTAGACCTCCCATTTTCCCTACATTAACAACTTCTTTCACTAGTGTGGTACATTCATTGTAACTGATGAACACATTTTGAAGCATTGACACTAAGCTTGGATTATAGTTTATATTGTAGTTTACACTCTCTCCTGATTCTTTTTATGAAATCATTCTTTCTGTTTTGGTCAAAATGTTCCGGAATTTCTCAATTGTATACTTTGCTATGGATCTATTTCTTTCAATGTATAGAAATGTGGCACAATTAATTTTTAATGGATACCTTCTTGAATTATTTTCATCATGATCTCTGTTGAAGGGGACAGTCCTAGCACAGCCTGCCACCTTTCCCTGGGACCCACAAATACATCTTGTGCTCATGACCAGATGTGTTGGCCTGGCAAGATAAAACACATTCCTCTGGTAGATAAGGGGACTGCCGGTTCATTCCTTCCCCTATAGTTCCCAGAATAAATAAATATCCATCGGAGACAGCCTGATTAAAGTGGGTATAGTTTATTGCCTCTAGCTCACGCCCAGTTTTACCTGTCCCTTGCGGGGAGGGAGAGGCTTCCTCCACTACAGGAAACACACATGCAAGGGCGGGATGTTGCTCATAGAGCATCTCCCTGCCTTGGCCATAGATTGAGACCTGCTGGCTATGGGGAACCGATATCCACTGGTTCCATCCAGGGCTCTGTGAGTTATGTTTCTGTTGGCGACCTGACACCTGCAAACTGTGGGGTGGCTGGCTCCTCTTGAATTCCTGGTGGAAGGCCTTGTTACTCTTGCTACCTTCTGCCGGGTGAGACTCCACCTCTGGAGGTGGTCAGAGGTGTCTCTCTTTGTGAGAGACAATCAACACCTCTCTTCTAATTTTTATTTTGTTTTATTTTTCTCTCCAGGTACAGAGGTTGGGCCTCCTGAACTCTAATTTTATTATATGTTCTATCCTTTTTATTTTCTTCTACTTCCTTGGAGAGATCTTCAACTTTATCTTCCAACCCCTTTATTGAGATTTCTATTTCTGCTCTCATGCTTTAAATTCCTACAGCTTCTCTTATGCTCTCTGAATTTTCCTTTTTCTGTTTTGTGGAGCAATCTTAAAAAACATTTATCAATATGCTAATGATAGAGAACCTGCCCAGAAAGCTGCAAGTTAGTTTCTGTTTTTGTCTGATTTCTCCACATTTTTCTCCAATGCCCAGAATCCTTTGCCTGGCTTCACACAACTACAAATAGGAGAACAAAAGAATGCTTGGCAGCTCAGTGCAGGTATATGGGACTTGTTTCATTTGAGCTTCTCTGTAGGATAATAAAGATGGGATATTTGTTGGGAAACACGCACTTGTATGATTGTTTGTTTTGTATAGTTTTTGTTGTTTGGCTGGTCAGATTAACCAGAGGAAAAAAATTATAACATTCTGAGACAGATAAAAAATTGACTATCAAGTAGTTGCTTGAATAAAATAAGGAAGATATCGAGAGAATCTCCTTGGTTAGGGACCTAAAGATGTACACCCAGCCCAGAGTGATTCTGTGTGGAGAGGACAAGGAAAATCAATAGCTCGACCTTACTCTGCTCTCTCCTATCTCCTGCAGGGCTTCCTACTGGCTAAACTTAATGAGAAAATGGAACGCAAGAGATTCCAGATGAAGCAGTCCATATAAATCAGGCTTCTGCATCAATGAGCTGGGTGAAAAGGTGGAGAGGGTATTGAAGGGGCATATTGAAGACTGACAGCAGTGCCACCCATTTTGTCTTGTGCACTCACATGAAAACTGCATGTCCAGCGCTGGTGAAAAAGTCCTGTTAGGTGCTGAATCATCTTGAGGTCCTGACAATTCAGGTATATCCTCTTCTGAAGACCTAAATTCTTACTCATTGTCTGTGTACTTCATGTAAGTTTTTAGGAGGAATAAGGTGGAAAAGTAGTTAATTTTTATAAAGCTTACTGGCAGTTTGGTATTGCTTATGAATTCCAAAAATAGATATTGGATTGTGTTTGTAAACTGGTCTGTTCCTCTGGACATATTAGATTGTATTAGATTCAGAGGTTTCACTTTTACTTTATTAAATCAAGATTAGGGTTTTTATTTGACCACATCATTAGGGTGACTCAGTTTGAGTCCCCAACCCCCCTCCCCCTTTGTGGGCTATATGAACAGATGCTCAGTCAAAGACAGGGAAGTAAATACATGGAGAAGGAGAACACAGAGAGTTTAGTTTTGGATGCTGGAGCCCGAGGGAGAGTCAAGTCATTCACCTGATAGTTTATAGCTGAAGAGACCAGAGCCCTGAGCAGCTGAGAAAGCCTGCAAATGAGCCCCAGGGAGAGAGATGAGCCTTATGCCAGCGTACAGCTGAGAATGGAAGAAGCTGGAACCACGGAGCCTTAAGAGGAAGAGGAAGGCTGAACCCTCACAGAAACTTGCAGCCATCTTGCTTCAACACGTGGCAACAGACTTTGGTGAGGAAGCAACTTACGCTTTATGGCCCTGTGATTATAAGCTTCTACACCAAATAAATACCATATGAAAAACCCAACAGATTTCTGGGACTTTGCATTAGCACCCCTTTGGCTGACTAATACACTTGCGGAAAACCTTTTCTTATTTACACATTTTGTGTTCTATTCCCTCTGCTTTCCCCTAGCTGGGTGGGCTTCTTTATCTGTTTTTTTTTTTTTTTTTGTTGTTGTTGTTGTTGTTGTTTTTACTTTTCCTTATCTGGTGATCTTGTATTGGGTTGACACAATTTCCCACTGATTAGGATTGAAAAGAGGCATCTTGCAGAATCTCTTGGTCTGCAATGATAGACCCCCTTCCCCAAATTGTTTGGAGCAAATTTCCATCTTGCAATCTGAATCAATTCCCCTTGACTGTGACTCCATTCCCTACCCATTGTTTTTGTAGCTTTCAAAGCCCAGTGGCTAGTGGATAGACCTACTCTCCATTTCAATTTCATTAAAATCATTGTGGTCTCCTATTTGGAAGCATCCATCACTTGGGCAGCTGCAGGACTATAGTCATTGAACTCAAGCTTACAGGGACAGGAACTCTTAAATCATCTTCAAGTGTGGTTTTACTAAGTAAGTAAATAATTTGACATCCAAAAAGGGCCACTTCTGGTATTGAAAAGTATTACTAATTTTTCAGACAGTAGACATAAACTGGGACTGTTCCAGGCAAGACAGGATGCATGGTCATTTAGAGCTGGCTGGACAGACGCTGGCAGACTTCAGCACACATGGTGACCGGCCACTGATTTTCCATTTGCAGTTCCATTTTTAAAATATTGCATTTAATAGTTTATAAAGTGCTTTCATTTATGTTATCTCAGGAGATTCACTGTGTCCTCCCCATAACTGTGAAAAATCATGCATTAACAAAACTATAGATAACTAAATATGAGGAATAGCTGGCAATTTGCAGTGAGTGGCACTTGGCCAAAAGTGAAATAATTCAGACCTGATCTAAATAGCTATGCCTTTTTCTATAATTCACAAAAGATTAGCTTTTGTGATTTTATAAAATTGCATTTGTCTTTCAATAAAAGTAAATAAGGATCCATTCAATAAATACTCTTTAAATTATAATGAAACACCTTCAGTGGAAAGTATAAGTGGATTTCCATTACTTTCCATATTACACATAGAAATAATTAATATTCATCTATTTTCATAATTGGTATTTTAGATTTTTTCTTGCAGTAAAATGAAAATTTTATGAAAACTTTATGAATAACTTCTACCAATTCCTTGGGAAACTCTGCATACTAGAATGGTCATTTGCATGATTGTAGAAAACTGTTTCCTCAATATAAAATATTTCAGGTTAAGAGAGGTGATTGTACTTGCCTTTATGAGAGGCAGAGCCAGGACCAGGGAGAGGTCATAAAGGGCCAGGGGTTCTTTTGGGAGCTAGATGTTAGTGCATCCTGGAAGCCTTGTTTGCCTCACCCTCTACCCTGCCCTGAACATCATGGAGGGATCACCTTATATTCTCTCTTAGCTGCATAACAGTGGGAGAAGCTACTATGAAAGAGAATTCGAGGCAGCATGGGCCAAACCTTGATCAACTTAAACTCTTGGACTCTTGGTTTCATCAAGCATTAAAAGGAAATAATCAATTTCCCTTTCCCAGTAGCAACAGAGTATAGTGCCATAATGTGTACAACCTACTTGGACACATAGGAGACACTGAAAAAGCAGGATCTTTTTTTCTCTTCGTATTACTGAGCTTTTAGTGGGAAGGGGTATCTGCCAGACCCAAAGTGGGGATGCTGCTGGCAAGAAGCCCAAAGTCCACTCCAAGTGATGGGGTCTCACTTTCTGAAATAGCCTCAAGAGGAGCTTCGCGCCTGACTCCTACACCTTAAGCCAGTATTTTACTCTTTTTCTCATCTGTAAAATAAAGGGATTCCTTTCAGTTCTAAAATGTCTATGGTTTATTATTGGTCATTATCATTTCCACATTGTTCTCAGTTGTATGCTTGAATTCAAATCACAGGAAGAAACATAGCTTGAACAATATGATTAATTGCAACAAAAATAAAACATTCTTTGAGGAGAATCAACTTTTCAAAATATCATGTACCTGATTAATACTAGTAAAATCTACTAAAATCTAATTTAGGCAATTGTATTTGGTTTTCTTATTAGCTTCCTTTCAGTTTGTTCAATTTGACTAATAAACTGAATTTAGGAGTTAAATTCTGAGCCAGAGAGACAGGACGGCTATATTACAAGTATTTAGAAAGTCCTTCTCTAAGTGGTGCAGTTTCTTCTCTTGAGAAATGCGAGGTGCTGCACCGTTCTTCCCACTTTGAAGGGGTATCCTGATATGTCCCAGACCAGTAGACCTCCGGGAACTTTACCGGCTGGCCTAAACTTGATCTGGCTTAGCTCTGGCACAAATGTATCAAATTTTATCAACCTTGGCTTTTGTAACAGCCAAAGTGGCAAGATGCAAAGATGCGTCTCCCATGCGTTTTACCAGAAATCTATGACTCAATTCTCACATCCTAGGAATGCAGTTTGATCGTGGCAGGGACTGGGGTGAAGGGATAAGAATCTGGCTTGGCACTAATAGCCATGCCCTGGAATTTCCTACTTAATATAAAAATATTCACAGGACACCCATATCAATTTGTTCTGCTGTGGTGGAAAGAGACAAAAACAAGACCACTGTTTAAGTATGTCCAAGTACAGGTAAAAACAAAAACCAAACCAAACCAAACCAAACCAAAATGAAACCAAACTATACAAAAACCTGTGAAGCCACAAGATGTATCCAGCTCTCCTCCCTGTAAAAAAAAGAATGATTGATTGCAAGATTGCATCTTTATTTGAATGAGAGCTTTGGCAATTTTCTTGCTCCCGTATTAAATGTATTAAGATGCCAATCATAGAATTTCTTCTGCTTGCTGACAGCCTCCAATTCAGAGCAAAGCCCCATTGTATTGGCCGTCCCAACATTATTTATCACAAGCTCAAATCCTACAACAATCCCTTCCTAGTACCATCTTAACTAAGACACTCCATGGCTCTCCTTACCATGGGGTGTGCCTTTTGCAGCAAATAATAAACCTAAATTTGCTGACTTCAAATGTATCCTGGCCATAATTAGGCTCTGAAGGTTAGCAAGAGTCATCTTGGTAAATAGGCCTTGTGGAAGTTTGAGGTTTTTGTGGACCCCAGAAAATTCTGTTCTTAAAGCTAATCATCCCTGTGCATATAAATGTATCATAGGTAGGACCTTTGATTACATCAGTTCAGATAAGAGCCTTTGATTATATTGTATGATCCAGGGTGTGTCTTAGTACTCTTACTAGAGTTCTTTATAAATGGGGGAATAAAAAGCCACAGATACAGAAAAAGTAGGGACAGAGAGGAACCAAGAAGCTGAGAGAGAAGGTCCTGGGAGTCAGAAGCTGAAAGCCACCCAGAGAAAAGAGGAGAGGCCAGCAGATGCCTTCATGTGCCTGATCACCCACAGCTGTGCATCTTCTGATGATGCCACCGTGTGCCTGCCTGCCCAAAGCTGTGAGGCAGCATCTCTGATGATACCTTGATTTGGACACTTTCGTGGACTCAGAACTATAAGCTCATAAGTTAATAAATCCCCATTGTATAAGTCAACTTATTTCTGGTATATTGCTTTGGCAGCATTTAGCAAACTAAAACAGTCACCCTAATAAATAGTGACAGATCTTGTTGGCCAAAGTTTGGGGGAAGCCTCAGGAGAAACACCTTTGGCCATGTCTTAGGGACCTTTTCCAAAAAAGATGTTTAGCTACTATAGGTCTCTGAGTTGGCAATGACTGTGAAGTCATAGGGAATTGTGAAATTTCACCAAGGTAACATGAGTTATGTTTCTGCCCATGATTCCTAGAAAATATATATAATAACTTCTTAGTGCATTACCTATTTATTTCTTTTCTGAAACTCTGTGATCACCACAGATACCTGCAGGTCAAATAACCCTTATTGCCAGAACCCATTATTCCCATGGAGACGAGGGAACTAATCCCATGGCACCGTTAGCTTCTCTGACCTATGAATGACAGCAATTTATCAAGCAAGCTGTTGGAACTCTTATCAACTTATTTTGTAACAATGAACAGTGCCCTTCATTGGGGAGTGTGATTAGGGGTTAGGTGACCAATTTATACATATTCCTTTCAAATAATGCCATCTCCCCTACTCTTTCATAAAGTATATCAGGGATGTCTAGGTGTTCAGCCTTTCTTGTTTTACATCAACATTGCATCTGGACTTCAGTTAGCCAATTATTATAAAGTAAATGCTCTATCAGTGCTTGAGTCAATACATCCTGAATCCACATTGTAATGAATCCAGCCCAATCTAGCCTTGTGTTGCCCTAAATCTCTTACAATCCACTATCTTACATACGGTACAGATTGCTGCCTACACAGAATTGTGAAGGCCTGTGAATTTTTCAGGGCATGGATGAGCTCCTCCTGTAGGTCCTATTCTCCCAGCCCAGGTCTGGGTTGGGGCCTAAATCTCCCTACGAATCTTGAGATTTGGATGGTGGTGGGTCTGGAGTCTCAGGGAATTTGGCACCAGCCTGTAGGAAAGTTCTTCAGAATTGTCATTTATGCAGAGTATGATTCCTCCAGAAATGTGGGCTTCAAATTTCTCAAACTCTTCTGAGTTTATTTAATGTTCCCAAGCTTTATCCCAGGGTCCCACTGCATCCTTATCAAGACCTGCTATCCTAGTATCAAGATACTTACCTCCAGGGTCTGAGCTCAGTACTCAGCTGAACATGCCCTGGAACTACATGAGGGAAGCAAGGCTCCTTCCAAGCTGTCAGGAAGATTTCTGAGTGTTCTTGTATTTAAGAAATTGCATATCTACTGTTTTAAATTTCTCTATCCCTGGGGTCCTAGAGATTTTGGAAAAAGTCAACCAAGGTCCCAGTCTTCACCGTCACTTTAGATACCAGGAGACTCAGGCTCAGAAGCCCCCAAGGCTGAGTGTACTCCCTGCTTCCATCATGATTCTATCCTATGCCAAAGCTTGCCTTGTTCTATCTCCACCCAACTAGTCAGTCACATACAGGAGCCACTCAACCTTCAAGTACTTTGAAGGTGTGTGTCCTGGAGCCAGTCCTGGTTACTAAACTGGTCAGTGTTCTGACAGGATAAGAGGTGGTTGGTTCAGTTTGAATGATTTGGGAAGAATGCTGTCTAAAGTGGTAAGCAAGGTGCATGGAAAGCACAAGCAAATGTGGTACACAGGGTTAGTGAGAGTGTGATATGGTGCCATGACCAGCCCAAGCTTTAAAGGGTGGGAGTGAGACGTGATCAGAAAAAAAAAAAAAAAAAGGAAGAGAAGGAGTGGGAGAAGAGAGGGGGAGAGGATCAGGGAGCATTGGCTGTTTAGACTTCTTGTGACTTTTGGTCAAAGAACCCAACCAAGGTGACCCCTCGGGGTTGGAGATGGAAGAATAGAAACCTGGGCCTCACGCTTCTCCTCCCTCCTGCCTGGGATCCCTTTGGATGGAAACAACCAGAAGTCAGGAACAGAGCAGGCTATGGATGCTGTGCATATAATTCAACCTTGAGGTACAGAATTTGTTGGAATAAATGAGAAGAGATATGAAAAGGCAACCAGGAAAGTTCCAGCTGCTTGTTTATGACAAGGGCAGTTGTGTTCTTTACCCTCTCCTTTCCAATGTCTTTGTATTTTTAAAATATTTTATTCTCTCAATATAATGCAGTGACTAAAATTTGTATTTCCAAGGAGTTTGAATCCAGAAGGAATGACGGAAATAAGGCAGCTAGTAGAAGATAGAGAGTTAATGTTGTGCCTTTTAAGCCAAGCCTTTACCCCAATCTTCATGTGCTAAGGATGCAGTCACTAAAATCCAGGATCCCTAAACCACTTTCCTCAGTCAACCCTTTTGACACTCATATCTCACCTTTTTCTGGTCTCTGCTTGCCAGGAGTCAGGCTACTTCTTCCATCTTTCTGTATTTCTGATCATATTCATTGTCTAGTATTCCTGGTTTCTTTGTGTCTTTGGCTTATGAAATCGATTCAAGTCCAGGAAACCTTTCTGGGCACTCCTTCTTCCAAGACTGGGTGTGTTTGCCTGTGCATGCACCCTTGCCCTCATGCATGACCTTCCCTGTGCCCCAGCCCTCTCTCCCAGCTATTTCACCTAGTTAGTTCCTGACCATCCTTAAATCTCAGCTCATCTGTGACATACTCCCTCAACTCTTCCAACTGGCCCAAATGCCCCTCTTTTGTGGACCCATTACTCCAGATAATTAGTCCTTGTGCACTACAGAGATAAATAATGTCACTGGACGGTCATAGTTACTGTGACATAGCAGAGTTTTGCATTACCCAAATTCAGCTGGTCTTTCTGATCAAATTAACTCTGCAAAGGCCACACAGGTCCTTCTCTAATCACAGTCTGGCAGAGTAGATTGCCAGTACATTTTATTGGCCAATTATGTATTTAATTCTGCGACATTCAAAACATTTTCCATGGTTTTGACCTCTCTTATTTGATCTTAAGATCCAGGAACTGGGGGAAAAAGGTTGAGTGTGAAACCTTGATGGAACAGGGTCAGGCAGATAGTTGGGAAATGTTCAGGATTCAAAGGATTGGATCAAATTGTGCCCCAGGGACACATTGAATACCTGGGTGCCTATTGATTGTATGTCGGCTTAAAGACCAATTCAGCTCAGGCTTGGGGATTTCAACAGTCGTTGGATTGTTTAGCCATTGTGATAAAAGACACAATGACCGAATGTATAGAGAAGGAAACTGAAGACTTGGATGTATAGATTGCATCATGGGGACCATCTTTGTTTGTGACTGGGACAGGAATAGTTTTGGGTCAATATCTCCTCTTCCGAGTCACTGAAGTTAGAGAGATGCGTAGAGTCACCATCACTCACTGAGCTGAGAAGATGGCTTCTGGACCCAAGCACACACTTGCTTTCTTATCTGAGTGCATCGCTGCTCAATGTTGCTTGACTCCGTCATCTTTCTTGGCACTGGAGTCTACATTTGCTTGCAGATGCATAATGAAAATTTCAGTGAAATTGAAAACCTCATTTTTCAGAAGCAGTTCTAGGAGTGAATATTAAGTAACATCTGTTAATAATTATTAAGTGGAGCATACACTAGGTAATGAAAGAGAAGCATACACTTAACCAGCAGCTAGACCAATACTACTCAAGTTAATGGAAGCATTTCATTTTTTTGTTTGTTTTGTTTTGAAAAAAAAAAAATTAGCACACTTGTGCTGAGAAATAATGAAAAGAAATCCAAAATCTGTTTGCATATAGAGTAGTGGCAATTGTTAAGTTTCACTGATAATGATACAAATTTAGAATAAAATGCAGAATGTTTTGTTTTAATTCCACATATAAGTTATTCATCCAGATATTTATTTTGTGCAAGAGTCTTTCAGATAATGGTTTTTACAGACTTGGAGAGCAAAAAGGGAAAGTTAGTTTGCAATTATGTGGTTTTCTTGTTTCTCTAAAAAGACAACTTTTAAAAATAAAAAGTAAACTTATTAACCACCAGTAAATATCCTTCAGAAATTTTAAGAAAATGTATTATTTAGGATATGTTTTAAAGAAATAGTAAATGTAGTTAAAATGTGACCTTCTGCAGAATCTACAGTGCTTGCAGAAATCTCAGAGATCACTGTGTCCTCATGTTCTATACTGGCTATTTCTTGCGTTTCTTGCTTCTTTTCTTTTCTACTTTAGAAAGTGAAACATTTCCTACTTTTGACCCTGATACTCAACACTCAACATATTCAGGTGCCAGGAAATTTTGAGTGCTTTTTCATATATAAATTCGGTAAAGCAAAGATCTAATGTATATTACGCTTATATAGGTATATTGCATATATGCACATATTTATGCACATGTGTGTATAATATATGTTGTACACTCCATGAGGGCAGGAATCTGTCTTTCATATCCAGTGCCTTACCTCCAATGTCTACCCTGTTATCATGGCACCATAATAGACACTCAATAAATATTTGTTAAATTAATTAAACTACATGTGCTCTTGTATTATACAGCCATGATCACTTTTATTGATTATCTATTTCTTTATCAGTATAAAACCGTTTCCTAAAATAAATAATTCCTCTCTTCTACTCCTCTTGCATGCATGTGTTGTTAAGGGCACAGCCGTGTTATGATGGTACCATGAGTCTCCCCACTACTGTCTTTGGGAGTTTTGGAAGTGAACCAAGGGAGTACACTTGTCCTAAATCCAGTGATTATTGCAAGAAGAAATAAAATCAGGAACAGCGGGTGCCCATGTTCTCTACCATATGGATAATTGATGAAAGAAAGCAGAAATAAGAATCAGATTTTGAGATTTTAGTTCTTCTTCAGCCCAGCTAAATCCTTGCCCTTCATACAGTTCCGTTTTCCACCTTAGAGTCCCAACTATACCCATTGTTCTTTCAATAAAAATTGGATTTCTGTACATAAACTACAGCATGAATTGTGATCTGCTGGAGGTTTGCAGTATGTTAGCCTGGCAGAAAAAAATATGCCTTTTAAACTTTCCATGTCTACGCCATGCAATTATTTAATTGTATCTTATTCTTCAATACCTTCATAACTTATTAAAGCATAACTTTAACCATGTTTTGTCCATTGAATTACATAAAGCATTTGAAGCATTAAGTTCTCAAACCTGCTAGATATATTTAGCTATTATTATATTGTCGTATCACTCTGCTGCTCAAACATGTTATATACTCCATAGCCTGGAATTTAAGGTTTTCAAAATATATCCTCCAAGTATGCTTCTGTCTTCATATTCTACTCCTCCCAATAAGATGTTTAAATGCCTACAGTGACATTTCTTAGAGTCCATCCAAATAAGCCTGGACATTGTCCAATTTCATTCTTTTTGCACATTTAGTCTCCCCTACCAGAAATACCATCTTATGGACAGAGATTTGACCCAGATCCTGTGTTGCCAATTCCAAACTGACAGTCTGCAATTATGTTTTGGGATAGAGGAAATCTAGCAAAGCATGGAGGAGAATGAATATTTGTCAATGAAATATGCTAAGCTCCTTACACCCTTCAGCATATTTTAGCATCACACATATACACCGTCATCTGATCTCTTTTTACAAATAAGAAACTGAGGCATCAGACTTTATTTATTGTTTTGCAGTCATCCAACCACTTGGTAGAACAGCTAATATTCTACAGAGGATTTTCTGACACTGAAATCTACTATTCAAATATGACAATAAATTCCTTTGTGTTCATCTTCCACTTTTGAAATCAATGATTTTAAGAACAAATACAATTCTGAGACTGAAAGTTGAGTAAGGTGGTACATTAGTTCAAAATCAGGAAAGCATTCTTTTTATTAGTTGATAGATTTTATTTTAGCCTTGGAGGACTCTGTGCATTTTGACTTGGAAAAAATAGTCTTAATAGCATTTGAGTCATTAGTCCTTTAAGCACTGTTTTAATGGAGGCCCTGGGTAAATGGAAGCATAACCTATGGCAAGGGTTGGGGCTTCTAAATCTGCTAAGATGAATGGAATGAATTACCATCATGTTCCAAAGGAATATGTTTGACATCAGTAAAAAAATGAGTCTTAATCCTCACTGGAGACTCCCACATTTCTTTTAACAATATATAAAATATTTTAGTCATGTAAAATCTCTCCAGATCTCAGAACACTGAGTGCTTTTGATACCAGTTGAGTGAAGCACAGCTATAGGTAGATAGAAACACCTAGAAAAAAATATTTTCATCAAGGACAGGAATTGTTTAAAACATGCTTAATCTCAGATCTCAATAAGAAAGGTGAATGGAATTAATATTAAGGCATTATTACTTGTTAGGCACTGTGTCAGGTTATTTAAAAGATATGCCTTATTTGTTTTTGTTTTTGTTTTTTTTTAATTTTTATCATTCCCAAGGCACAACCATGAAATAAGAATCATGTAACCCTGTTTCTCAAATGTAGAAATTAAGGTTCAAAATTATGAAGTCATTGGCACTAGTCACGCAATGAGTTCTATAGAAGAGGGTCAATGTCTAATGAAGCATAGTTCAGTGACAAGGAAGTCTTAGTTCATCACCTTGATAAATACCACTGGTCTAGGTGTATAAAAAATTCACTCACATTATTGCTTATTCAGGTTTTGTGCTTTAGGACATTATATAAGACGACAAAATAGAAGTGTTTGTATAAACATACAGATCAGTATTTTTATATTTTACACATGCATATATAGGAAAGTTAGTTTAGTGACTGAGTTCAATGTCATAGAGATGTGACGAGGCACAAGAAGCTCTCTGCTGGAGAAGGGGTCTTGTTGGAAAGGTGCATGGGGTCAGGAGGTGAGGGGGCATCTCCAGAAATAGCCTTGTTGGAAAGGCAAGAACCTCTCGTTTCCAGTGGCTGCTCTATGGAGTTTCTTCAGATCCACTCCATGCTCTCTGCTAAGCTACCCAAGTGGCAGGAAAGGTGAACTTCGGGGGCCATCAGAATTTGTCTCTTCGCGGCTCACATAAGGGGAGAGGAGAGCGTGCTCAATCAACTGGAGGAAGTCTTTCCCACGTGGAAGGGGCCTCATCACCCAGCCAGAGCAGGGGAGGCCAGTGTAGAAACTGCCTCCAGGGAGCTCAGGCTCCGGCGCTGATGGAAACCACTCTTCCAGGCTTTCAGGGATCCTTTTTGAAATGACTGAAGTGTTGATTTTCAGAGCGTGAAATGATATCCTGGGGTTCAGACTCTCCAACCGTGGTGTGCTTACTCTGGTTTCTCACAGACGGCGAAGCCGAAGCACAATTCTTCACACTCATTACTGCACCCAAACTGCCCTGCAAACACCGGTCAGGGTTTTGTCCCTTTCAATGTTCAGCTGTAGGGAAAAGCAGTGTTCTTTCTTCCATTTTATAAAACATTTAAAAATACTATAGATGCCCACTCTCCAGGCTGTTTGTAAAGCACTGTACTATTAATAATTAGAAATACAAAATTATACCAAATGGCAAAATTGCCTTTTCCAGAACTGAAAGACATGTGGTCTGCTATGTTGTTAACAGGCATGATTCAAAATTAAATTGGACGTGGCCAAGTTAGTGTGATACTCTAACTGCCTAAATAAGCAGGGTCATTGGTTATCTATTTACTTATTTGCATAGACAAAACTGTCTTTTAGCCCAAATATGAATACACAATACTGCTTAAAACATTTGCTCATCATGCTGTAAAGAAACACTAGATTATTACTCCCTTTTGCTTTATTTTTTAATAACTGAACTAATAAATACAACTTTGACTTATATATTTCTGAATTTCGGTTTTTAAGCTCCAAACGAAATTAACCCATATGCAATAAGTTTTCCTGAATTCCAAAATAAAACTATCCTGGGAACTGATTTCTGGTGAAATGAAAAATTATATATTTTTTAATCAGGGCTAATAATTATTCAGCATGATTTTTCTAAAATATACTCTGGGTATATGAGCAAATAATTAAGAGACAATGAAAAGAAATGCAAGGAAATGCCTCAATAATCTGTGCATAAAGGCAATTAAACATTTCCTTTGTGCTATCAGTGATTTCATGGATCTAACCCATTCGTAAAAGAATAATTATGAACTCATAACAGTAAGTGTATTTTGCCATTGCCTTTAAAATAGTTTGGATTCCACATAAGGAATGGATTTAGTGGCCTTGATTTTTCTTTACCTGTTGATCAGAATCTATGGTTATCTTACCCTCCTTCAATCTATTTTAATTCCACATGCAGGAAGGACACCACGAATTCAGATAGCTGTGGTTCAATTCAAGTAAGAATAGTTTTTATTTTTATTTTTGTAATTAAACACTCTTATTTAAAGCTTGATATTTTATTCTTAGAATGTCTTCATTTTATAAAAGTTATATATTTGATATTAAGAAGCTTCCATAAGCTGTTTATGATTACATTAGCTCCTCTTAATCTTTCATGAAACATTATGTTATTGAAATTGGAGAAGAGTGAGGCTTTTGGTTTATTGAAAGTTTTTGAGACTATGCTGAGCTTTATTATTATACAAGCTGTTATTTTAGCATCATATTCACTGGCCCTGCAGCACACAATGCAGAGAAATGATTTGCAATACTGTATTCAATACGCTCGCACATACTTTCAGTTATAGGTATGTATTTTGTCTGAAAAAAGACATGCAGTTCAAGAAAACTTCTATCTCATTTTCCCCTCCTTTGAATGCTACAAGAGAGACAAGCCATTTTAAATCTTGCTCCTGGGCTGATGCCGTTTTAGAAATTGGAGCCCATCTTGAACTCTCAGAGTGAAGTTATAAACTCATGTAAATTGGAATTTATAATGGAAACAGCATGATACCTTTACTGTAACTGCACAAGGCAGACTCCACTCAGACAAAATAAAACAAAGGGCATGGCAGACCACCCTCCACTGTACTTTTATTAACTTTATATTTCCAACACAAGAGTGATCATGTCAGTAATGAAAACATTTCATTTGACTTTCCAGAAAGCATTTTGCTTTATATTTGCAAGTCACTGAATGTGGCATTTTACTTCATAAACCACTGCACTTTGGAGAGCCACTCCAATATAAAAAGCACAAGTCTAAGCTTTAAACTCTCAGAAATATACAGAGAAATATGGTCCTTCTGCATTGGATTGGAAAGCTGAATTTGATGGATTTCGGGAATAAAATAAAAATCATGTTCTTTTGTGTTCAAGAGGTATAAAGCTTCAATTTTCTGTATTAGTTAGAAAATGAAAAGTTATTAAATAAGCACAGGGATGACATTCAGTTTCCACTCTCAGGGAATTGTTAGGAAGATTGACAATATAGTCGCAGAGATGAAGTAATTCAAAGCTATAGTTCCATTCAAGCTTTCTTACAATGGTGGGTTAGTAAGACACAGAAATCAGAACACTTTTGTATCTCTGTTCTCCTGTTGACACATTCAACACCTCTTCTAGGGTTATTGAGTGGATAGGAATGGATAATTCGGATTGGAATAGAGGAGAAACTAACAAAGGAGACAAGCTTTGTATTCAAGCACATAAAATTGGCCATGTCACAGTAGTTTCAGCTCAGAGATACAGAGAGCTGGAAAGAGTCACTCCCATCCGTACAACAAGCAAAAATCAGGACAAACTACATATTAATTATAAACTCTTCTTAACCAATCAGAACACTGCAGTCATGGAGCAAACAACTGACCTGAAAGCAAGAGAGATGACAGTCTGCATAGAGAAACAGGTCCTGGGCATTTGCCTCCCAGGGTCAGGTGTCAGGAAATGCTGTGTGGGCTGGTAGACAGATGAGCTAGGAATTTAAACAAATGGCTGAAGGTGCACGGGGCTGAGAGGCCTCTGTTGATCACAGATGTGGAGGTTTGTGTTCCCTCTTGCAGGCTTTTTCTCTAAGAACCCACCAGGCATTCAAAGGGAAGATGGGGAGAATCCTGGGAAATCTTCCTCAGGCTAGAAAAAGGGTTAACAGCAGCCACTGCCAAAACTCTGTCCAGACCCCCTCCCCTATTTACCATATGGACAAAAGCCTTGGTCTGCAGGAAGAGGGGCAGGAGGGTCCTGATACTGCCTGAGGCACTGGTGGAGACCCACTGAACCTTGGAGAAAGGAAGCAGTGTGGGGAGGTCAGGCAAGGATGGAATAGATCTATGCCCAACATTACAGCTGGAAAGGAGGCATAAGCCCTTTTGAAGTCCTGACCTGAGACCCAGGCTGGCAGTGCCTGTCTAAGACTAATGCTTAATCAGAACATCAGAGAATGCCTCTCTCTCTTGCCCCAACCACGGCTCATAAAAGCATTGAGTGAAACCCACAGTAGGATACAGCTGGGAGAGCAGCAACAGACAGATTCTCTCTGGGGAGCAGTCCAAAGGGAAAGCTCAAAGCCACGCCTATGATAGACATTGTCAGAACCCCTCTAGCAAGTTCACGGCCATCATAAACACTCATTTATCATCAGCGGGATTTGAAGCTTCTGGTGCACTGAGGGTAACCTAGCAACAACAAACATTAAACCATGTACCAATTTCTAAGTAGGTTAATGCAAAACCACCATTAAAGTGCTGGCAGAAGGAAAGGCATGCTAATCTTGAAGCATAACAATTATTTACCTTTTTATCTCCTGTCCTGCACAAGGTTGTATAGCTTTCAATAACAACAAAAATGACAAAGCAAACAAAAATGCAAGATAATATTCAGTTTGAAGAGGCAAAACCAGACTGAGATATGACATGTATGTCGAAATTCTTAGACAGAGAATTTAGATAATTATAATTAATATGTTAAAGTCTCTCTTGGAAAATGTAAACAGCATGAAAGATTAGATAGGTAATGTTAGCGAAAAAATGTAAGCTATAGGAGAGCATCATATGGCTATTCTGAAAGCAGAGATGAAGAATGCCTTTGGTGGGCTTATCAGTAGTTGAAAAGAAGAAATAAAACTATCTTGATTCACAGAGGACAATGGCCATATGATAGAAAACCACGAAGACTCTACAAAAAAACTTCTAGAACTAAAGTGAGTTTATCAATGTCACAGGATACAAGGCTGATATGCAAAAATCAGTGGTACATCCATGATATAATAACAACAAAGAATTGGAATTTGAAATATTTCCAACAGCACCAAAACATAAAGTGTAAGGTAGACAACTGCCCCCTCATTCTCAGGGATGGGGCTAGAGCATCAAAGCATTTCTTGTAGTATTTCCTCATCAGGTTCAAGTAGGATTTCAAGTCTGAATTGCAGAAGAGTTCTCTTTTAGTTTTGCTCTGCCCAATCTTTCTCATATACATTTGGAAGTCCTAGTGAAAAGAGTTGTTGGAAACATGAAAATTGGCCTTATGTTTAGGGACTCCAGAGATTCAGAACTCTGATGCCAGTCTACATTCAGCCTTTAAAAATTTGTTCAATTACAGCTAGGTTCTTCTTATCCAAGTCTATGACTGATTTCTCATTTTCTTGCTTCCATGCCAAGGTTAACATTGTATTGAGCCTATCTTTCTTGGAAAGGCCTGTCACCTTTTAGATTTTAGTTCCTTAGATTTCCTTGACACCTAAGCTCTCTGATAGGCTCAAAAATTATTTTAAAAAAGATAATTTTATAGAAGATCTTACTTGTTTCATTTTCTAGAGGAGAGTTGATATTACCTTGCAAATTTCCCTTCTACTTGTGAGAAGTTGCAGACTTTTGGTTTTTATTTAAACCATTTACATTTAGTGAAATAATGCCAGCCTTTTAGCACACTGACAAATTCATTGCATTATACTTATGCTACTCATGAGATAATTAGACTATTTTTAATTATGTCTCTATCCATCCAGTGTCCTATGGTAATAAGAATGCATTTAAAAAATGTATTACATCTGTTTCCATCTATAAAGCAACCATATATATGAGAAAAAATACAAAAACATCTTCTTGAAGGGATTATAATCCTATTCACACATCATGAGGGGTCTGAATCCAGGACAGAAAGGAAATCCATTAAAGGAAGCCAAAAATTCTTTGCCACTTTTCTACTAAGTGTATCTATGTATAGTTAATGATATTTAATAAGGAGCAAAAGACTAACAGAAACCAATTATAAGATGTAGAGGTGCTCAGAAAGAAATTGTCAATATTTTGAGGTCAGGAAACAAAACAAAACAAAAAAACCTAAATCCAGTTATGAGCAGGGTGGGGGGAGGTCCTGGTAATACCCCCAGTTTTTTAATATTTAGCCTTGGAGGACCATGGATTGGACTAAGTATAAACTGAATGTAGATTAACCCTCATAAAAACTGACCCCTCTTTAGACCAGCTCAAACACTGATGAGCTTAAATTAATCTTTCATTATTGTAACTACCAGCAAGAAGCAAAACACTATTTTATTAGAAGAAAATAATCATCCACTATAGCATGACACTCAAGAAAACTATTAGGCATAGCAAGATAAAGAGAAAAACAGGCAAGATAAAAGACCTTCAAGCAATCCAAATGTTTAATTCATCATGCAGGGACTTTAAAATAATTGTGATTAATCTGATAAAGAATATATGTGATATAATGAAAGATTTTACCTTAACACTGGTACTTATAAATGAAGAATAAGATGGAAATTCTGAAGCAACCAATAAACATACTAACTGAAATGATAAATTAATTTGATGAATTTAAGAGAAAATAAGTCACAGCACAAGAAAGTTTTAATGATATGAAAGGTAGTTCAGTTGAAGATATTCAAAACTAAACATAGAAAAAGATAAAACAACATAGAGTGTATGATCCAATGCATTATAAAGTGAAACATTCTAACATACATATAATTGGTATCCTAGATAAAGAAAATGCATAGTAAGGACAGAAAACCTTAATGAATAAAAACATATGAGATTTGCACAAATAGAAAAAAAAATCAAGCCAACGTTCAAGAATCTCTATAAACTTCAAGAAGAAAAGCATAAAAAATAATAATATTTAAGCACCTTATAATGAAAGTGCTGGAAATTAAAAGCAAAGGTAAAATTACAAACCTGCCAAGGGAAAACGGACACATCTCTTTCAAAGGTGCAACAATAATATTGGAAGTTTACTTCTCAAAAGAAACCTTTGTTACCAGAAGATGATGGAATAGTACCTTTAACATGCTACAAGAAAATGACAGCCAATTTAAAATTGTAAACATAATGAAAACGTCATTGAAGTTGAGTGTGAAAAGGAATATGTTTTCAGCCTAAGAAAAAATAGAGAGGATTTGATACTAGATTATTTTGATAGTCTACATTGTTGGAAAAAAATAGACAAAAGAATGTGGTGAGTTAACTATAATACAAGTTTATTTATCTCTCATCTAACAGCCCAGGTAGCTTGGTGCTTGGGCAGTGTTGTTTGGGTGGAACTTCTCCATGTCTTATACTCAGGAAAGCAAAAACAAGGCATCCTACCCATCGTCATCAACTGCGTTTAAAAGTCACGGGGGAAACAGCATGCAAGAGGAGGTGTTATCTGTTGAATTATGTCACACAAAAAGATTTTTGAAGTCCTAAACCCTAGTACTTATGAATGCGGCCTAATTTGGAAATAGGGTACTTGCAGATGTAGTTGAGGTAAGATGAATCTATCTGAATTCGAGTTGGTCCTAATCCAAAGGCAGGTGGATTAGGAGAATTGGACAGAGATTGACAGAGAAGAGAACAGCATTTGAGGATGTAGACACACAAGGAGACATTGATCATGTGAAAATGAGGTTAAAGATTGGCATTATGCAGCCACAAGCCAAGGAGTGGTAGGGGCACCAGAAACTAGAAGAGGCAAGGAAGGATTCATTGTTAGAACACTGCTGACCTTTCCTTTGGACTGCTACACTATAGAACTGTAGAAAATAAACTTAAGTAATTTTAGGCAACTCATGCTGTGGAATGTTGTTATAGAATCCCTGGGAAATTGAGTTGGGGGCATGAAAGATTGGGGGCCAGTAGAGAAGTGGAATATAGCTCTTTGTTCCCAAAGATATCTGTTCCCTCCAAAGAGCAAAAGAGCCTGGAAAACATAGTCCCGTCCGAATTGTATGGAAATAATAGAGGGGATATTGGATTTTGATGGCAGGTTATGGTCACTTTTTCGGGAGTTCTTAGTGGCTCTCCTTCCTCACACCTTGTAACCACATGTTCTGGATGCATTTGCCCTGTCTAGATTCTCCATTGCTACTGCACTGTGATCCATACTGCCAAACTAAGTTTCCCAAAAGACTTTCTGCAATTGTGTTTTCATTTTAAGAATCCACGAGTATCTCTGTTAACATATAAAATCTCAAATCCCAATCCAAGCATTCAAATCTCTCTTTTAAAATGATCTCACCGAATTTTGAAAACATCTTCTTTCCTTATCTCCAACCTTTTATTATATACTGCTTTTGGATCTTTAGCAGAGTTCATGCTCATAGTTATATGATCCCTGATTTAAGTAATACTGAACTGAATGAGTGAATGAATGAACTGTGTTCCCAGACATTTCAAACTGATATCCTTCCTTGCAGTATTTACTTCTTTGATAGCATTCTTCCTCTTAACTGCACCATTTTTTTTTTCCTTTATTTTCTGGGAAAGGCAATAGAGGGTCGATCCCTACAAGTCAAACTGGAGCACCAATAGCCAAGGAAATACCATAGTGTTCCAGTATCAGGATGTACCTTACACTTTTCTTAAACCTTTATTTATTTTGAAACCCTTATATTTTTATTATAACTTTATGAATGCATTATAAAGGAGAGTTCAGAATTCACATATACTTAAAGCTCAAGGAATTTAAAAGCAAATTTGTTGTTGCTAGCTAATTGCTTTGATCCATAATCCCAACTTCTGCAGGAGTATACAGTTACTCTCTTTCAAAGGGGCTGCTTGGGGGAAACAGAAAATGAATAATGAGATCTGAGATATTGGCACCAAGTAGGCTTAGGTTGGAAGCCTGACCCTGCCTATTACTTGTGGTTAAATGCTGAGCCTCTTAATCTCCCCAAAGCTTAGTTCCTCCATCTGTTAATCAAGGATAATCAAGGCTAATTTAAAGTGTGTGATGAGAAAATGATATAATATGGACAGAAAACAACCCAATGCATGTTAGTTCTCGTCTGCTTATTCAGGTAAACTTCCCTAAATATCCCTAAAGTATAATAATGTTCACTGATCTTTAGAAATGTTCCCACTGCTGTATATTTAAGTCCTCCTCACCTTACACTTATACGTATACTTTAACTTTTTTTCATTTATATGTCACAATTTATTTATATTTACTTTTGTATGTCATATAAATGCATCTTATATTGCTTTGAATTTTATCATGCGTATGTGCCACATAGTCTCAATAGGATTTGTATGACTGTCTTCTCCTGTTGTTTAGGTTTTGTGACTGATGATGAGAAAGACAACATTAAAACAGTATTATTATATATCAATACTTAATATTAAAATATCACAATGCCCTAAATCAAATAAATTGATGTTGATGAATATGAGGAGAGAAAATATTTTGCTTATGAAAGAGGGACAAATCTGATTAAAGCAGTGAACCGAAAATCAATAACACACAAATAAAAGCCACACAAATATTCATTCGGTATTTGAAGGCTTAAAGACTGGGATTTGGCAAAGTTCAAATTCCTGAAAACAAAGAACCTCCCTCATTTGTTTCTTTCTCCATCTCTCTCTCCCTGCCTCTGCCATCATACACACACACAACACCTCTCAATACACAAGAAAGCAAGTCACATTGGTAGACAGATGTGCGAAGAGAGAGCTTACTGATACCCAATCATCCAGTGAGGCCAGATAATATGAAAGACTGGGGAAAGCAGACGTTCTTCAAAAAAGAAATTGCTTCCATGGAAAGGCAATCATGCCAGGATAGCAGAACTTCTGTCATCCCTATAGAGCTGGAGCCTAAAATGTGTTGCTAATCATCAAAGAGCAGTACAGTGAAAACTGGAACTCTGAATGCTAATCTGGTATATCCTGTTGTTGATCATCATTAACCTCCATCTATCTCCTCTCACATATAATTGTTCATTTTTTCTAGCAGTGCTTTTTTCGCAGGCAGCCCATTTATTCTCCGTGCTAATGTATTGTCATCTTCTGCATTTCGTATGCCTGGCCTCTACCCCCAACACACTCCGCCATTTGCCTTAGACATGTATGATTCTGCTATAGTCTTCTTGATGTGTCAACTTGGCTATGCTACAGTCCCCAGTCAATCAAGCACTAATCTACCATTACTTATGAAGGTATTTTATAGATGCGATTAAAGATTATGGTACATAATTAGTTGACTTTAAGAGAGAGTATCCTAGATAAACTGGAAGAGCCTGATTCAGTCATCTGAATGGCCTTGAACGCAAGGCTGAGGCTTCTCTGAGAGAAGAAATTTGGCCTGTGGACAGCAACTTCATCATGTGCATTCCAGATTATTCTTCTTGACAGCCTGCTTAACAGATTTTGAGCATGCCTCATCAGTTCTTTGTAATCAATCATTCAGTATATACTTCTTACTGGTTCTGTTTCTCTGGTTGAATCCTGATTAATGCAGAGCTATCCTAGAAAGGCAAGAAGAGGGCATTACCCCTTGGTTTCTGATACTCTGAATAGGATTTTCTATTCAGAAAATTTCAAGAAAATTCCTTGAAATTCAGGTTTTAGAGAGCAAATTATTTTTTGTTTATTTCTTTTATTCTTTTAAGATATAAAGGCCAGGCTGAAAAATTGGCCACAGTCATTACATTAACCAAGTATGGAGAGGCTTAAGGGTATGACTTAAGGCAGCACTTCTCAACTTTAAGATGCCTATGCACACCTAAGGTCTTTTAACATTCCAGATCTGACCCAGTAGCTCTAGATGTGTCCCATGGTTCTGCATTTCTCACAAACGTACCAGTAATATGGAGGCTGCTGGTGCATGGACAACACTTGGAGTGATAAGAAATTAAAGGATTTTTTTTTTTTTTTGGTCAAATACAGATGTCCTGCAGCCCTTCCTTGGTTTCAAATCCCAGAATGAGGATTAGGTGGAAGGGAAATTCCAAGCAGAGGAGTTTTGCCTTGCTCTAAATCTGATCCCCAGAAGAATCTCACGTTAGTACAGTGCTACTGTCTAAAATCTGGGAGATAAAGATCAGCATTGGAAAAGAGACGAGGCTAATAGCTGAGCTAGATGCAAACCTCCTGGATTTACACTGCCATAGTTTTTCTTCAGGGAAACCAAGTGGCTTGGGCTGCCCTCAGAGAACCTCTCTAAAAGCACAGATAAGGTCTGGAGCTGGAAACAGAAGTTTTGGAACTGGGGCAGATGCTCAGATTATCAGATTCCAGTGTTGAGTGCCAACAAATCACCTCAAATGGAGAGACAAAAGCAATGATATTTCAATGATAGCTCAGCAGGACATTCAACAACTTTCAGTGTGTGGTTGATACCAGGAAAGGCACTGAAGCTCCTGAAGGCCTGGCACAAGCTAATGAAGGCTGTCCTAAAGCTAACACATCATCTTGGAGAGGAGCTGGGGAAGAAGAAGGAAATCAGAATCTCTAACTATTTCCAAAGTAACAAAGAGCCCCACTAATCTCAAAATACCATAATTCCACCTAGGGAAAAGAGGAGGATTTAAAGGATTAAGGGGAGCATTGAGTACTATAGCTTTATGGGTTAAAAAGGCTTTATTTATAGGCCTGTGATTTTAATCAAGGTCTAGTACTTTATTTCTAGAGAATTACAAACTACTGGTGGAAAGTGAAGTTTTAGGACACAGCCCATTATTAAACTAAACAGAGAATTAATATTATTCAACACATATCTGTAAGTTGATTCAAATCAGAGTTCTATTCCTGGCAATGGCCAAATGGATTGTTTTGTATGATCCTCCTGCTGAAAACAACAAGTAAAGATTGATAAAAATGGTTTTCCAAGAAACCGTGTCAGGCAGTAAAGAATTAAAGGCTCAAATTCTGGAAGAGGTGGAAAGATCAAAGTTGAGCTCAATATTTACAATTTCTTTTCCCTTCGAGGTACCTCCCTACTCTGAATGTGGTGTCTGAGAAGCTCATAAAAAGGAGATTTTTACAAAGATTTACTTAGTTTGGAAAAAAACAAAACAGATAAACTAAAAAACAAACAAAACCTGAAATCTGGGACCTGGCAACAAGGAGAATTCCTAGTTAACACCTGAGGCTTATATCCTAAATATAAAGGTGATTGGGAAATAGCCCAACTTTTATGAGGACAAAATGCCAGCTTCAATTTTTCTGACTCAACGATTGAATTTTGTGCTATTAGTGTAGCTAATATAGCCTATCTAAAAAATTGAAAACATCATGGAAGGACATTAAAGGAAAGTAGAATAGGTTTAAATAATAAAAAGCAACTAGTAGAGGGATTAGATTTAAATTCACCAGTTTTTGCATTAAATATTAATGGAATAAATATTCTAATTGAAAGGCAGATTACAAATAAGACTAAATTAATTTAAATAAAAACATACGTCTTACAAGAGGCACAAAGTAAATGTAAGAAAAAAGAAATTTTAAAGATTAAAAATCAAAATCATTGTTAAGGCAAAAAAAAATTCTGTTTTTAAATAAAAATTGCTCAAAATGATAACAGAGTCATTCTAACAAAGAATATGTTCCAGTTCTAAATTTTAGGTACATAATAACATGGCCTCAAATTACAGAAAGCACAAATTGACAAAATAAAAAGCGAAAGACACCTATTTGCAATCATTGTGAGAAATATTTAACTCAGAAACTAATAGAAGTACCAGACCAATCAATGATGGAATCGAATATTTGAACAAAATGGACAGGTAATTGGCCTAATTGATCTAAATAGAAAACTGCATTCAAAACTTCAGGACACGGTTTTCTAGTGCACCTGCTATGATTCCTGAAGTTGGCCATTTCCTTAAGTGTACCTGGCATGGTTACTTAAGCTGACCATGAGATTTGCCATACAACAAGTAAATGGATTAATTTGGTGCATCCATTCTGGAAGCAATCTGCACATATATTTCAGGAGCTTGAATGTTTCCTTATCTTTCTACTTAGCAAATTCCTTTAGCTAAGAACTTAATAAGGGATGATGTCAAATATTTTTGAATAATTTTTCATAACATGACTTGTAACATTTTTATTAAGCTAAATGTTCCAATTGTGGGGCAATTACATTTAGATATATTGATATAATTAATACTATGCAGCCTTTAAAATCATTTCATTAAAGAAATTTAAGGGCAGTGGAGTATGTTCACAATTTGAATGTTGAATGAAAGAAACACAATATAAAATATGAGATAGAACATCCCAACTATGGAGACTATATATGGAGCATAATTTATATACTACTTTCCATTGTCTACTAGCAATTACCACATTGTAGCTATGCAATCCTATAAAGACATTCCAGGACAGAAGTGAATTTTTTTTTTTGAAGTTTCCATTGAGCCTTGTCCTGTCTATTTTCTTCCTTGAATTAGATTTATTTTTGATAACAAGACCCTCAATATTTCAATAACAAGAAGCCAGATGCTAAATTTAAGCTAGCATGTTACACATGCCCCCCATCTTTATATGTCTATTTACAATGTAATGTGAGGCCATTTGTTCACTTTCCTTAATTAAAAAAGAAAACAAAAGCATTATAATATATATTTTCATTGTGTACATAAATTCTCAAGGATAATATTGAGTATTTAAATTTGTCATATATTAGCTTAAAAGTGTGTGACGTGGAATGAATTCATTTAAAATGCATAGTATCTTTGGCTCTCTAGCTATCTCTTGATTGACTTATCTTTAAAAATCTTATGCTTTTTTCAGTATTTCTGGGAACAGATCAAGATACCAATTTTTACTATCCACTCCTTTTTTTTATTTCCTCACTTTGCCCAGGCTCACACATTAACCCAAAGGAAATAGCACTGTTAATCCAAAATCCAGATAACTCTCCACAGAGGTATTATCTGTCATGCATTTCACCTCTTAAAGTGCTAAAGTGCATCACATTTCTTGGTTATTTCTTTTGTGATGAACACTTCCTCCATTTGAAGAGATTTAGCATCAGGCTGCAACATTTCCCGGCTTTTTATAAAACATCCACAGGGGAAAAAATTACATGTCATGACATAAAATTTCTTCTCAAGCAAATAGAAAAGGTAACCTTGTCACTTAATAAACACACCCAGAGGAGAATATCTTGAATGATGGACATGAGCCATGAAGTGAAACTAATGAGCAGAAAGCTCTGTAAATGGGAACTTTCCTGTTTTTGCCAATTCATTCTTTCCATATGCAATTTTTCACCTTTCTTGATAGACCCAAGACAAACAGATGCTTCACATAACATTTCTATTTTTCCATTCTTTTATATAGCATGTAAATACTGATCTAAAATTGTCACCTAAATTAGCATACCAATCAGCATAAAGAGGATGAATAATCTGGGCATCAAAGACATGCTGTATAAAACAGTGTAGATATTGAAGGGCAGGGGACCCAAGGTGAAGAGACATTTCAGAGCTCCTAACTCCTTGTAAGTATAAAAAAGAAAAATTATCTTCTATTAATGGCTGAAAATCTGTTCTTAAAGCAAAGTTGAATTAAATTATAAATAGCAGAGCCTGAATTAGATTATAAATATGGGCCAGTTACCATTGGTTTCCATGGTTTGCTTCTTATATAATTTGGAGGCATAAAGTAATCAAAATTCCATCAAGCTGGGCAGTGCCTTACAGGAAAAAGTTAAAAACCAACCTGTCAAATTTTTTTTTGCTACCCAACTCTTTCTGTTGTTTCTGATGTGTTCGTGGAGTTTATGGTTGTTATTTCAAATTTTTTTTTCTGGTATACACAAATGCAAATTCCTTGGTGCAATTTTGAGAGCTGCCTGCTGACACTTTCAAAATTATATTTCCATTCATCAGAAATTCTGAAACTCAATAAAATGCTTTTGTAATATTGAAATAGTAATACACTTAATTTGTCACTCTTGAAGTTGTGTGGTTCAGACTCTTGCAAAAGAAAACTGAGAAAAACAGAGAATTAGAATGCAGATAAGATTTGCCACATGCCATCTCTCCTTCCCACAAAAAGTTTACATCAGAACAAGACGTTGTTGTGAAATCCATAGGTAGTATCTGTGACTATTTTTTGGAGTGAGATAAAATTGGTGAATACTAGGCAACTGCACATATGTCATGCTATGACATCTCTGGCCACATCTTCACCTGTCCTATTCTCGTCCTCCAGAGCATGCTGGTTCTGGGAAGGCTTTATCTCCTGGATGTTCTAGTGTGTTTTATCAGCCAGAAAACTGAAGAAGTGATATTGTGTCCTGAGATCTTGATAGACATTTATTAGGTCTGTGGGGTTGTGTGTGTGTGTCTGTGTGTGTGTACATGTATTGTTCACATGTACTCTATAGGCAATCATATCATTTGAAAATGTGGGCAGTTTTGTTCCTTCTCATCCAGTCTGCAAGCCATTTATTTATTATTTATTTACTTATTTGTTTGTTGGTTTGTTTATGGAATATTGCACTGACTAGGTCCAAAAATACAAATGCTGAGTAGGAATGGTGACAGTGGGCATCCTTCTCTTACTTGTTATTTTAGGAGAACATCATTCAATTTGTCAAGATTACACATGAAATTAGTTTTTGGATTTTATAAATGTCTTTTATCTAGTTGAGCATATTCCTTTCTACCAGTCTTTTCCGAGATTATGATAAATGAATGCTTTTTCTGAATCAACTGTGATCATCATGTGTCTTCTTTTTTTATATTGTAAATAGAGTAGATTATTTTGATTGATTTCCAAATATTGAACCAATCTTATATTCTCAGTATAAATCAACTAGTTGCTGTATGTTATTCCTTTTATATATTGCTGGATTCAATTTGCTAATATTTTACTGAGGAATTTTTCACCTCTATCATGAGGTATAGTATTCAGTATTTTTCTTTATTTTTATTGACTTTGCCTTGTTTTTTGTTTTTTTTTTTTTTTTTTTTATAAATTATCCCAATTTTCCTTTTATTTTAAAATATGCTTAAATATTTATAGTTTATATTTTTCATGCTTGTTTTTATTTTTTTATTTTTTTATTTATTTTATTTTATTTTATTTTTTTAGGGAAATGTATCTTATAATTTTATTTTCCATAGCTCTTAATATGGAATCAATGTAATGCTGCCCTTCTTGTGAGTTGGAAAGGATTCCCTACTCTACTATTTTTTGGAAGAGATTGTGTAGAATTGGTGTCATATCTTCTTTGGCAGAATTTCTGTAAATTTATCTACACTCCAAGATCCAAGATGTCATCTAGGGAAAGTTCCTAGTTTCTTAAGGTAGAAGCTTAGATTATTCATTTGAGGACTTCATCCACTAACACAAACATTTAATGATGTAAATTTCCCTATAGGAAATGCTTTTTCTTGCATCCCACAAATTTTGATATGTTATATTTTCATTTCCATTCAGTGGAATTATTTTCTAATTTCCCTCCCTTTCCTCTCTCTCTTCTCACTTCCTCCCCTCCTCCTCCTCCTCCTCCTCCTTATTCTTTGTTGTTTACAACGTTATCATCCTTGTGGTTATTATTGTTTTCTTAGGAGATAGCAGGGATTGAACCCGCGACCTTGTATATGTGAGGGGTGCATTACTCAAACACTGAGCTACACCTGCTCCAGTTGTTACTGTATTTATCAGTTGTAATATCTCCATTTGGTCCATCTTTTAGCCTTTCTTTGCTGAGACTTTCCATTTTTCCATTTGTTTCCAAATATTTTGTGATTGCATATTTGAACATTTTTGTAATAGCTGATTTTATTCTTTGCCAGAATAAATTCTGATATAATTCTAACATCAGAGTAATCTTATCATTGGAATCTGCTGAATCTCTTTTCCTACAAAAATTGAGATAATTCTCTTTCTTCATATAGACAGTAATTTTGCACTGTATCTTAGACATTTTGAATTTGTTACAAGACTGAATCTTGTTTAAATCACATGGAAAATATTGATATTTTTGTTTTACCTGGCAGTCACCTTAGTTATGCTTAGGAACCAAGCTCCAACTTGCCTCTGTATTCTGGGTATCAATGTCAGGACAGCTTCCAAAGCCCTTGAAGAGATATTTTTATCTGTTCTACGAATGTGCCACCAGTGACCAGTCTTGGCCTTGGGCACTGACTTTCATTTCAGTTGTTGAGTCTCTATTTCCCCAGTACTTTCCAGTTCCCAGTGACTCCCCCTTTTTGTTTTCTATCCAGAAACTGGGACTTTTTTGGCCACTGCTTGCTTTCCTTGCTGATGCTGCCATTTGATTGTTTCAGGATGTTACCATAAGGACAACTATTTCCAATAGACAGGCCTGCCTGATCCCACACTATAAAGAACAAATATGTCTTTTAGTAGGAAGGTGATTTATTGTGATTGCACAAGCAAGGAACTTGGGGACACTTCCCCAAACTAGTTCAAAGTGAAAATGGGAAATGGGTTTTTTTGTAAGGGAAAAAAAGAAAATGGGTAGTTGAGAAGAAAAACAAGTTAAAAAACAAACAAACAAACAAACAAACAAACAAGTAATGTGTGAGGGAAGTATGTGCAATTTTTCAGTCCTGTATTGTCTCAAACACCCCCAACTTGTCCTTGATTTCAGTGGCTAATAAACCACAGTTTAGATATAGTTATGCAGGTGCAAGGCTTTCATGGCTCTTTTCTCAGCCAACCACTCAAGGATATCAGACTTTTTGTCTCTGGGAAAAGTTACAGATTTACACCATTATATGAGGCTTTGCTTTGAGACATTATCTAATTCCTGTAAGCAAAACTGAGGTCTGGGTAATATGCTTCAGGGTATTAAGTGTAAAGAGTAAACTTCTAAAATTAGATTAATAGAAAACAAGTTCAATTAGTTTCAGAATTTTCAAACCTGCCTAAATGAAGGAATTTTAATGAGCACATTTTCCAGCTATCAGGGACTGTAGCCCAGGAGACCAGAGTGAAGAAAAATGGAGGATTTCCACATTATCTCTTAAGTATTAGGACTTCCTTTTCTTTCTCTGAGATGGAACTAGAGAGTTTTACCTGGAGTTCTCTCAGTCTGTTCCCCTCTTGTTTTGGGCTGTGTTGGAAAATACCAGGAGATACAAGAGGGAAACCATGTTGAACTTGTGGACATTTACTAGCCCATGCATTTTGATGTCGGAATGAAAAGACGGGTCGTGTTTGTTCAAAGCCAAAGCTTCACTACAGAACTGGTAGGATGAAAATCTGCCACTGCTCTTGCTGCCTGCCTGGGCATGAGTGGAGTAATTTCTTTGCCAGGAGAAAAACAAGTTACACTCTCAAATTTACAAATTTACACATCACAATCTTAATTATATCACATTTAGTAACTCTCTTTCAAAAGTTATCCTCTTGACTTTTTCCATTGGTCGCCTCAAAGAATTAAACTGAGTAGCTTATCAAGAGTTAAATTTGCCTGGGAAAGAAATGTTTTGTGTTTGTTTAGAGAATGGTATATTTATCAGTGAATCATATTGAACTAACTTTGAAAATCAAATTAAATGTCCATATCTGAACAGCTAAAATTAAACAAAGATTCAGGGACTCCATTGCACCATTTGGGGTTTCTATCTACAGGTTTCTTCCTTATCTCCCATTGGCTTTATTTGGAAGTTTTTATGGAATGAATCATGTTCCTCACAGAGACACATTCAAGTCGGAACCCAGTTCCTATGGGGGGGACCCATTTGTAATTAGGATCTTTTAAGACATTATTTGTTAAGGTGAGGCCAAACCAAATCAAGGTGGGCCTTAATTCAATGGGAATAAAGGCCTTATAAGCAGAGGGAATTTGGACACTTGGGGAGACAGCCATGTGATGGAGGCAGCGACCAGTCCCTTCATTCTGGACTGTTACACCTCTAAACTCTGAGACAATAAATTCCTGTTGTTTAAGCCAACCAGTCTTCCATATTTATTATAGCAGCCTTGGCAAACTAACAGACATTTCTAGCATTCCTCCTAAAAGCGAAAGGTCTTAAGCCTATATTTTTGCTCACATCACTGTCTTGGTTATAGCAGCTTTTTAGTAAGTTTTGAAATCAAGCAATGCAAGTTTTGATCCTTTCTTTCATTAAAAATTTTATAACATCATGGAATGTTTTACAGTCACTTTGATTTTTTTACATTATTGCATTAACTATTATTTATCCTGAACAATAAAACTATAGGTCTTTTCTGAACCATTTGGATTTCCTGGCCCATTCCATTCTCCCTCATCCCTTTCCCATTCTTTTCCCTTCTCTTTTCCTAAAATTGATGCTGGTAGCCGTCATGTGTCTTTGTATGAACTAGGAAGAGGCACCCATTCTACACATGCTTGCAGCCCCTTGCCAAGACAGAGAGCGTGAGAGCAGAAGTCACATCAGATTTATCAGATTTCAGCACCATTCCCCGGCCCACTGCGAAGGCTGCACAGCCACCAGTGCCACTTTGTTTTCCTAATTTTGAATGTCAGTATTTCACAAAGTTTATACATTGAATTTACTTTTTATTCCAAACTCTGTTTGCTGGCAATTGCTAATGCTCTCAAGCCTTTTGCTATCACCTACGTGCAGAGTCTCTTAAATATATTGTTCTAACCTTGGCATTAGTCTGTAACCAGCATTCTTCTTTCCTCTGCAAAACATTCCTGCTTATTCTAAATGTTCCTCCAAATCAACATGACCCAAAAGAAATGAACTATTTGTTGTTCTTCTGGAGAGCAAAAGAAAAACATCACATTCCTCTCTTGATTGTTTCCTAACTCTTTCAGAAGTCACCTCTCCTAAGAATTTGCAACAATCTTCTCTTTTACCTACCTCCCTTATCTATGTATCATTTCCTACCGATTTTATTTCCAAAATTCCTCTTCAATTAACTACATTTTGTTCATCCACATGGATGCTTTCTTAATTCAAATGAGAGTGAAATCTGACTAATTATAGTTAAAGATATTTTATCAACATTTTTTTTTTCTCATGGAAGTTGGGAACCATGTATCTGGGAGGGACAGGAAGTATCATTAGGAAAAATAATAATTTCTTCAGAAAAACCTTACTCAACAAAGATATTTTTAATCCCAAATATGATGACCCAATGAACTCTTAGAAAAGAACAAAATCATTATTAAAGAGTGTTTTCAAAATGTGCTGTAACTTTTCTTAAGCAGTAATATCAAATCCTTGTGACTTTCAAATAGCTGGATCCTCCTTTTTTAAAACTTAGAGTGTTATATGCTTAAGTTTAAATCTGGTTATTGCTCATTCCTGTACTGCAGAAATTGAAGACATTTTAAAAGCTCAGCAAGAAATCCCAGTGCTTAAAGCCACAGTATACTAAAATAAAATAAAACCACTTTATGCAGAAGCAGAATCTCTGACAACCTGACTCAGAAAGTTTACATTAGTGTAACTCTCCCAGGTCCTAGAGAACTTGCAATGCTGCAGTGCTCCAGCAATCACGTTTGGCATCTGTTTTCATAAATACTCTTAGAGTCTTCTTTCCTCCTGAATCTAGGGGAAGTATGTACTAGACAATAAGGCTATACCACTTGCCAGTGAGCTGAGTGCTTTCCTGCACTCATTTTGTGATGCTTACAAAGACTTATGGGTGGATACAATAAACCTTTATCCTAATTTTTCAGTGAGTAGACAGAAGGGACTAAAATTATATCCACTTGTGATGGGCAGAAAGAAGAGCGAAGTTATGCCATCTTCCTCCAGGCATGCAGATCTCTTCAGTTTACCAATTTGTCTGGGTAGTTATTCGTACTTATAACAGGACAGGCATTCAAAATAATCATTTGGGATTTCGCCAATAATAATGCTTCTCTTTTGTGATTGTTGCAAATCACTTAGTACTCTGCAAAATGAAATAAAAATGTGAACCTTACTTATGTCAATTTAGAAAACTTATTTTATGTGAGACTTGACACCGGTTGTAATAGGAGAAAATTGTGGACTGCAGTGAGTCTCTCAGATAAAGCGCCATCACCAAGGGTACTTGTGGAGAAGTGACAGGCATTAGGTCTTTAAAATGGAAATTAGACACAAGTAAAAGAACGCCATATTTAACATAAGAAACCCATTCCGAAGTCTCCATAGCAACTGCTAAAATGTTAAGCATAAATTATGTGATAAAGTAATCAAAGATAGCTTTCTTTCAGCCTAAGCAATTTCAAATCAGACCACGAGTCTGTTCCTTTTTCAGAAAGTCCTACCAAGTACTCTTTGGAAGATAATTAAAATAGCTTTTATCAGTGATAGACAAATCTGATTAATAATATTAGAAATGAAATGCATTCCTTTGATATAAGTGGAATCTAAAGAAGACATGCTTGTATTAGTTTTGGCAGGTATAGCCATGGCGATACTGTACTTGGAAAAAAGTAAGAACTGCACCTCTGGTTTTATCATTTCAGTGATGATAACTATGGTTCAATTATCTTCTTTCCTTAGTTTACTATATCTGATATGAGTGTGTGCATCTCTACGTGTGTCTATGACAATGATAAATAAGCTTACCTTGAGAAATTACGTATTAATGGCTTGGATTCAGTGCTCAGTGAAAGAATCTAGTCTGAATAATAAAATCACAAGCTTTATTATGGATTGCTGAAGTACTGTTTAGTGGATTTTACAATATTTTGATGAGCCTATTAGATAGTTCCATGAGCCCATGCAAATTTATTCAGCCACAATGAACCTGTCATAACTATTTCAGGTTTCCCTTTTGTATCTCCTATAGTTATTGATAAATTTCCTTGAGTTCTGAGAGGTATAGACAGACCAAAGGGAAATTGACTGGCAGGCTATAAATATCATCCAAAGCTAATAAAATTAGATGGTCACAGATTTTAATTCTGGGTCCAAATATCAGCTATATAAAAATAAGCCCCACAGAATTGAAAACAAAAAAAGGTTTTATGCACACGCGAATTCTGTACCTTACCTGCCTATAGTATGAAGGAGCATTAAAACAATTGACAAGCAGATAGACACAGAGAAAAATCTGATATAAAGACAGAATAGAATATTGATGAGTGTCATATAAGAAAAGAATAAAAAGAAACTTGAATATGTCCAACAGATAAAGAATTTCCTTCCTTCACCAGGTTTGCATATTATACCTGGGTGAAGATCAATAACCTTGAGCATGGCCTATTGACTTGTTTTATTTATCTGTTTTACTTTTCACAACCATACTGAATTATCACCTTGATATTAATATTTGTTTTCAATCAAGTGGCTTAGTTCTCTTTCTGAATTAGAAAGTAGTTTATTTTTAATTCTTTGAGTACATTTTTAGGAATTGTTTTTCACCCACTGTTTTATTATTATTATTAACTTCTGTTTTCTATCTGGGAACGACTATAAAATTACTCAAACCACTGCTTCCTAAAAGCTATCTAACCCACTAATAACCCATACAAAACTCCAACTACCTTTGTTAGAGGTTTTGAAACTGTAGTTCAGAGGCTAAGAAAAATAAGAAGAACAAAATACTAAATTAAGCAATTACATTTTACCTAGTAGTCAGTGAAAAAAACACATGGTTATACAGACTACATATCAGAAACAACATTCAGATGTGCCATGGCCTTGTTTGAAGGCAGTTACCAGTGTAGAGGATCTGAAAAAAAAAAGAGAAAGAAATCCATATAATGTTTTAGAAATATGATGTCATAGGAGGAAAACTATGATGTCAATTGTGAATTTTTATCAGGAGACTTGGAAGATCACCTGGCAATTGACACATATCCTCTGAGAAGCCTTCTCCACTGTAGTGAGGGGTTTTAAACATCTATGAGAAATGTTAACATATATGAACAATATTAGGAATTGTTGACAATGTGTCTGGCTGGTGGCCATTCTTGTGTGATGAAGCTTGTGCTATGGGAGATGAACTGGGTATATTCATCTCAGTGCCTTCTATGGCCAGTCTCCCCTCACAGCTAAAATCGTCTTCCAGCACCCCTTCTTCAGGCATGCAAGAGTAGATTTGATTCTGCATGGGTGAATGAATCTGTAACTAATTGGAATGAATGGGAGTACCTGGTATGTCCTCTAGAGGGTGGAAAAAAGACCTTTCTGATCAAAAGGCAATTAACAAATACTTAAAGAGGCAACTAGCATTGTTATAACTTCTTTAAAACAAAAAACTTAAGCACAAATCAGAATTAAGAGAAACTTCAGAATGTTCACATTTGCATGCATTTTGGGCTGAACTTTCAAAGATTCCACATATAACAAAACCACAACTTTAAATCAAAATGAATATTTAAGCCTTGTGACAAACTTACTCTACAGAAGCAAGGGAAATAGAGTGAATAGTAACAGCAGTATATTTCTAGGAGAGAAAACAATCACTAAATACTGATAAATGTCACCATGATGGTTTTGTTTTTTAGATTATCACTCTAGGTAGGTTAGTCCTTACCACAAGTGAGTCATTTTTTTGAAATGTGCATTTTTTAATGGGTTGATTTGACAAATACATCATAATAAATTGTACTGCTACATTAAAAAAAAATAAGGGATGATGTGGGAGAGGGAGGGGGTACATGAGAATCCCTCATACTTTCAATGTAACTTTTCTATAACCTAAAACCTCTTTAAAAATAAAGTTATAATATAATAGTTATAGTTTTTAATATAATAATTAAAAAAAAGAATAAAGTGTAATCAGAGAATGTATTAAGTGCTGGTATCACATGAGGATGTAAAAAAGTAAATCTTAGTATATTGCAATAGGTGGTTTAAAATTTTTAAAAAATCACTAAATAGCTGTATGCATATATTTTTAGAGTTAGAAAATAAATGCCAGAAAATAAATAAAATAATAGCGAACAAAACTGGGAAAAAAAGGAAATTAAGTGAAGTGAGAAAATCAGATGTTCTTTTCTTGGAGTCTGGATAAGAGAACATAGAAATGTTTAAAATTTCAGTATGTACAAAATCAGCGTAAGGCAGAGGGGTAGGGAGAAGGGGAGAGGTTGTAGGAATGAGACCGTGCTTTGTCGTGAGAGAGGGGACAGGGCTATCCCTTAAGGCTGTCAGTTTACCTGAATTTCTTGCTAGTTCTAGCTCAATGGTATCCAAAAGTAAGTTAATGCAGATAGACTGGTTCCTTGTTTCTTTCTATCAAAATAATCTATCAAAACAAGCCCAGAGTCAATACCCTTTTAATACTAACATCTTCAAATGGAGATATAGTGACTCCTTGATGGATAAAGACTCCACTGAAGAATGATGTTACTCATCGTATCAATCTTCATATTTTCAATTGAAGGCAACATGAGCTACCCCTCTTAGCATATGTGCAGAATGAGTGAATGAAAATTTAACTCTTGCTTTTGAGTGAGAGACCATTCATCCACATAACAAATACCTGCAAAGCTGTGGTAGATGTTGGTTTGCACTGAACATATGATTGCAGATGAGCCATGAGTACTGGTGTCGGGTATTTGCCAAGTTGTACCTCTAAATAGAATGGGTCAGAGTGTATAAGTTGTGGTTACAAGTTAGTTTCAGTAGAATTATGAACTCTATAAAGTGACCATTTTAATACCTCTATATATTCATACTTACTATTTCAGCACAGCAGTCTTCATGCTAGGTTTGGTATATAAAAGCAAAAATTACCATTCTTACCTCAATGAACTCACAATATAGTTAAGTAAATGGAAATAAAGATTAAGGCAACGATTTCAAGGCATGATTATGTTCTCATCTTCTTTCTCTTTAGTTTAACTTGTACATAATGTTAACCAATTGTGTGTATTTAAGGGGTTTTTGCAATTGACTTTTGAGTACTTTGTTTGTCTTCCTTCTTATGTCTTCCTCCCTAAACTTCCCCTCCCCAAATAAGTGTGGTCTAAGCCATTGCCCTGGTGTGGATGGAAGAGTGTGGACTTAAAGGAGGGCTCTAAGACAATGGAAAACTGCAATCTAAGGCCAAGTGAGATTGGGGATGAAGCAAGAGAAGTTGCAACCCACAGATAAATTAGAGCACTAGTCAAGAAGATAAAGGTGTACTGCAGTGAGCAATTAAAAACGTGTGAGAGGCTGAGCCTGGATATATGCCCTGAAGAGACACTGGCCACTAAACATTGAAGCCTTTTGTGGAATGGCGACTTGTGGTTAAGGAGGGCTCTGATAAAGGCAACGCACACATAATGACAACTCACAAAGATATCTAGAATAATTTTGTGACTCAAGTGATATTTGTTAACTTGTATGTGACCTATCAACTTTTGTATGCTTTCATGTTTTTCTTGATTGTAAAATATATTTTCCTTGACAATATTTCCAATTGTTTGGGAGGAAAGATTTTATGTGTGTGCATTTCTTCTTTTCCTTTTTAAATATTTTTGATATTCCTTATACCATCATATTATACATTCCAAGAAATACATCATGTATTTTTAAATGATCTTCAAGCATCCTGAAGGTTATTGACTTTAATTATTACTTTTAAATTTAATTATGTTTTATTACATTCTGAAATTTAAGAATTACCTGGAGGATTTTTCTTTTTTCTACTATTGAATTTAATTTTATTTTTGAATGTCCTAGGAAAATAGGCATCAAAATTCTTTAAAATGTGATCCAATACACCTTCTTTTTATTTATTATAAAAATAATACTAAATGAGAAAAATTATATGTACATATTTTAGTTATTGTAATATGTATGCACACAATAACTAAAATTAAAAATAGCTGAAGTGACCAACATTGGAAATATTTTAAAACATTTGTTATAACTCCATAGTTTGGACAATTTCAGGGCATAAAAAATAATCTATTCAAGGAAATTTAACATCATGGTACTGTTTATATTATCACAATAAAAGATAAGCAAACAAACAAACAAAGGCAGAACAACTTCCTGTATAGAATTATAAAATGACGTAACAGCAGAAAAAAAATTAAAGGAAATCAAGGCAAAATAATTTCTGGGAAACAATATCTCAAAACATCGAAATATATTTTATTTTATGGATGAGAATGTGTTCAATATTTTCCTTCTTTCTAATTTGAGAACTTTTATCTTGAGTTTGAATCAACTGAATCGTGGAAAACTTAATAAGTTGTACAACTGAAGGAAAGTTGTGATGTTGTCACTCTTACGTGGTAGCTACCACACAATTGCTTCCCCCATCTGCTCCTCTTGACTAGCTGAAATAATGAGAAGCATGCAGCTCTCCTGTGAGTGCTCAAAATTACATGTTCCCAGAAACAGTCATTTGCACAGGGCAAAATACCTCATCTCCACCTCATGTCGCAATGAAATGTTTTGATGATCCAAGTTTGGATGCCTGAAGTGCCCTGTGATGACCACCTGGCCTAACATTGAGGCACTCCAAATTAACTGCACATTTATAGCTCATTTGAGAAGCTAATTTCTATTTTAAAACTGATTTATGCTGAATAATAGTTTGCCTTTACTACTTTGTTGACTATCTAAGTGTTTTCTTTCTCTGTTATGATTAGTATTAATGGAATATTCAATACACTCAACAATGACAAAATATGGTGATTCCTCTAAGACTGTAAAAACTCCATAAATTAGTTAAAGTCGTTTTTAATGGAATTAGACCCAATAGTGCATTTTAATATACACTGAGCTAGAGAAGAGAGACAGAGAGAATAAAGCAAGACAAATGTCACATGTGTTAAAAATGTATATACTTTATACACAGAGACAGTGACATGACCAATGAGTAAGTGTGGGAAATGTGGACCGCGTAATAATGACCTTGAGGTTAAGTGAGGGTTTAGGCTGGTGTCTAGCCCAATGCGATTCAAGTAGTGAAATAATGAGCTAAAATTTCCATCCAATATTCCGTCTTCCCTCAGTCTTACATGTCTCAGCTTATGGTAGCATCCTCTTCCTGTTTTTATCAGCCAAAATCTTAGCATTAGCAATTTTCTCTGCTTGGGCAGCTCCATCAATAAGATCTGAGGTTTGCACCATTTTTTTTCTCTCTCTACTGCCATCAGGCAATCCACATCGTCGTTACCTCTCATGTGGAACATGTAATAGCCTCTTAAACAGTTTTTCTACTTGTACATTTCCAGTGTTTCAATTCCTTCCCTACCCTGGGCCAAAGTGATAGCCTTAAATTGTAAATCCAATCCCCTTTGTACTTAGCATGGTATTAAAGAACAGGCTCTGGTGCCTGCCTCCTCTCTGACCTCATCTCCTTTCCCGTTCTTTTCAGCTTCTCTGGTCTCCTGGCGTTTATCTGACAGGCACACCTGTTGCCTGCAAACCTCAGAAATGTGCATCTGCTCTTGATTCTGCTCAAACATTCCTCCCACACAACACTGCGTCATAGTTATTGTCTCCATCTCAGAGACACCTTCTCGACCCCTGTAGCTAGTAAAGACCCCTCTCCCTCTAGCTCACCATACCAAGAAGTAACACTTCGCTGGATAAATAGTTGACCAATAAGAATCGTTCATTAAAAAGTCAACTTCCAGGTCTAAAACGCTTTCTCTTACTCCAACTTAACTTTTCAGTGAGTTCATGAGTATTTTTTATGGGAAAAAAAATTCAACATTTCAAATTTTAAGAATAAATGATACTTGAATTTTAATTCCTGCCCTTTGTGTTACGGTGATGGAAATAGGATGGGGCAGACCAGGAATGTCAAAATACTTTTGTAGTCTCTAAATGTTAGAAAGTTGTGTTGTAGAAGCACAAACTTCTCCCTTGGCTTCCTGGAAACAAACAAAGCTGAAAGCGTGTGTCTGTACTACCTAGTTTAATGCATTATTTCTGTAATGAAAGCATAGTGGTCTACACTCTGTGGTGTCCATGGAGAAACACATGGAGAGTTAATCTAAAGGAATCATCCTGGCCCCTTAGAAGCTCTATGGTGGGAATCAGGACCTCCGTTTGTTCACCACATGGCCTGGGGATTTCGTTAGCCCAGAAGATGGAGAAGTGCTCCTCTTGTGATCATGTTCCCCACTTAGTTGGCCATTGTCGGAGATTTTGTTAGCTGAATTCAAACACAGGGTAAGTGTTTGACCTTCAACGACAGCTCCAAATCTGAGGTCTTAGAAATATATGGAAAATAATCTGGAAAAATATAATTAAATAAATCATTTAAATATAATTCCAACGCTATTGCTGCTAGCTGTTATAAATCCCAAGGGTTCATTTAGAAGTGTTTTCCATATCGAAATTTCATTTTTGAGGAATGAGGGACCCAGATAATTTAAGAAACTTAAGTCTCCACAGCAATCTAGCTACACTGCTACAGAATTTCTCCCAATTCTTATCACTAATAATGTTCAAATCCTATGTCAGCTTTCCTTTATTTTGGAAAGATTATTCTTATTGACTAGCTGTTGGAAACAGCACTATAAAATGAGACTATGAATCCAGTTAATGTGACAAATTTCAAAATATTTTAGCTTTACTATTGGTGGGAAGTGTATGTTATTTGGGATTAGAAAAATCAGAGAGCTAGCCATGAGATTTGGTGCTTGAAAAGTATCACATCACTCTTCCATGAGCTTAATCCTTGCCTCCAGAGCTTCCCTTCAGGTAAAATGTACAGCTGCTGCTTGATGGGAGGCTGTGCCTGCAATGCCCAGCTCACATTTATTTTCACCCACTGTGTCTGGGAAACCTATAGATCCTTCTCAGTTACTTGTCTCACTGCTCCACTGTCAGTTTAAAGAACAAGTCTACATGCATACATTCCAATTTTTCACAATCTGACAACTAAACATTTTTAGTATGGTATAGTGACCAGAAAAGACAAGTTTTACATTTTTTTCCAAAATAAATGTAACCTCCCTTCCCTGAAAGGTGTTGAGGCTGATAGCAACCCTTTTTCTCCAGCCCCTGAGGGGTACATTGTCAATTCGAACTCCTGTTTTAGGGAGGAGGATAAAATATCAGAAAGCTTTTTTTTTTTTTTATTTGAATTATGTTCTTAAGTTGAAACAACAATGTATTAAAACACTGCAAAATAGTAAATTCGATGGCATTAAATATAAAACAAACCCTCTTCAGTTCTTCAAACTTCAACAAAACTATTTGAATTCTTATGTACAGAATCCAAGTATTTATCTCCACACGACGCACATTTGATTACAGAGGACTGCAATGTGCAAACTTTATTTTTCACACATTATTGCATAATAATGTTTTGAACACAATGTGACATTTAATATATTCATTTTGTTAAACAAACTCAAGTTCCAGTTCATACTTACTTCTGCTGGGAGATAATTTCTTTCATTCAGTAAATATCTATTGACACAACCAAGTCCCAGACACTGTAGGTGGAGGGGTGGAGTCAGACACAGTAAGGAAACATGACTCAACCGGACCTTCATTATCGTGAGAAGGAGTGAAAAATGAGTGAACAGAGACTTTGCCATCTTGAGAAAACAATTACCCCAAGTATGGTGACTTAGGTAACATTTTATTTTTAATGTTTTGAAGGAAATACATCTTGATTGATATTTGAAGAGGAATAGCAGTGAATGAGACAGAAAAGGACTGAGTGTGTTAACTTTAGAGGGTGGATGGATGGAAGAATTAGGTTGTTTCCAGGCAGAGTAAACAGTTGAGAAATCCTTTTGAAGTGATTGAGAATATTGTGCTTTCAAGCAAATGCGTTAAAAAGTAGGGTGCCTATAACACAGATGAGAGGTGTAACACGGGTGTTTTCAAAAAGGTATGAAGATAAAATGTAGACTAAGTAAGGAAGTGCCTTAAAACCATGAAAAGTGTTTTGACCTCATCATGGGTACAGTGGGAAATCAGTAATAGCTCCAAGTGGGGTGCACAGCTTGACTGTAACATGGAGTGCAGATTGAAGGAAATGAGACGGAAGCAGGGACAACTGCTTATTCTGCGTCTCCTGCAGTAATGGAGGTGAGTGATAAATGTGTCTTAGCACAGGATAATGGTCTGTGGAGAGAAAGAAGTGGAAAGATTCAGCACATATTGAGGAAGGAAACGTGGATCATGCTTAGTCGTCAATTAGAACTAGAAGGTGAAAGAAATGGGGGAGGACAAGATGGAGCCAATATCTTTGGCTAACAGCTTAGTGACTGAGGAGTCTGACTCCGGGCCAAAACCCTACATGTGATCTTTGGCACCTCAACATGGATGACTACAAGGCTTTGTGTGGCAGACCTTCTGGGAGGAAGTTGCCCTCTCCACCCCAGCCTGAGTTCACAGCAGTGCACTGCAGTTTCCTGGAGGGAGCTGCAAGTCAGGACTCAAGCCTCCCAACTGCCTTCTCAAGCGACCTCTGCTGAGCTACCCTAAATGGTCCTTGGTTGAGAAACTTTTCTCCACTTTGACTCAGGCCGTCCCACTCCTGGTCCATTCTCCTCTCCCTACTTCCTGGTCACGGTCCATAAAGAGGTAGGACCTTTTTGTTCAGGTTTCCTTGGTAGTTGATTGGCGAGCATCCATCTATATTGCACGTGATATGATTTTTCACCTGATGCTCTTTCATGGTATCAAATGCAACACTGGGGAGGTAGTGCCTCTTTTCACTTCTTGCTTGCTCTATCATTACAAGCGAATAAGGCCTTGCTTGTTACTTTCACTTTGCTTTATTGTCTTAATTGCCTATCTCAACACTTGATTCCTCAAAAGTAACATTTAGTAAATTAAGAACATATGATGGGTAACCAAATGATCAGGATTATTTTGATCAGGATTAAATGCATCAGAAATGGAGGTTGTTAGGGTCTATCATCTTTGACTACAAATAAATTATGAGATAGCTTAAAAAGGCTCACATGCAAATGTATCACACTCTTGCAAAATATTAGTAATAGGAGAAACTACGTGTGTGGGGTAAATAGAAAATCTCTGTACTTGGTAATTTTTCTGTAAACCTAAAACTGCTCTAAAAATAAAGTTTATTAAAAGTCTCACTATTTCAATACTTGAAGAGAGAAATCTCAAATAACTCAAAAATTAAAAAGAAAATGACAGAATACTTAGATTTAAGCAGCAGTTCAGGATGACATATAGAATGTGTACTGCAGTATTGTAGAAATATTTTCAGATCCCTAAATATATTTGATTTAAATACGCAAACAAAAATGACCAGTAGTAAACTAGGTAAAATTTCACTTACATTAGCTAGAAGAAGAAACAAAAATAAACCTTAAGGGGTATAAGAAAGAAAAAATAAGAGTGGAAATTTCTGAAATAGGAGATAAGGTACTATAAAGAGGATAAATAAAAAGTGCCCTATGAAAATACTATTAAATATACTAACTTCTAGAAAAAACTCACCAAAAAGAATATAAAGGCACAAACAATATTTTTAATAAAAATGGACATATTCCAGACTCAATAGAGATTTAGACATCATAAAATATCAAGCATATATTTATGTAAAAATGGAAAGACATCTACTGGGAAAATCGTCTCAGGAATAACAGAAAAATTTAGTAACTGAATAGCCAGTAATTAAAAGCCTATGCATACAAAATGCCCTAGGTCTAACACCAATTTTTACATATATAAATTCTCAAGTACATTCAAGATACTACTGTGGCAGTTTGTGAAATTTGCCTGAGATCTGCATAAACCTAACCTCTGGAGTGACTTCCCAAATCACTTTGAATTCTCTTGGCCATAAAAACTCTTTTTATTTAATGCTTCCCCCTTATGGTCAATTGTTTTTTTCCAAACACATCGCTGTAATCCCTTTGTGCCAAGGAAGCTCATCCCCAGGAGTCATGTCCCACATTGGGGGTAAGGTAGTGTGCTTATTTGCTGTATTTGGCTTAGAGAAGGACCACATTTGAGTAACAAGGAGGTTTTCAGGAGGTAACTCTTCAGCATTAATTATAATTAGGATTAGTTTTAATTTTTTTTTTTTTTTTTTTTTTTTTACAGGAATAAGGTTTCCTAAGTATAGGCATTAATATAGAAAGTTTGGCATACTGGCCTGTTTTCTTTTATTAGGCATTGCCTATATGTTCCAGAAATTTTTGCCATTCTATTTGAGAAAGTATCAGGGCTCTCCAGGGGTGAAGTTTATTATTTTTTTCATCTATTGTGTGGACCTCTATCTATGGAGAAAACCTACCTATGACAGCATGAATATATTCATGTGAGGGGTTTCTTTAACTCTTTTGTCAAATTCCTGTAACGATGACAAGAGATGGGTTAAATGAATATAAAGTCAGGTTTCTTGTAATTGGATCACTGCTACCATAAATAGCTAGTATTTGAAATTTATGGTTGCAGACTTGTGTGTGCACTAATGATTATGATGAAGGCCAATTAATATAAATATTACCTAAGGATGAGATAGGGCATCATGATTTGGGATTTATACAATTGGAAATGAATCAAAACAAATTACCTCTGGATAAATTTTATCCAGGAACAATAGTTTTGCTCTTAGAGGTTTATGTGTAATGTTAGGGAAGGGCAATTTATTTTTTATCAATAATTTATTAAAGAGATACTATTAATTATACAATAGATTATTAAATATTAGACCCATGACTCAATTAATAAAGCTATGGGTTAAATAACATCAAGTACATTTGCATATAAATTATCTTGCTTGCTTTCATCGTCTTGAAAAATTTACAATTTGTTTTACTTTAAGATAAAATAAAAACACATAGAAATGAAGACTTTTATTCTGCTCAGTTGCAGTGCAGTATAGTAAAGAAGAATTGAATAGGAAGGAATATTAGCATTTTCTTATATTAATTTATTTGTAGAATTTATTACTACATTATAGTAGAGGTAAGGTTCATCTAGATTGATTAAAGCCATAACTCGACATAGATGCTGGGGGAAATTTAATAGTAACAGCCTTTAATTCTATATTGAAAAATACAAGAGAATCATGTAAGTACTTTAACAACTTAAGAGTCAGGAACAGAAATTTCTTGAAGCTGATAGTGTTCCACTGAAATGCAGAGATATCAGGTGTGCTGAGCATACCTCAAGCCACCTTCATGCTTAACAATTTACCACAGTCACTTCAGAAAATTAATAAAAGCACTTAAAGAAAATGAAGTCTGTGGATTAAAAAACAGTGGGCAGCATTATGTTGCTGCCAGGAGAAAATCTTGAGGAAAACAGTAAACTTCATTTACTTTAAAAGTAAATAGAGTTCCAGAAAACTATAATACAAACTGTGGTTACCTTTTATTTTTTTAATATATTTTTTATTGAAGTATATCATTCATACATGAGCATACATAAACAATAAGTGTATAGTAAAAGTTGTAAACTTACGAAACAAACACGTATAATATCATCCAAGGGTCTCATGCATCAACCCACCATGAACACCTTGCATTGTTGTGAGACATTAGTTACAAATTATGAAAGAATATCATCAAAATCTTTCTACTAACTATAGTCCATTATTTACATTTGGTCTATTTATTTTCCCCAAACCAACCCTATTATTATTTTTTAAATATATATATTTTTACAGAAGTTGTGAACTTACAAAATGATCATGCACATGTGCAGAATTCCCATACAACGTCCCTTCATCAACACACCACACCACAGTGGAATATTTGTTACAGATTATGAGATAATATCAGACTATTATCAGTAACCATGGTCCATAGCATACACTTGGCAGTTATTCTATACACCCCCATTATCAACACAGTACATCTTTGGCATAGATGCATGAATATTACAGTATTACTGTTAGCCACAGTCCATACGTCACACCAATTGTAGTTTTCCCATGCTTCTCCACATTCCCACCACCCTGCAATAGTGATGTACATCTGCTCTAGCTCTCAGAAGGACACTCTTGCATCTGTATCATCACCCACAAATCTCATCCACCTCTAGGCTCAATGTGTTTTTCAGTCCCTGGATTATTCTTTAGCTTTCTTTCAATTGACATTTACATCCCTAGACTACCCTTTTCAGAAAGAATCCCATTTATAAACCAGCTGCTAGTCACTATGATATGTTACCATCAACTCTGTCCATTTCCAAACTTTTACAGCCAAGTTAAAGAAAACTTCTACATACATTAAGCATCAATAGTTCTTTCAACACTCTTCTTACCTTCTAATAACCTTTACTCTAGGTTAACTCCATGCGTTTATTCTTCATATTTAGTTCATAGTAAAGAGAACATGACATATTTGTTCTTTTGTGTCTGGCTTACTTCACTTACCATAATGTCTTCCAATTCATCCATGTTATCATACCTGATCCAATTTCATATCTTCTTATTGTAGCATAGTATTCCATCATATGTGTATACCACATTTAGTTTCCATCTTTTGGCGATTGTGAATAATGTCACTATGAACATTGGTGTGCAGATGTCTGTTCATGCACAGTTTTTAGTTCTTCTGGATACATTACTAGTAGAGGAATTGCTGGATCATAAGGTAGTTCTATATTTAGATTCCTGAGGAACTACCAAACTGTCTTCCACAATGGCTGCACACATTTTACAATGCTCTCAATAGACAAGGAATATTCCTGTTTCTACATATCCTCTTCAGCACTTACCATTTTCTGTTGTTGTTGTTTTTTTTAATAATGGCCATTCTATGTGGTATGAGATGATATCTCGTTGTTTTAATTTGTATTTCCCTAATATCTAGTGATATAGAACACTTTTTTCTCATGTGAATTTTGGCCATTTGTATTTCCTCTGTGATGAAATGTCTATTTAAATCTTTCGCCCATTTTTAAATTGGGTTGCTTGCTCTTTTATTGTTGAGTTGTATGATCTCTTTATATAGAATGGAAGTCAAACCCTTATGGGGTACATGGTTTCCCAATACTTTCTCCCATTGAGTGGGCTGCCTTTCACCTTCTTGATTAAGTCTTTTGAATCACAAAAGTGATTAAGTTTGAGGAAATGCCATTTATCCATGTCTTCTTTTGTTGCTTATACTTTTGATGTAAGGTTTAAGAATGTACCACATACCACCAGGTTTTGAAGATGTTTTCCTACATTTTCTTCTAGGAGCTTTATGGTTCTTGATTTTATATTTAGGTTTTTTGACCCATTTTGAGTTAATGTTTGTGTAAGGTGTGAGATAGGAGTCCTCTTACTTTCTTTTGGCTATGGATGTGCAGTTCCACAGCACCATTTGTTGAATAGACTGTTCTTCCCCAGCTGAGTGGGTTTGACAGGCTTGCAAAAAACCACTTGACCATAGATGTGAGGGTCTGTTTCTGAACAATCAGTTTGGTTCCATTGGTCTATGTGTCTATCTTTATGCTAGTACCATGCTGTTTTTACCGTTGTAGCTAGGTAATATGATTTAAAGTCCAGAAGTGGAAATCCTTCAACTTTGCTTTTCCTTTTTAAGATGTTTCTGGCTATTTGGGACCTCTTACCATTCCAAATAAATTTGATAATCATATTTTCCATTTGTTTAAAAAATGCTGATGGAATTCTTATTGGGATTGCATTGAATCTGTATATCAATTTGGGTAGAATTGACATCTTAATGATGTTTAGTCTTCCAATCCATATCGGAGAGTCCCCTGATCCCAGTTTCTCTTCTGTCTGTCTTATTCTTTCTTTCTCATCCGCGGCACCGTTTTCACAGGCCCAGGTCTTGACCGGCAACATATGGCAACAACATGAATTGTTCTTCCAATTATTTAGGCCTTTTAAAATTTCTTTTATCAATGCCTTGTAGTTTTCTGAATACAAGTGCTTTACATCCTTGGTTAAGTTTATTCCTAAATATTTGATTCTTTTTGTTGCTATTGTAAATGGATTTTTTTCCCTTATTTCCTCCTCATATTGTGTATTACTAGTGTGTAGAAACACCACTGAACTTTGAGCATTGATCTTGTTTCCTGACACTCTACTGAAACCATTTATTAGCTCTAGCTGCTTTGTTGTAGATTTTTCAGGACTCTCTAGATATAGGATCATCATCTACGAATGCCAAAGTTTTACTTCTTCCTTTCCAATTTGGATGCCTTTTATTTATTTATTTTTTCTTACCTGATTGCTCTAGTTAGCACCTCTAGCACTATATTGAACAACAGTGGTGACAGTGGGCATCCTCAACAGGCAAGCTTTCAGTCTTTTACATTGAATACAATGTCAGCTGTGGAATTGTCATACATGGTCTTTATCATGTTGAGATAGTTTCCTTCACTTCCTATCTTTTGCAGTATTTTTTATCAAAAAAGGATGCTGTAATTTGTCAAATGTCTTTTCTGTGTCAATCCATAAGATCATGTGATTTTTCTTCTTTGAGTTATTAATGTGCTGTATTATGCTGTATTATTGTGTTAAACCATGCTTGCATGGCTAGTATGAAACCCATTTGAACATGCTGAATAATTCTTTTATTACTAAATAAATAATTTATGGATTTGATTAGCAAATATTTTACTGAGTATTTTTGCTTCTGTATTCATTAAAAAAATGGGTTTGTAATTTCCTTTTTAAACAAATATCTTTATCTGCCTTTGGTATTAGAGTGATATTGGCTTCATAGAATGAGTTTGTTAGTGTTCTTTCTTTTGTTCAATTTTTTGGCAGTGCTTGAATAACATTGGTATTAAATCTCCTTTGAATGCTTTGCAGAACGCACCTGTGAAATCATCTGGTCCTGGGTTTTTCATTTTGGAGAGCTATTTGATGACTGTTTCAATCTCTTTACTTGTGATTGGTTTGTTGAGGTCTTCTATTTCTTCTAGGGTCATTGTAGGTTGTTTGTACATTCTTAGGAATTTTTCCATTTCATCTACATTGTCTAGTTTTTTGGCATACAGTTGTTCATAGTATCCTCCTATGATCTTTTTTATTTCTGTGGGGTCAGTAATAATGTCCTCATTTTCATTTTTTATTTCATTTATTTTCATCTTCTTTTTTCTTTGTCAGTATAAGTGTTTGTAGATTTTGTTAATCTTCTCAAAGAACCAAATTTTTGTTTGTTAATTTTCTATTTTTTTTTGTTGTTGTTGTTGTTGTTGTTCTCAATTTCATTTGCTCTGATCCTTGTTATGTCATTCCTCTACTTGCTTTGGGATTAGTTTACTGTCCTTTTTCTAGTTCCACCAACTGTGTTGTTAGGTCATTGATTTTAACTTTTTCTTCTTTTTTAATGTAAGCATTGAGTCATATAAATATCTCTCTCAGCACTCCCTTTGCTGCACCCCATAGGTTCTGATATGTTGTGCTCTCGTTTTCATTCCTCTCAAGATATTTATTGATTTCTCTTAAAATGTCTTCTTTAACCCACTGATTATTTAAGAGTGTGTTGTTAAATATCCATATATTTTTGAGTTTTCCCTTTTATTGCCTCTTGTTGATTTCCAACTTTATTCCATTATGATCAGAGAAAGTGCTTTGTATAATTTTGACCTTGTTAAATTTATTGAGGTCTTCTTTGTGACCCAGCATATGGTCTATCCTGGAGAAAGATCCATGAGCACTTGAAAGCAATGTACATTTTGCTGTTTTGGAGTGCAATGTTCTGTATATGTCTATTAGGTTTAGTCCATTTATCATATTATTCAAGTTGTCTGTTTCTTTATAGGTTCTCTGCTCAGATGTTCTATCCAATGATAAGAGTGGTGTATTGAAATCTCCAACTGCTATTTTAAAGATATCTATTTCTCCCTTCAGTTTTTCCAGTGTTTGCCTCATGTATCTTGGAGCATCTGCTTGAGGTGCATATACATTTATGACTGTTATTTCTTTCTGGTGAATTGCCTCTTTTATTAATATATAATGTCCTTCCTTGTCTCTAATAACAGTTTTGCTTTTAAAATTTATTTCATCTATATAAGTATAGCAACTCCATCCTTTTTTGTTGTTGTTGCTACTGCATGCGTGAAATATCTTTTCCCAGCCTTTCACTTTCAAGCTATTGGTATCCTTGGGTCTAAGGTAAGTCTTTTGCAGATAGCATATAGATGGCTCATATTTTCTTAACCATTCTGCCAGTCTGTGTCTTTTGATTGAGGAATTTAATACATTAACATTCAATGTTAATATTGTAAAGACAGTTCTTATTTCACCCATTTTCACCTTTGGGTTCTATCTGTCATATTTTATTTTCACCACTCTTTTGACACTGTTATTGATACAATCTTCATTTCTAGACACTCTTGCAAACCTCTCTCTCCTGTCTTTTATTTTCAGGCTGTAACACTCCCTTTAGTATTTCCTGCAAAGCTGGTCTATTTGTTCTAAACTCCCTCAGTTTCTGTTTATCTGTGAATATTCTAAACTCACCCTTATTTTTCTTTCTTTCTTTCTTTTTTTAAAAATGTTTTTGAGGCACCAGGAGCTGGGGATTGAACCCAGGACCTCATGTGTGGGAAGCTGGCACTCACCCACTGAGCCACACTGGCTTCCCTGAGTTAGTTTTTTCATTTGTTGTGGATTTTTTTGTTGTTTTTTTTTCAGAAGGCACAGGGAACTTAACCCAGGACCTCCCATGTAGGAGGTGCATGCTCAACTATTTGAGCCTCATCCACTCCTCACCCTCATTTTTGAAAGACAATCTTGCTGGATATCAGATTCTTGATTGGCAGTTTTTCTCTTGCAGTATGTTAAATATATCATATCACTGCCTTCTTGCTTCTATGGTTTCTGGTGAGAAATAGGCATTTAGTCTTATTGGGCATCCCTTATATGTTATGCATTGCTTTTCTTTTACTGCTCTCAGAATTCTCTCTTTGTCTTTGGCATTTGACATTCTGATTAGTACGTGTCTTGGAGTTGGTCTATTCTGATTTATTTGGATGGGAGTACATTGTGCTTCTTGGTCATGGATATCTAAGTCCTTCAAAAGGGTTGGGAAATCTTCTACCATTATTTCTTCAAACATTCCTTCTGCCTCTTTTCCCTTCTCTTCTCCTTCCAGGACACCCATGACACATATGTTTGCATGTTTCTTGCTGTTGTTTAGTTCCCTGAGACCTTGTTCAATTTTTTTCCCATTCTTTTCTTCATCTGTTCTTTTGTATGTTTGCTTTCAGAGGTCATTTTTTTCAAGCTCACCAATCTTTTCTTCTGCTCCTCAAATCTGCTATTTTATGATTCCAGTGTATTTTTTATTTCATTTATTGTGGCGTTCATTCCCATAAGATCTGTTATTTTTCTATGTATGCTTTCAAATTCTTCTTTGTGCTCACCAAGTGCCTTCTTAATATGTTCAATCTCTTTAGCCATCTCATTGAATTTATTAGGGAGATTTTTTGAACATCTATGATTAATTGTCTCAACTTCTTTATGTCATCTGGAGATTTGTGTTGTTCTTTTAACTGGGCCATAGCTTCCTGTTTTTTGGTATCAATTGTAATTTTTTATTGATGTCTTGGCTTACTAAATACATCTGGCTTACTAGATGTATTTATGCTGGGTACAGTTTCTCCCTTTAGTTTAGGGCTTTCTTGCCATTTCTCCCTTTCTAGCTGTAAAATAGGAGTTGAGGATGTAGTTGGTGCTATAAGCTGTGGAGGATGAAAGTACTTTCATTGCCCCAGGAGCCAATGAAGCATCTCCTACCTTTCTTCTCTGTCAAGGTAGGGCCACAGCTAGGTGTAACAATCCAAGTTGTACAGGACAATACTCTCTATAGTTGCCCTAGAGCAGGAGTTCTTAACCTTTCTTGTTCCATTGGCCCCTTTGTCAGTCAGGTGAAAACCTTGTATCCCTTACTAAGTCCACCTTATACTGAGTATTATTTAATAAATATACCTGCACCAACATGTCCTCACAAGAATAGTGTCTTTGAATTTCAATTCAAGCTCATGGACCCCTTGCTAAGAACCCCTGCCCTAGAGAATGATTAAGCCTCACATCCCTTCTTCCCTTACCTGGGGCAGGGATGGAGCTGCAGGTGTGGGCACCAATCTATGCCATGTGGGTCCAAAATGACTGCAGTTGCCCAGGTAGCTTGACGTTACACCAGCCGTCACCCTCCCTGCTGGGGTTTGGGGATGGACCCTCTGGACTGTCCAACAATCTAATTCATGTGACTAGATATACTTGCAGTGGCCTTGAGAGGCTGAGGAAGTACTGTCCCTTCTCACTTTAGGAGGGGAAGAGAGTCACCGATGCCCAACAGTTCAGTCCCTGTAACCTGAGAGTGCCTACCATTGCTAGAGATGCTGAGGAAACACCAAGCCCCTCCTATCCTATTAGGGAGTGGGGATGGATCCACAGGCACCTAACAGTTCAGTCTCTGTAGGCCAAAAGTACCTGTTGTTGGTCAGACTGTCCCTGGAGAAACCAGGCCCCTCCTATCCTATTAGGGGGTGGGGATGGATCCACAGGTGACCAATAGTCCAGTCTGTTCAGGCTGAAAGTGCCGGCCATTGCCCAGAAAAGTTGTAGAAATCCAGCCTCTTTCTTTTCTATTGGGAGGTGGGATACATCCACAGTTACCCACCAGTCCAATCCATGCAGGCTGAAAGTACCTGCCATTGCCTGGAAAGGTTGAGGAAATCCAGCTCCCTCCTATCCTACTTGAGGGTAGGGATGGAGCTACAGGTGTGTGACTCTCCAGTCTGTGTGGGACAAAAGCACCTGTAGTTACCCAGAGAGGCTGGGGAAACACAGTCCCTCTCTTGTCCTGTTAGGGGTGTGGGGATGGAGCCCCAGGTATCCAAATATTCAGTCTGTGTCCGCTGAAATTGCTTGCAGTTACCCAGAGAGGCTGGTGCTAGATCTCCCCAGCTGCCTCCTTGCTGTAGGTGGGGCTGGAGCCTAGGCTAGGGCAGCAACCCAATCTGGGTGGAGAGAAGCTGGTCCCTAATTTCACTGGGATTTTCTTCTTCCCCTCATCCAGGGGCAGAGTTTAAATGGTGGCTACAGGCCTCTTTATGACTTAGACAGTATCAAACTTTATCTAGTCTTATAATTATACTTTAGTCAGCCAAATTTACTAATCAGTAGTTGAAGTTGGTGCCACACTGTTTCTTCCCCCTCCCCCTTCCTTTTTTGGGGAAATGGAGCCTCTGACTCCAGCCACGGAATAGCTTCCAAGGTGGCTTGAGCGGTGGGCACTGGCTTCCACAGCATGGAGGGCTCTACTCATGATTCTTCTCCGCAGATGGGCACTCTCCTCCTTCTATACTTTCAAGGATGCTGCAGGATCCTCTTCTGGTCTTCTGGCACTGCCAAACACGTGCTTTACATAGCTCTGGGTGATTGCTAACTGCCCTGTAGGATGAGCTAACTCTTGGAGCTCCTTGCTCTGCCACCATCTTGCCCTTCCTCTTCCTTTTATTTTATAATAGAACATCAGCTATTAGGGATGCAAGCTGAATCGAGCACACAGCCTAATATAACAAAAGCAATTTGCTTTATCTGACTAATTGGTGCATAAATAATTATAATTATCAGGCTTGTAGAAAAAAAAAAAAAAAGACCCATTAAAGGCAGAGTGAAAAGAAGAGTGCAATGTTAATTTTGTTAACATTCCTAAGCCCACATTGGTTCTTAAATTGCCATTCTTGAATGTCCAGAATTCAAGAATCCAGAAAAGCTTGGCATCATAATCAGAACCTACATTCTACAATTAACAAGCTCAACTCCTTTAAGCAGTTTTTGGTGTATGTGGGTGGACTTGACAAATTGGAATTAATAAGAAGTAAGGTGTTTATTATCCCTGGAGGCAAAAGGTTTTGAGGCACTAAAGTGAAGCAAAGTATACCAGTTAAAGTGTAGGGTAACTTGGTATTAGAATGTAACACCACAATCTTCCTAAAGAAACACCATCTTGATTTGGTAACGAAAATTATACCTAGCAACAACATTGTTTGTCTTAAACATTTCAAATTGGTTTAAATGCAAACCACCTACTAGAAGGGATGACACTTAAAGCTGAGAGTCATTTGCTCTGTGGCATGACAAATTTCATTTTTGTGCTCTCTCTGAGCTAATTTGACAAGAAGAAAACAGTTGATCATTTTGTGCCTAAGAAGGGGGCAGCCAAGCAAGAAAAGAGGAAAAACTGAGTGTGCTGTACAAGAATAATTTTTCTATGTCCTATTTTCCTACCTTGCCTTGGGCTGAAGTTACTAAAATCATGGCAAGGAAATTACAACCATCTGTTGACAGGATAAGTTAGTGAACTACACTGAAAGTACCAGAAGACATATAGAATAATGTGTTTTGGAACCTGGGTCAGATCATGGGAAAATTGTATTCATAACATCTACTTTTCTTGAGAGGGATATATTGTGTTTTATATACTTAAGTGTATTTCTTAACATTTTCTTCTCTGTGAACATATTTTTCATCAGGGTAATCATGGACCATGTTCTTATTCTTTAAAGAGGAGTTAAATGATGGGTAATAATATTGATCATAGGATAGTTTGTAATGCTTTCTAATTAGGAAAAAAATCTCAGTAGCTTTTTGTTCAAGTTTGGGAATGGAGAATGGTAAAACTTGAGCTTCATGGTGGGAACAAATAGTCATTTTGTTGCTTTCTTAAGTTCACTCTTGTGAAGGAAAAGTCCCTACTTGTTTACTAATTTGTCTGGTCTGCTATCCCACTGCATAAATAGTTGACATATTTGGGTAAGTGCTTTGAGAAGATGATAATAGTTATTATAAAAGAAGTTGAAATCTTTTGCCTTAGTTAGTATCGTAGTTTTGTTACAATTGAAACAATATTGCAATGTAGGGAAAATTATGTATGTATGTCATGTGGGAGGTGTATATGTGAAATGTCTGTATTTTCTGTGAAATTTTTCCATAAACCTAAAAATTCTTTAAAAATAAAGTATAGTATTTAAAGGTAAAAAAGTAGTTGAAATCCATATTGAGAAATTCTGTCTCGAGTGAGATGTTAAGAAAATGGTGTAAGTAACCAATGTCTTCTGATTGACATGGAAACAGGAGCACTAGCGTGCTTAGAAGCTTGGAAGAATGCTTGGCACACAGTAAATACTTAAAAGATGATTGTCATTATTATGATGTATGTTTTTCAAGTGGTGGTTGTGGATTTTCTTCAACTGTTTTCAGAGAAGGTGACTGATATGTAGCTAAGCAGGGTCCTCTTAATGGTCGCTCTAGGGGAAAACAGCCATATTTCAGCTGTATTTAATTAAATTAATTTTTTTAAAGATGCTTAGATTACACAAATGTCACATAAAAAATAAAGTGGATTCCCATATGCTCTGCTCCCCACACCTCCCACATTTTCCCACATTAACAACATCCTTCATTAGTGAGGTACATTCATTGCAACTGATGCACTTTGAAGCATTGCCACTAAACATGGATTAAAGTTTACGTTGTAGTTTACACTCTCTCCCAAATGATTCTATAGGTTATGGCAAGATTTGTAATGACCTATAGCTGCGTTCAGGACAATTCCTAAGTCTCCAAAATGCCCCATATTACACCTGTTTTTCCCCTCTCACTGCTCTCAGAACTTCCAGTGGCCACTGCCTCCACATCAATGATATAATTTCTTCCATTGTTAGAATCACAATAAGGCTATAGTAGAATACCAGTAAGTCTACTTTAGTACATAGTTCATTCCCCAATTCTGAGGGTTCTGGGATGGTGATGTCCACTCCACTTCTGATTGAGAGGGGGCTGTGATCCCATAAGATTTGATGGATAGGATTTTCTTGCTTGCAGTTGTAGACTCTCTTGGTTCCTCAGTATGGTATTTGTCCATCATCACCTTAATATTAGTTGTCCTGGGTGAGACCAATGAACTGGAGAGTAGGTGTTGCAACTCTGATGAGATTCGGGGCCCAGCTGGAACATGGACAGCCCAAAGACTAAAGTCTCTTGGATTTACACCTATCAACTCTAGTACTAATTATAGGTTCAAATATGGCAGAAGAGCCATGTGTATGGAAACCACAACCGAGTCCAACTCTGTCACCCTGGGGAGCATAGATTCCAAAGAATGGCTCACTGGCAGGGCACCAAACTCCTGAGCTATCTGCCCTGACTATAGTGTCTGGATGTCTCCAGAGCCCTCAAGGAGACTTGCTATTGGGGGTCTACTTTGGCAGTCAATGAGATCCTGCTGAGACGTGCATAAGTATAACCTCTGGAATGACCTCCAGACTCACTTTGATGTCTCTTGGTCTTATAAACTCATTTGTCTTTACCTTTTCCCCCCTTTGGTCAAGGTCTTTTTCCATTTGTAATGCTAGTTGGTGCTTGGTAGTGATCCTTTGGAATCAGGGAGTCTCATATCTGGGAGTCATGTCACTGGGGGAATAAAGGGAAGACACTGGGGGAATAAAGGGAAGACAATGTCACTGTACATATAGGACAGCAGATCTTATAGTGATGAAAGGGAAAATGTCAAAAAAATTAATATTTTTTCATTATTTTTATTATACTATTTTTTTTGTATTTTATTTCTTATTTTTAAAACTATTATTATTCATTTTCTTATTAGTCATATTTGGCTATTTTATTGGCTTCATTTTTGAAGAGGTTTTGTATCACAGAAGGGTTATAACTCTGGTAGGAGAGGACCATTGGTGTGGGGTGTCAATTGACAGGGAATACATGGAAGGAAGAAGCTCACCTGAGCATATATATAAGGCATATAAATGTGTTCAAATGTTCATTCAGCATCGTCAGGGTGGGTGGAGAGTCACATAGTAACCAAAGGAATATCCAATTCCCATCCTGGTGAGCTCTGCCACATTCTCAAATAGATCAGCAAGAACCCTCCAAGTACAGGGGCAGTGACTCCTGAAGGAGGATGGTTCACTGACACACCCTTGATATTGATGACTGTGCTTATGAATCTTTACTCTTGAAATGAAAACTTAGCCTAGTCTTATAGGGTGCCTAAGAGTTGCCTCCTGGGAGCCTCCTCCTTGCTCAAGTGTGGCCTCTCTCTAAGCCAAACTCAGCTGGGTTTTGATACTGACTAACGACATGACTTCAAGAGTTTGGTTCAGCTTGTTTGGCCTCAGGTGGGTAGACCTATTCTTACGGATGTGTCTCTGCATCTACTGCAGAGGGCTGGTAAAGTTCCCCACTCTTTGAGATTGCTCTCTTAAACCAAGACCTGGAGTCCCTGGAAAAAAAGACAGATAGTGCTTCACAAATTTTAATGAATCTGGAGGTGATGTTACAATGCAGACTCTAATTCAGTAACTCATAGGTAGTGCCTGAAATTCTACATTTCTAATAAACTCTAAAGCTATGCCAATGATGCTGGTCTGTGGACCAATATTTGAGTAACAAGGGTCAGCTGGTGTCCAGCAGGCAAGGACACAGTAGCAAGTGGCAGTCTTCTTTTCTAGTGCCAGGTAGAGGCTGATTTTAAAAACAGATATATCTGTTTATTTATTCCACAAATATTTCTTCAGTAGCCGCTATATGCCATGCACTGTCTAGGCACTTCTATTACATGAGTTAGTATATAAGACAAAAATCCCCCATCCTCATGGAAACTTCATGATCCCAGGAGGAGACAGACAATAAATAACCAATATAATAAATACACTCACTACATAGTGTGGCGAAAGGTTATAAATGACATGGGAAAATAGAGAGATGGCTAAAGGTTTTTGAAAGTATAGAGTGGCATAGATGCTGCCAAGTAAATACAATGATTGGAGCCAAGGAATTGATGAGACGTATTTGGATCCCGGATATATAAAAGTGGAGCCTCCTGGACTTCTTGGTGGACTGTATGAGGGATGAAAGAGAGAATTAGAAGGGGGAATCCAGTGGGAATTTATCTGTCTAAAAGACTCAAGCTTTGGTAAATAAGGAAGATGATCAGTTCTTGTATATGTATGCAAATATTGAAAGCACTGAGCATTGCATGAGAAACTCTGCCACCCACTCAGTAGCTAATGCTACTTATCCACCATATATTGAATTCAGTGTTTAACTTTTTTTGTCTCTATAGATATTTATCAGCAGCCACTAACAGATGCCATTCTAAATAACAAGTTAAGACTTTATGTCTTGAATATAAAGTCCATTATTTTCTCATTTTTGAAAATTTGGGGATTATCACATTTTCAAAGCCTGAGAAATCAATTTCTGCTAAATTATACATTAAAATATGATGTATTTGAATAAACCAGCTTAAGGCAATTCACATATTAAATGTTCCCATGCAATTAAATTGGATGTCCCAAAGCAACCTCACTAGTAACAACCAGGTGCTGAGTGAAGCATAATATAAAGTTTCTAATTTGGTGCACTCAAAGAGAGAGTAATCAATTCTGTTATGATAGTAGAGGCTATAGGCTATGACCATTTATTCAGAGATTTAAGAGCTCACTGAGGTAAAATTTTTTAGCAAAAAACACTCTGCTTCTAGTTCTCAGGACAGCTGTAAGTCATAAAAGGGGTGAAGAAACTGCTTACTCTTCAGTGTGATAACATGGATTCAGTGCAACAGATATGACACATCTGAGACTTCTTGTGCAAAATGGTCCAAGGAAAATATAAAATATAGAAATAATAAAACATTTCTTCCATCTTTAAAATAAATTTTGAATAAATCCATCCCCTCCCTCAGTTTCTGGTTTAAGTGGAGGTCAGAGATCAGCAATAAGTTGCTCTGGTATAGGGTGGTTTGATGAAGATGTGATGATTTCATAGAAGAAATAGTCTTGGATGATTTGGTAAGGAGCTGTGTTTGCCAAAGACGTTGCAGGTAGAAAATTGTATAAAGGAGAAGTAAGCTTCAACTTGACGTTCTGAGCTCTGAGCACACTACCCCTTTTTCCCCTTGCTTCCTGGGATCTTCTCTGTCACGTATCTGGGTTTCCCTCCTCCCTGTGAGGCTCTCTTTAAATGATATGTCTCTGTTCTCCTAAGTCCTTGCAGGGGTTTTTATTACCTTTGGCTTGGTATGGTTCCCAAAGTATCATAAAGGAATATATTGATGCAATCATAGCTTTGATGACTGGTGTTTACTATGGAATAGGCATGCATATAAATTGTTCTAAGGAATGGTGATGGTAAAAGAGAAATTTAAGTTTATTCAGCCCTCAGATGTCTCCCTGAACGTAATTCATGTGCACTGCACTGCATAGAAGAGAATTGAGTTAGGAACAAGGTTTCAAAGAATGTTATAATTCAGTAGCAATCTATATCCATTAAAGAAGTGTTCTGAAAAGAGTATGTATGCTTAATCACCCAGCTTGGAAGCTTTCACTTTGGCTGATCAGTGATACTTCATCCAAAGAAAAAATTAACATGTTGCTGCCTTTCAAGCAGGCCCTCATTGAGAGCAGATGTCACCACCATATAAAGAAGGGCACTCTTATTCTCCAGGCAATGCCATGTAGTCATCCTCAGTGCAAAGCTGAGTAAGTAGATGCCACGGTGCTAGAAATCTTACCAGCAGCATCACCCGTCTTGCTATCTTCCTGCCATGAGATTTTATCTGGAAATGCAGTCAACATATCAACCACACATACCCTGTTTTGACAACAGATATTCTGTAGTTTTCAATACTTCTCTCTGCTCATACCTGACACTTTTTATGTTCCATTCTGCAACTCTCAGAATACAACTGTCTACTCCTTACCTAACAAGCTTCAGCAAGTAAAGCCCCATTTCTAATTGGTATAGGAAACCCCACCGGGAGGAAGTGGGTCTGAGTTTCCATATATACTGTCTTCCTAGGGGAGAGGCATTATAGGGCAATTGCTAAGCACTCAATCTCAGAAATCTGGCTGTCTATATAGAAGGCCGTGCTCCATGTTCACTAGCTTGGGAAATTTACATAATTCTTTCTGTATATTTGTGTCCCTTGACTTTAAAATATTGATAAAATAGCATCCATCTCATATTGCTGTTGTGAGAATTAAACAAGTTAGGAAATTATAAGTGTTGAAACTGTGCTTGGAAAAGTATGCACTCTATAAATATTAGCTATGGTACAACTTTTGTCTCTTGAGATTGTCAAGTCCATAGGACTAAGGAAGGTCTGTATTTTGTTGACTGCTATTTTACCAGAGCAGAACACTTGCCTTATAGTAAGTGTTCAGCAAACAATGAGTAAATGGAAAGGCCAGTCTATAGTTTTATTGTTGCCAGGGCTGAATGTATCACATATGTAAACCTTTGTTCTAAGGAATTTGCAGAATTCTAAACAATATGCAGTGTCCATGAACCCTACCCTAACAAATGTAAAGGGTTGTATGCAATCATCAATAAGATGCTCTTAAAATCTACAGCACTCTATAAATATGATTTTATTAGGTTATTTCCAAATGTGCACTACCAAAGAATCATTAACAATTTGATAAAATAACATTTATAAATGTATAATGCATCATGTAAAATCTACGGAGTAATAGATTTAGCCCTTTTTTATTTTTTTTGAATGGTAAGAGCATTTGCTACATTTTAAAGGGGTATAAAGGGTATAGACAGGAGTGGGGTCTTTCTATACAGAAATTTTTTTCTATGGGGACTGTATTAGGCAGTATTCTCTAGGGAAACAGAATCAACAGGAGATATCTGTAAATAGTATGAGATTTTATAAGAATGTCTCACTTTACAGTGGGGATGCACAAGTCCAGGTTCCGCAGGCAGGCTGCAAACAAGGGTCTCTGATGAAAGTCCAAAGGAGTTTCTTGAATCTCTGGGAGACATTGGCTGTCCAAAGACAAGCTGGGAAATTCTCTCTGAATGCTGAAATCACTTCCCCTGTTAAGGCATTCAACTGATTGGATAAAACATCACTCATTGCTGATGGTAATTGCCCTGGTTGATCGTAAATGTAATCAGCCATCTATGAAGTTAACTCACCGATGGCTAAAGCCCACAAATGTCCTTGTAATATAATTAGCCCAGTGCTTGCTTGACTAAACAACTGGACACAATTATCTGGCCGAGTTGACACATTCACTTAACCATCACAGGGGCTGAGATCAGATAAGACACAATCAAGTTCCCTCCAAAACCTTAAAAAACAGAACAGAAAGTGGTCAAGACATTTTGTCAGAAAGGAAAGAATATAGTTGTCCCAGGGGTGGGTCAGTGGTGTTTATCCCATTGGATGATCCATTGCAATCTGGAGAAGCCCCGAGTCTTGAGGGTTTAGTCATCAAAGCATCCCTATGCTATTACGTAGCGACAATGATTGTCAGACAGTGGGTGCTACAGAAACTCTGGAATCGAAGAGAGCAGAGGCACTCCATATAATGGGTTGAATTTTATCTCTGTGTCCCCAAAAACTATATTCTGAAGTCCTAAGCTCCAGGACCTGAGAACATGGCTTTAATTTGAAATGAGTCACTGTAGATGGGATGGATTAAGTTACGGTGAGATCATACTGGAATAGGGCAGCCCTTCATCTAATATGACTGATGTCGTTTTAAGAAGGGAGAAGAGAAGATGCAGGGGAGAAAGCCATGTGATGATGGAGGCAGGCATTGAAGTGCTGAAGCAGGAAGCCAGGGAATGCCCAGTACTACCAGTAAAGCACCAGAAGCTGGTTAAGGAGGAAAGGCTCCCTCCAACACGTTTAAGAGTGTGCATGGTTCTGCCCATACCGTGATTGCAGACTTCAAGTATCCAAAACCCTGAGACCTTCAACTTCTGTTTTAAGCCACACGGATTGTGGTACTTTGTTACAGCTGCTCTAGGAAATGAAGAAACCCCGTTTCTACTCTTCACAGCAAAGGCAAAGAATAAACGCCCACGCAAAGAGTACGTTTTTCATAAGATACATGTAATCTTTATTTGTAATGTGTGACTTATATTAACAGTGTGTTTTCTATTAAACTTTTAAGAAAAGGATGTGCTAACAAAGGGATCAGGATTGTATCTTCTCGGTATATTCACTAGTACTGAAGGAGGGGGATGAGCTACACCATAACAGTGCTGATACTTCTTACCTAGTACCTTAGTTATTGGCAAGAACAATTTCCTTGATGTATGTGCTTTGTCACATGTTTATTATTTCTCTGGATGGGGATTATTTCAGTAAGAATCTTAGTATATCTTCACTCTCTGCCAGCTACACAATTGCCAACTGGTTAGTGGTTGATGCATTGCTCTGAATGCCTGGCTGTCCTCTTACTGATCGCTACTATAAACCACTTCTGCTACATCATGGTGTATATTCAGACTTTTGAGGTATAGGTTAGTTTATGATGCTCTAACAGGGAGTACAATTACACATTTGCCTAAATGCAAGAGAGGATATTCTAGATGCCATTAGAATATTTCTGAAATGAATTTCTTATTTACAAATGTCAATACATCTAAATTGAGCAGGAAAGGAAAATATTCTTCTACAATCTGAAAAATGCATGGTTAGAAAACGGGTTCAGATCGTTATTTCCAGTTTTTAGTAATTTGTACCATATATTAGAACAATCAATGACTACATCAAGGCTTTATACCTTTAACATACAATCAAAAGTCTGCATCTGTAAATTCTGACAGACCTCGAAATGTATTTATTTATTTATTTATTTGAAATAATCCATAGAGGCATTTGAAATATTTTGTAGGATCCTGGCTTCAATAATCAACAAGGTCACCTAGATTTTTTCTGAGGTGCAAAGTTATAAACGTTATGTGCCAGTTCTCAGTCCCAGAGCTTCTTTTATAAGAAGTCCTTTCATCTGGTGAGGATTGGGAAAGTTATTAAATTCATAAAAAAAGATGACACCATTCCATTAAAATTGAAATATTTATATAGACCAAAGAAAAGACCAGAGGGAGAATTATTATGTTTGACGGTTGGTATTGGGAATTTTTATTGCTAGTAATCAGTGATCAGATTATTGCCAATAGCAGGCTGGATGAGATAACAGAGATTAATGTGGAAATCCGTGGCTTTTTAATACTCTTGCAGGAAGCACTGGCTCACCAAACTGCTGATTCTGCAAACAGGATCTTCAGGGTGTGACAAAATATTTGATTTATGAGTTCCCATTAGAAAATTATATGACTGACAGGTCTTGGTATTTCCAATAGCTTTCCAGGTACAGCCTGAAATTATGAACAAGGAATGGCTTAATGGCTTAATTGATGAGTCTTCTAGTCAATTAACCAGGTAATGAGGTAAACTTGTTTATGTGCAGCCATTTACAGAGGGAATGCATTTATAAACCATAAATATCAAGTAATGGGAATTTAAAAATGAGCACAATATGGTGCATACAGTCAAGGGTGATATTCTCTTCAAAATAGTTGGGCTGGGAAGTAAAGGATGAAGAACTGGAGCCAGCCTGAAGGGTTCTCAATGCAGTCCCCCAAGATGCCCAAGCCACTGGCCTCTGTTCTGCATCTGCACCCCCGAGTGCAGCAGTGGATTTGGAGCAGGTGCGCTCAGTGCTGGATGAGGCTTCCCTGGCCCAACCACTTCATCTCCAGCACACATCCACACAATGCAGCATGACGGTGAGCTCCACCCCCTGCAGGACCAGCTGGACCTGCTGGGGACAGCTGTGCTTCCTGAAGGGACAGTGTCTTCCACAGTGGTACTGCTGAAGGGTTTTAGAGCTGGGAAGTTTTCACCATCCTTGGGTGATGTTACCGACTCCTCTGGGTTATCCTGACAACATTGACATTTTACAGTTTCTTTTAAAAAATGTAAATTTTGATTGATTTACCCAGGAGCCGTCTGACACATTCTCCCCAGCAACATTACAGTACTTAGTAGAAGAGTTCTAATTATTCAAATAATGGTGCCAAATTATTTTTTTCACTCCATTTTTAAATTTTTTTTGGGGTATTATACCCCCTTTTTGTCCCTAACCAGTGAGGGACTGCTTATATGAATAGCCCAATTAAGTATTCATTCTGTAGCTTTATATTTGTTAGTACAAAATGTAAGTGCAGCAGTACAAAAAAAAAAAAAACCAACATTTAAAAAATCAAATAAATTTTGCTAATGCCTAGAATGTAGGATCAGAAAATGTGCTAGTTGAATGAGCTCACGGAAAACTCTGACATTCCTATTGAATCAGATGAGGATTTTACGCTACTTTTACCATCTGATTCATATTTTACAGGGGGGATAATAACTTCCCCAACTACTTAATGTTAATGTAAAAATTTTTAAAAAGCACCTGAGAAATATTTGTGTTTTCTTTAATGCTGTGTTTCACAATTTTCTGGAACTTGTAGAAGTTTAGTAGTTAGATTAATCAAACTGTACCCCGTGGTGACAATGTAGACTGGCAAAGAAGGTCAGACCACTGTGTAAAACTACCACTCTATAAAAGTATAGACATATTTGTTTTCATATGTGTCTACAGTGGCACAAATTAGAGGATTTGATGAGTATGCCTAAAACTCTGATTTTAAGATTTGCTCCAATGCGTCTTTTGTGCTTTGTTGAAGGGCAAGTCCTTGCCAGAGTGAGATTTGGGCCAGGAACTGGGATTTGGGATCATCCCTGGCACCCCCACCCCACCACCACCCAATTAAACAACTGAAAGGGCACATTTTCTCACAGGCTTGGGGAATTTAAAAGGTATTTGTGGTATGGAGTATATTAATGGAAGAAAGGTAATCACAACTGTTGTTTATTAAGAAGTTGTTTGAGGCCAGGGAGTATGTCATTTAAAGTCTTTATAATGCCGTATGAATGTCACCATGTTCTTATGTAGATAGAGCCTCAAACGGATTCAAAATAACTTTCCTGAAAACTTATATCTGATACTTAACAAATTAATGAACTAGTGTACAAATGCTGGCACATCTGGTGTTACACCACATTGCTTCTCGGTATTTAGGCTGCACTTTCTATTGTAATTACTGTTGGATGGAGAACTGTAACTGTGATTCATATATGTGTATTTATTTGTAGCTATTACTCCCTTGCTCTATGTCTGCCTTAATGTCCCTCTATTTCTGTCTAACTATCTATCTATATAAACACCCACACATATACATATATATATCCCTCTATTATATATGTGTATATATATGTATATCATTTCTCAATTTACTCATTAACAAATGAATGGTTGATTTACATTGTTTCAGTCAAACCAACACTTATTCATAAGCCATAAATATACTGAGACCTTTGTACTGGCCGGGTGGAGTCAGGTTCCTGCTGGGAGCTGTGTTAAGTGCTGGCTTCAGTCTGCCAAGCAAGGAGGCTGTGCTGGGGAGCACAGGAGGAGACCTGAGAGCAGCACCAGGGGCAGGTGTGTCTCGAGGCACTAAGGATGTAGAGAGCAGAGGAGCAGAGTCAATCCATGGGAGTACTATGAAGTTCAGCTTTGATGGCCAACACAGAGTATTCTTTAAGAACGTGCCACCATGTCCCCAAAACACACAAAGCCAAGAAAAATAGGAATAAAATAATGGAATAAACATATTGGTAAAGTTCATATATGAATGGATTTTCAACACATTTTTTCCATGTTCTGCTTCTGACTGTGTCCCTCTCTCATCCTACGTTTAACTATCATATCCATTAGATTGGTTTCTCTAGTTTGGACACAGCCTCTGGTCTCGTACTTCAAACCCAGAGGACCACGTGTTTGAAGAGGTCTCATTTGGGTTTCTGGAGCCAATCTTCCCTTCCTGGTCTTTCACTTTCAGAGATATGAATGATACCAGCAGGGCATCCTGCAGTCTTTAGTGGTCAACCCATTAACTAGGAGAAAGGCCAATCCTTTCTCCTAGTAAATGGTTGAACTGAAAGGGTATCTCTTGCTTCTGCATAGGAAAATGAGCAGGATTTTAAAGAGACATTTTGGGATGAAAAAGAGAAATATAAGTGATTCATAAACATTTGAAAAATAATACGACCTTAACAATCAAAGGAAATGAGAATTAAAAAAAATGGTTTCTTATATTTTACAAATTGGCACAACTTTTAAAATTAAATGATAAATATTTTCTATTCCATATGTGCTCCTAGCTCTTTCCCCAATAAGAGCTCTGCATGTGCTCTTTCCTCTTCTTAGAACACTCTTCACCTGCTATGAGTTCTGTCCTTGGTGAATGCTCTGTCAACCTCGAAGTCTTACCTAAAGCCTCATTTACACCTTGCCCATCCCAAAAGATTTCTCTTTGCATGTTGCTATGACCCTGTATATACTTTCCTATATTTTACTTCTCAGCATTATAGTTAAATTCATAATTTTGTGATTACTTTCATTACTTTTATTTCCCAGAATATACCTTTATATATTTTGTTAGTCATGAATCTATATCCTTTTTTAAAAAAAGAAAGAGGACCCCTATCTCACACCTTCTACAAAAATTAACTCAAAAATAGATTAAGGACTTAAATATAAATGTTACAACCATAAAACTCTTAGAAGAAAATGCAGGAAAATTTCATCAAGATCTTGTGGTAGACGGTGGTTTCTTAAACCTTACACCCAAGACACAAGCAATGAAAGAAAAAATAGTTAAATGGAACCTCCTTAAACTTAAACACTTTTGTGCATCAAAGGACTTTGTCAAAAAGGTAAAAAGGCAGCCTACTCAGTGGGAGAAAATATTTGGAAACCACATATCCAATAAGACTTTGATATCCATGTTATATAAAAAGATCATATAACCCAATGGCAAAGAGACAAGCAATGCAATTTTTTAAAATGGGCAAAATACTTGAATTGACATTTCTCCAGAGAGGAAATACAATGATCAAAAATTACATGAAAAAAAAAAAAAGCTCAAATCACTAGCTATTAAGGAAATGCAAACAAAAACAATGAGATACCATTTGACACCTTATAGAATGTCCATTAAAAAAAAACAAACAAAAAAACAGAAAACTACGTGTGCTGGAAAGATGTGGGGAAACAGGAGCACTCCTTCACTGTTGGTGGGAATGTAGAATGGTGCAGCCTCTGTGGAAGACAGTTTGGCAGTACATCAAGAAGCTGATTATAGAACTGCCATATGATCCAGCAATCCATTACTAGGAATATATTCAGAGGAACTGAAAGCAAGGACATGAACTGACATTTGCACACTGATGTTCATAGCAACACTATTCACAATTGCCAAAATATGGAGCCAGCCCAAGCGCCCATAAACCAGTGAATGGATAAACAAAATGTGGTATATACACACAATGGAATATTATTCGGCTGTAAGAAAAAATGAAATCAGGGTGCATATGACAATGTGGATGAACCTAGAGGATATTATGTTGAATGAAATAAGCCAGACACAAAAGGAAAAATATTGCATCACCTCACTAATTTGAACTAAATACAATGAGTAAACTCATGGAAGTGAACTTTAGAGCGTAGATTACTAGGAAAAAGAAGGTGGGCTGAAAATAGGTGATGATGTGTAATATATGTAACATTTTTAATAAGGTTAACTGTAAAGTGTGGAAATGAATGGAGTTGATGATAATACTTTATAGTGAGTATAACTAACACTGCTGATTTACAAATGTGATTGGGGCTGAAAGGGGTAGTCTGGACATAAATGTCAATTGAAAGGAAACTAGAGAATAATCTAGGAAATGTGTAATATAGTGATTTCAGTGGTGGATGAAGATTATGGTTAATAGTATAAATAGAAGAATGCTCTTCTTTGACAAAGTGCTAAAAATATGATGATACATGGGAAAACTACAATTAATATAATTTATGAACAATAGGTATCAGTAATATTGTAATATTTTGCAGCAATGGCAAGAAGATATTATTTCAATAATAAGGAACAACAAAACTATGGAATTTTTCCTTTTGGAGTAATGACGACATTCTAAAATTGACTGAGATGATGACCGTACAACTCAGTGATGAAAGTGAGAACCGCTGAGTGTGCACTTTGAATGGATTTTACGAAGCATGGGATTGTATAACACAGGGAATACAGTGGTGGAAGGTGGACTGTGGTTAACAGGACAAATATGAGAACGTTTCTTCCTGGACCATAACAAATATATAACACTAATATAGGGTGTTAATAATCGGGTGGGTTGGAGGAAAATACACCATAATAGTAATATTTTGATGATGCTCTTTCATAATTTGTAAGAAATGTTTCACAATGATGCAAGGTGTTGGTGATGGGGAGATGCATGTGAGACTTGTATGCTGATATGCATGTTTGTAAATTCACAAATTTTGCTATACATTTATTGTTCATATATGTTATGTATGAATGATGTACTTCAATAAATTTCTTTTAAAAATATGTGGAAAAGTAACTGCTACAACATGGGTGTGACTCACCCACAATTTGATGGATAACTAATTGCCACAACATTATTGGAGCAATCTTTCCTTTCCCCAAGGATCTGAAAAGCCATCTCTATCATGTATCATGGATCATGTTTGCATATGTACATGACTCTACTTCCAACATCTTACTCTGTTTCAATGGTCTATTTCTCTGTCCCGGCAAAACTATCATGGCTTGAAATACATAATTTAAAGTAAGTTTAATATCTAGAAAGTTGTATTTCTTCACATTTAGTTCTAGGAAAATTTTGGTCATAATCTCTTGAATATTGTTTCTCTACCACCACTATTCACCACCTACTTCATTCTTTATGTTCCTTTCTGCAGGGAATCAGATAAGTTCAATATCCAGCTTTTGTAGTCTCCCTTCAATGTTTCTTCTTGTCTCTCTCGGCTACATCCTGAGAATTTTTTCAGATCTATTTTCTTGACCATTAATTTTATCTTCAAATGCTGCCTAATAAGTTCATTGAGAACATGATGTCAACTGTCACATTTTCCATTTCTATAAATTTTATTTGGTGATATTTCTTGGTCAGTTTTTACATAATTTCTTATTACATATAGTGTTCATTTTCTCTTTTATTTTAGAAATATATTAAGTATAGATTTCCATTATCTATCTGTTAACTCCTAGACCTAAATTTATTTAGCTGACTTTATATTTTAAGTTTTCCTATGAGAAGGAAAGTTCTGTTATTGTGTAAGCTCCATTATTAGGGAAATTAATTAAATGATAACTTTTACAATGGTGTCGTTAATTGCTTCAAATATAAATTAAGTTAATTTTAATTATGGTTTGACATTTTAAGCAATTCATGGAATGAAAATAAAGCTTTTAGATATTTATTTTGTCAAGGGTGAAATAATTATTGTTGAATGGTATTGCAAAATCAGATAAATCACTCAATATTTAAATAAAAAAAATTGTATTGGAAATACAAAGCTAGAAACAAGCTTTGGTGATAAACAGCATCATGACAAAAATGATGTTCTTATTATATTAAGAAACCTCTGGGGCAGAAATGTACTTGCATTCATTGCTATAAAAAATATAATTTATAATTGTGTCCAAACTAGACAAATTATTCTACCAATAAAAATGAAATCTATACATGTTATAACTGTTATATATATATATGTATCATAGCTGAACTACAAAATGTGTATGCTGAAACTGATGTTAAATCATATATATTTATATATGTCTATATTTATATACATGTGTGTGTGTGTCAGCATGGCAGAATACATTTTCCTTTATTTGCCAAGATCAACTAATCAGTCAGAAGGGTCTGAGACAATTAAAGAACTCCTTTTAAAAATCGATCTGGTCTTCTACAAAGGTATTGAACTATATTTTAATAACATACAATTTGGTTGCATATTGTTTAAACTCTGCGGGAAAATTAGTCAAACTATTCAGTGACTGAATCTCCAAAATTTTATGCTTTAGCAAAGTATAATTTTTGAAAACAAACCCTGCAAAAACAGAAATCCACTAAAATTTACCTCAAATAAAGGATGAACTGAACCTATAAAATAATAAGAGCTCAAATGTTATAGAAAAGATAATTTTCTTTAATAGCACTTTAGAATACCTCAATCTACAGAAAAAAAATTTAGATAGAATGTCTATGCTTAATTAAATAATTAATAATGAACTTTAATTTATCTTTAAGGAAGTTTAATGTATTGTGTTATATAAAAGTATTTGTGAAAGTTAAGTTCTTTGGAAGGGGACATTTTTAAAAAAATCTGTGAAAGCATTTGGGCTGAAATAGTTGCACATTTCAATATGAAAAATGGAATTGAAAATGTTCTCCACTTGGCAGAACTTTTTTTTCACCCTTAGCTCATCAGTTGTCTCAGCATCTGAAAGATGTGGTCTACAAGCAGTGGAAATTTTCAAATTTATTTACCATAAATTGTGGCTATGATGAAGATTGTAGGTGATTTTCTGACAACAGATTAAAAGATACGGCAACATATTTTTAAGTTACAATCTTTGGGAAAATCTCCCAGATCTAGCGTTAGAGGCATATCCAGCTAAGAAGCTGAGAGGTTAGAACGTTTGTTGAAGTTCATTTCTGCCATCAAAGACAAACAAAATCATAAGCAATGTGCAATGTAGATGGTATACAGTAACTGCAGTTAGCAAACCATGTGCATACGACATTGGCTGTCTAGGAGGACCTTGACATTTAGGAGGTCTCACATTAACTGGTGCCACCCTTTGGGCAAAGGGCTTCTGCCCTAGATAAGAGAGCAAGGGTCTAACGTCTCAGCACCTTCCATCTGCTGAGCCCTCTCCCTCATCTTCAGCTCTGGTGTTTGTAGCCACTCGGGTAGCATGCACGGCTGCTGGACAGCAAGACCAGAGACGTGTGACAACCCTACAGGGTTCTGGTTGCTTCTCTTAGAGAAGATTAAATGTGAGCCTCTCTAGAACATGCCAGGAAGGGAGGGCGAGAGAAAGAAGAAAGAATGGAAGTCCAGAAGACTGGCTGTTCACGCAGAAGAGGTCGAGTTCATCTGCATAGTTCTAGATTTTAATCTGGAAGTGATGAATTTAACTTGGAGAAAATAAGTCATCTTCACGGCTGAGAAGCTGTAAGAGCTCAGGAGGAAGTTGGGCTTACTTATAAAACCATAAGTCAGTCTTCATTATTTGGCACAGTAGGGGTTTATAGAGTCCTAAGGAACACTGAATCAGGGAATAATGAACCATGGTTCCTGGGGAAACGCAGAGCTTATGTTCCTGCGAGTCTCTGGTAACAATGTTTTCATCAACTGATCAATACACAACCTTGTTTTATGTGTTTCTGTTTAAGACACCTTAATTGATATACATTGTTGATTTGTTAACACGGAACTCCCAGCTAGCAGTGCTATAATTCATGTCTGAACAAAGCTTATCTAACACATGTATTTTCCCCATAAGAAGCATCACAGACTTCTTGCACTTAGGAACAATAGACAGTCGTTTAGCACCATGCTTGGGGACCATGTTAAATAGCAAAATTGTCAAGCAAAAACACAAAAATGTGAAAAACGTGGCACTAAATGTACTGCAAAAAGGACACTTATTTATAAAATGAGAACAGAAAAACTAGGGAAGGGCATGGCTTTTTGGACCTCAACTGGGAACATGCTTGTCAGGCAACTCAAATTGCTCTTAGCTCTACCCATATCACCAAATGACAACATAAGTGCAGCATGTACTCATATTGGGGTTACAAATAAACCTTTGTGAGCAGGCGAATTAGCAAATATGGAACCAGCGAGTAATGAATATTAACTGTACATTGGTATGCCAATCTAGGTTTTGATTGTGAATTCCAATCTTACTGTGTGTGTATCTTTGTACATGTACCAGAATTACTTAGATTATATTTTATGGTTATATATAAATGGTTATATATATATATATATATATGGGATTGCAGGTTATGTTTATTTTTTGATACATTGACATTTTTAATTTACTATGTAAATGAAATGTGGAGCAATGAAAAAAAGCAATGTTATTCTTAAAATTAAAAACTATACCTACATCTTACCCTGTATTCCTTATCATTCCATATAGAAATAGCACACATGGCAAATTTTCCCAGGTCATATTTGATCCGTCTCTGGCTGACAGCTTTGGTCGCTGGCTTGTGTTCCCTGGCTTTCCCTCTTCTTACTTGTCCTTTCAGTTTGGTGACCTATTTGATTAGGAGTCCTATAGGCGGCTATGATTGGAAGCCTTCCATGATACTTGGGACTTTGATTCTGAAATTAGAATCAGAAATCAACGGGTGAAAGGAAAGGAAAGCATGCTTGGGCAGAGGGCAAGGACCAAAGACTCTAGCTAGCAGTTATGTCAGCCCATGATTATTTTTCCCGAATGCTTCTCTGATGCTCTGCTGGTCACACATAAACTGCCCCAAAGCTTATTTCACTTTTCCCCTAATGTCTTCTTACTGAAGTGATTGCTTTCCTTTTGAGTTCATAGGCACTCCTTTTAACATTATGCCTCCTAAGCTCAATGAAACTGAGCCCCAATTCATTCTATGTCATCCAATGGGAAACCATAGCCCAGTGGTCCGTGAGTGACTTTTGTGCTTTTCAAGTTTGTATCCTAATATTTGCTGGATCCAGATGGATAGATGACTTTGGTTCTCCGGAAAGGAATAACAATGTCAATGTCTCACTTGTTTTATGATAGAAAAGCTTTGTCATCATGGTTTTCACGTGAAAGATATATTTGCCACTTCTCAAATGTCAACTCTAACAGAAAGGGGATACGAATGATATATATCTTTAGAGTCATCAGTCCTTAAGGTTATGCCATGATGTGACATGCCTATTTGTCATGATAAAGTAAACACTTTTACTGATGTCTTGAATTTTTTTGATGTCTCCAAATACTATGCTTAGTCTGAGTTTGTTCTGAATTATGCAACACTTGATAGCATTTACACTAATACCTCTTGTATAGTTAAATAAATGGTTACCAGGATACACCTGCGTTAAATACTTCACTGCAAAAGCAAAATGAATCAAGTCTTTATATATATTTAAGTACAAATAAAATGAAACCTTCAACATAGCAAAAATAAAAAGTTGTAATCTAGTAAAGAGGGTCTCAAATGACAACAGCCCTGGCTCCTTTTTAAAAATAAATATAATTAGCAAAACTTTTGTTCCTGTATAATAATTCAAAGGTATATGAAACATGGTGTCGATTTCCTTAAATAAACAAAATGGTCAAAATTCAGTATTAAAGTAGTCATGAAATTAATATAGTGAAAACATGGATGTTATGAAAATCTTAATGATTTGTCCTGAAATAGATTTTGAATGAAATTCAAAGCATGACATCTGCTTTGTCTCACTTTTTTCTCTCCTTATTTTTCTCTTTTCTATAAAATATAGTTATAAATTCTCTGTAGTCAACACTAGATCACTTTCTACTCTTCTAAATAATTCTATTATTGATTAAAAAATAACCATTTTTTCTTCATTATACAAAGAATTCATCTCAGAAGGACAGGGATATTTATGTTTTAGTTTCTTCTCTACCTTTGGCACTTAAATGAATTTATTTATTTATTTTTTTTTATGGGTAAAAATCAAAATTCTCAAAATACATACAAACATTTGCAAAATGATATATAAATATATATGCATTTATGTGTATTTGCTTACAAAAATGTTATTTATATATATATATATATACATATATTTTAAGAGGTGCTTAGATTACCTAAAATATTACACGGAACCCACTGGGATTCCCATGTTGCCCACCTCCCACACCTCCCACCA
>JAKSZT010053798.1:9160089-9242189 GCA_026826555.1 Tolypeutes matacus
GTTGCCAGGGAGGCTCATCCCCGGGAGTCATGTCCCACGTTGGGGGGAAGGTAATGCAGTCATATGCTGAGTTTGGCTTAGAGAGAGGCCACATTTGAGCAACAAGGAGGCTCTCAGGTGGCAACCCTTAGGCACCCCACTACTGCAGGCTAAGTCTCATTTGCAAGAGCAAAAACTCACAAGGGTAGTCATTAATAAAAAAAAAAAAACAAAAAAAAAACATCAGTGGGTCATCCTATTTTGACAGGCACTGTCCCTACACTCAGAGGACTATTGCTGCTCACCGTCATACTTTCAATAATGAATAGAACAACTGAAAACTTCTTCAGCCTGATAAAGACCATCTATGAAAAACCCACAGCTAAGATCATACTTAATGTTGAAAGATTGAATGATTTCCATACATCCACATTATGGAATGTTTTTCCTAAATAAAAAGGAATGAAATCCTGATACATGATATAGCATAAATGAACCTTGAAATCCTTGTGGTAATTGCAAGAATCAAGTCGCAAAAATGCAGAATGGGAAAATCTAGAGAGACAAAAAGTAGTTAGATTATCGCCAGGGGTTAGGAGAAGGAGCGGATGGAGGTGGGGGGGGCAAGGGGACTGACAATGAGTATGAGACTTTTTTGACGGTTTACAAGTGGCAACCCTTAGGCACCCCACAACTAAATTTAGTTCTGCATAATATCCCAAACAGAAGTTCACAAAGCAGATATTCTTTTTGGACACCAAGTTTGCAGGAATTTCAGATTGCTATACTTAAAATCTATTAAGAAGGGATAATGTTTTATTGTCCAACGTGTGCCAGACCCCTGCTGCTTCCTACCACAGCTCCTTGCTGCCCAAGTCCTAATGCAAATACCAAGTACATGACATCTGTAATCACAATTAAAACTCCTAATGCAACTGGGTTTATGTAAAGGTGTGGTTTGCCATTGAAATGCAGCAAGTATTTCTTTTTTAGCTGCAACCTGAGAAACCTGTTTTCCCATCAGCAGAAAGTCCCTCTCCCTGCTCTTTCCCCTTAGACATGTCCAACTTTGTTTGTGGAAAGTTTCCCCAGAATGTTTAGAAGATTTTTAGAAGGATGATTTTGGTTTGACAGACTGGCCTGAGATCAGCAATTTGGGATTTAATGCATACATGAGGCTAAATACACAGGTAAATTATACTGTGGCTTCCATTAAAAACAACATTTGAGGGAAATGGATGTGGCTCAAGAGGTTCGGCATCTGTCTACCATATGGAGAAACCGGGGTTCGATCCCCGGTACCTCCTGGTAAAACAACAACAACAACAACAACAAAAAAAAAAAACAACATCTGAAATGCTGCCTAGTCAGAATATTATCAGTTGCTTCTGCAATCTTCCACTCTTCACATCATGGGAGTGATTTTTATTCATGAGGCCAAGGTTGCCACAGTAAACTGCGTTCCTTTTGCCACGAGCTCCTGTGTTGGACCTACTTTTCCTTTCCACCCTGGATTTGTAACTTCCTAGTCATGAGATAAGTTTAGTGAGGCCCCACATGTGTCTGCTATGGTCACTGGTGTGTGCACACAGCCCAGCAAGTCAGGAAACATCTCTGCATGAAAGAAAGACCTATTGATTAGTTTCAATTAGTACCATAAACCAATGACTAGATTAAGGCTTGAGACTTCATTACTTGAGGCAAGTTTATGTTAACTGCAAGTATAAAATATTGCATTTCCAAAAAACAATAATTGTAGTTGTACTGAGCATGTTCCACTGGGAGCTGGGCATTGTCCTGATTACCTGCCACACAGTATTACATTGATCCTGTCCTGAGGATGGCAAGGTGCTGTGTAAAGCAACAGCTTCCCGCTGAACTTATAAGGATATGTCAGACCAGAGAAAGACTTGGACAAGTCCAGCTTGGCTAGGAATGAGCATTTATTTAGGGGACTTCCCAGGGGGGCCTCATCTTCAGTTAGAGGGCACTTCCCAGACTTGACATCTGCACTCACCACCAGAGGAGGTCATCATTTTATGGGGCATGTCTACCCACAGCTGGCGGGCAGCTGCCTTTGAAAGAAAGCAGTGCATTGCCAAAGGTACATGACTTGACAATAATTACCAAGGCATGCGGGGGATGCACATGATTTTCACAAGAAACAGATCCTAAAGGAACAGAAGTTTTCAGCAGGGCAGAAGTTATACATTCGTGGAAAGGTTCATAGAAACAGGGGTGATCAAACAGTTTGGCAGGCTTCTGGTAAAAGAAGTTAATCATTCTAGTACAAGATCTGTTATCAGTCACAAGTCACAGGGGCTTGCAGATTTAACTATTCAGGAATGCTGGTACTGTTTGGAGTGGGGGAAAGAGCTGGAAGCGTTGGGGGTGGGATGCAAAGTCATATATACCACAGATCCTCACCCCCACCTTGACTTATGGAGTTTATTGTCCCCTATTCATAGGTCAGCACCCTGAGGCTCAGCTGGGTTATATAACCTGCTCAAGACGAAAGCTAATAAATATCAGAGTCGGGGTTTGCGCCCAGGAATTCAGGCTGCAGAGCAAGCGCCTAAACTTTTAGAGGATGCTGTGCTGCCCCTTCGTAGCTCTGCCTGTCGATGGTGATATCACTTCATAGCTGCTGTGGTGGTGAAGAAATTAGTCCTTCCAAAGGCCACTGAGAGGGGACATTGTTTAGCTTTCTTTACTGCTTTTACCTTCTTCTCTATTTCAGTGGAATTCTAATTTTTGGCAAACTATTTGTTTTATGCTGGAATTTCACTTATAATGGTGGTGACTTCTGCAACTGTAGTCGTCTGTTATTTTCAATGTATTATTTGCAAGTTGTCCCTAAATGTTTATGTTTAGAAAACTGGGCGTCTTTGTTTTTTTTAAATTTTTTTTTTTATTTTTATTTTTTTGTTTTGTTTTGTTTTACCGGTAAGTCCCGGGGATCGAACCCGGGTCCATCCATATGGGAGATGGACGCCCAACCAGTTGAGCCACATCCGACCCCTGGGCGTCTTTGAAAAACATAATATTTTTAAAGGACTGGAAGATTTAATTATGATTTTTAAAGATACTTTTGATTTATGTTTTCTACATCTCTGATATAATGGGATAATAAATATGAAACTGTTTTCAAATCATCACTACATATTCTACTTCTCAGTCACATAGCAACCAGGAAAAGTGAGATTGAGTTCACAGACTGCTGACTCTCAGGGAACATTCAAGTTCAATAAGAAAGTGGTTTACTTTTGAATTGCCTGTGCAAGATAAGCATAAGGTACAGTTTATATCTAGGCAGTGGAATATAGCTACTGTTAACCAGTGGAAGTTGATGTTGGATTTATATGCTTGAATCAAGTCTCTGGTAATAGTTGACTATCCTGGAAGTATTATGTGTTATTTTCCTATTTGAAAATATTCTTTGATATCAGCTTTTCTGCATTATAATTTCCTTAGTTAAGTGCTACTGCAGGTATTGAAAAGTAGTTTTTTTTGAATTTTTACATGATATATATATGTTGTTGTACCTTTTTTAATGTAAAAACTTTGTTGCTGAAAATTAGATTAAAAAATTTAGGAATATAGTAAATATTTTAAGTTCATGAAACCACTTAAAGTTTCATGACTATTTTAGAAATAAAATGATGACCTTGTCATTTATAAGGTTAAAATAAATACTATCATTATACACCGTTTCTTATTCATCCAGTTTTTTTTTTTAAGAGGATACAGTTTCAGCTCAGAGGTTTGTCTCTCTTTCCTCAGTCCTTACATTAAAATAACCCAACCAATACATATTTTTTTCAGTCCTAAGGAAGCTTTAGAAAACCCAGAAGGTTGTCATCAGTAGCCCAAAATCATTGAGACATTTTTGGATGATTAGAATACTCATGGGAAAAGCCAACCACCTGAAACAGTTTGAGATTCAACACAAGTAAAGGTTGTGTTCATTTGGGAGATAAATATGTGGCTTTCTTGGGCACCCATAAAGTTTCAGAAGGACTTTGGGGTCCATCATCCCTATACGGAGAAACTGAAAGCAGCATCCATCCACGACTTCACGATGTTCATTGATGGTTGTCATCCTCCCTCTGTGACAGAAAATGCAGAGAGGGAGAGGAGCTGTGACAGTTCACGTCAAGCAGCCACAGCAGATCCAGCTGTACTGGAGGAAATGCACCATTAAAACTCTAAATTCCTCCCTGGAATGAGGAGCCCTATCGAGTAGCCTGCTAGATGTCACTGCTGCTGCTTTGTCTTTGTCAGAGTAGGTGGTGTTTTCGTCCTGCTGAATGCCCTGGGAGTGACTTAGATATGGAAGTGCAAGTTGAATTTTACTGCCTAAAAGAAGATGAAGAATTTGAGTTGGGGGTAGAAGACCCATCTGGGAAGGACAGAGTGAGAAGGAGAAATCAGAGAAGAGAGAGAAGCAGGCAAGGGAACAGGGCTGGAGCTCCTGAGCCATGATTGACGGAAAGGGCTTTAAAAGAAAGGGATGTCTGATATTAAAGTTCTTTGTCTTGTTGCTACTTCTAAGTTCACTGCAAGCCCTGAGACCTTCAGCAAACCTCTACTCTCTCAAATGCTTTTCTGAATGTGTTGATGGGGCTGATTAATCCTTGTTGGACAAGGCCCATTTCCCCACACAGGCACCTCAGGATGAAACACAAACAAATGTGCTGGACATCAAAATGATTCAAACTTCAGGTCAGCAGAGGCAGAAGTTCAGGGACTAGGTCCCTGGAATATGAGGAAGACTTTGAGCTTCAACAAGTCATAAAATGGAAGATCATGCTAATATTATTTGGATATTAAGGAGCTGGACATCTCAGAAGCATTTGGGTTTACTGAGAGGGGGATATATATAGTTCAGCATAATAATAAAATCCAGAAGAGGAGCCCTCTGTCTTTCCAGGAAACCCTTTCCTGCATTCCACTTATAACTATTCATCTTGCCAGAGCTGGCCAACCCAAAGGTGATTGGAAAATACAAGTCATAGTGAGATAAGTCATAGGTAGAGCATTCAAAGGGCCTGGAGCACTATTAGCATGAGAAGGATGCACTGGCAGAGGCTCACTGCCCTGTCCTCCCAGGCCTTGGCTGGGACAGGCTGTAGGCTAAAAGTGATGGAAACTTTACCATCCATGGGTCTACCCATAGAAGGGCTTTGCATGGGTGGCCCCCCCTCCACCACCACCCCTCTTTTGTCTTCTTGTTCATGGATCATGTAGTGAAGCTTTCCCAAGAGCCCTGTTGACTTTCTCACAGTACCTGGGTGAAGCCTATACCTGGGATCCCACACAAGCCTAGCTTTTCTGGCTGGGGTCATATTCACCTACTGTTTACTTATTTAGATGCTAAACAAGAACTCCATTGGATCTTAATCAACTTTGTCTGCTACTGGCCTCTTCTCTTCAAAAAGTCTTGGGGAGAAATGCTTATATTAACTCATTACCCCTAAATACACAGCACATGTGCTCATTTACTCTTCATTCTTTCCTCCCCTCCTTTCTGCAGTGATATTTAATAAATGATTTTGACCTTGAAACGGACTTGCAGGTGGTAAAAGTTTCTCCATAGACACATGAAAAGCAGCTAAATTATAATGTGCTTGTTATACAGGGGGATAAAAACAATACACATAAGGAAGAAAATGTTTGCACAACAAATACCTGGTAAAAGTCTTGTATCCAAAATATACAAAGAACCCTTAAACCTCAACAATAAGGAATCAAACAACCCAATTAAAACATGGGCAAAAGGACTGAATAGACACAATTTATGAAACGTAAAATATACATATCCATGTTTCCTTACTGATACGAATAAATGATTGGAGGGAGAAATAAATGGCTAAGAATAGAAACTTTCCCATGTAGAATTCCAAGTAATTTGTAAATACTCTGCCCTCAAGGATGTGGAGACTAAATCCTTTTGCTTAAGTGTAGGCTCTGCAGTGACTTTCTTCCAAATAGTAGATAAGGAGGGAGGGAAAGAGTAACTTTACCATGGAGAATCCAAAAAACTATGTCAACTATACGATCAAGGTTAGCATCAACATAAGTCATACAAAATGCAACCTTGATATATTTTTATGAGAATGGTGCTTTACCTCAGTGATCTTCCTCCCAAAATCCATAACCACAGACTAATTGAGAAATACTTCAGGCAAATTCCATTAGGAGAGCATTCTACAGAGTACCTGACCTGAAATCCTAAAAACTCTCAAAGTTATCAAAAAGAAAGTCTGTCACAGCCAAGAGTTTCCTAAAGAGAGATGACAACTAAATAGAATGTGGATCCCGGATGGATCTTGGAACAGAAAAAGGACATTAGGTGAAAACTAATGTCCATCAGAGTAAAGTAAGGATTTCAGTTAATAATAGGGTCTCAGTATTGGTTCATTTTGACAAATATACCATTCTAATGTAAGATGTTATATTTGGGGGAACTAAATGTAGGGTAGAGAATTCTCTGTGTTATATATATATATTTAAATTTTTCTATAAATCTAAAAGTATTTTTAACATTTAAAAGCTTACTGAAAATATAAAGATTTTTTTGTATATCATTTAAATACAATATTATATCATTCTATGTAAGTTTTTCAGATATAGACAACTGATAGCTATTCACACCATAGAACAATGCATGAAAACAAATTACATGAAAAAAATAAAATAAAGCCCTGAACAAAACAACTTTTCCTATATATATATATATTCTCATAGCAGTCCTCTTTCAGGAAATATTTCCTAACAGCTCCATTCACCATTCATTGTAATTTCAGGTAATGTCCAGATGTCTTATCTTGCATTTTTACCTCATTGCTTCATAAGTGGTTGGTTGATTTTCCAACTAAACAATCTATTCCTGGCATGCTGAGGAGTCTTAAATTCTTCACCTAGCTTCACAGTAGGCATATAGTAAGCTATCAAGTGCTTAATGAATACAAATTTATTCTTTTAGCCATTCATAGTTTCTTTTTATATCTGTAAGCTTCATTGTCATAAGGTGGCAGCAGACACTACCTGTAATGCATGACTTGATTGTGCATAATTCAGGTCTGAATGTTTGAAAAGTCATCACATCAATAGTCCTTTCTTTTAGGTTAACTTAGTAAAGCTAGTTTATGGCTTCTTTTTATGCTTAACATGCTTGATTCTTTCACCATACTCCAGAGCTATGAATTTTAAAATGTGACATCTACTGGGTCACATCTCCTTTTAATGTAACCTGTTGGAATTTTTCTTTTTTTAATTTTCAAACCTCCCAATGAAATACTGAATTGTAAATAGAACTGTAACTCACCCATAGAATTGATCCTTGGCATTTTCAACAGCTGTGTCCAAAATGCTCCATGCTGGAGTGCAGGCGGGAGTGACAATGGACCTTGGCAGTGTAGCAATCTCTGTTTTTTTGAGGCAGTTTATTTTGATACGTCTTTTTCCTTATCACCCTTGCAGCTTCCAGGAAGTTGGACATTATAGGTTTTCTGTCAGGATTTTAAAAGATCTACTATGGCTCTACAGGAATATAACAATTTAGACAGTAAACTCTATGTGCCAGGCTGAACATTTCTAAACATCAGGGTTCAGCTTGTATAAAATGAAGGCTGCTTTATATTTCTTCGTTTTCAGCACTGCATTTACATAGACTTGTGCTGATTTTAGTTAATCATGAGTGTGATGATTAGGCTAATGTGTCAACTCAGCCAGGTAATAGTGCCCAGTTGTTAAAAGGGCATTTCATGACTTTAATCATCAATGAGTTGATTGCATAGATGGCAGGGTACATCTACAGTCAACTGAGGAGTTTGCTTTCAGCAATGAGTGAAGTCTTATCTAGTCAAAGGCCTTTAAAGGGGAAGTGATTTCAGCATACAGGCACCCAGCGTCTCCTGGGAATTACTCAAAGACCTTCGTCAGAGCCCCTGGTTTGCAGCCTGCCATGTGGAATTTAGACTTGTGTAACCCCACGGTTGCATGAGACAATTTTTAAAAATCTCATAGTATTTACAGATATCTCCTGTTTGTTCTGTTTCCCTAAAGAACCCTGACTAATACAATGAGTTTGTATCAGATAGCAAAATATAGTATCTAAATTTCTGGTACATGATGTAGTACATTGGTTGTTTCATGAGTGGTCATGAACTGTTTAAACAACAAAACTCCAGGATTTTTAGAAAATCTTGGAAAAGGGTTAGAGGAAATGAGAATGTTTGATTTTTCAAGTCAAGATGCATTCATAGAAATTTTAGAAATGATGTTAGATGTTTGAACTCTAGATCCTCAAGAGTATTTGTATTACTTACAATAAATAAAGGATAGTTTTAAAACTCCAGTCAAAAGTAGCTGCTGACAAGGAAAAAAAAATATTTTTAAGACCCCCAGAGCTTCTTGGGTGATAGCATTTGCATGGGTTTTTCTGGTGTCATCTTGAAAATAAAGCTTGTCAGAACTCTAATAATAAAATAGTAAAGATTCTGGAATTAGGGTATAACAAATGACCACCTATAGATATTTATCCTTGCATTTAAATGATTTTTATATTCGATATATTATTTCAATTTAAATTATGATAAAATATCAGTTAACATTCTGGTTTATCCAGATACATTATAACTTAATCTGAGGCAAATGAATATTTCCCCTCCATTTTTTGTAACAGTCATACATTCTATGTTCATTTTATATCTTATTATGTTGACTCCACATTCCAGAGCAATTTAAACTAATAATGATGTTAGCAATCATTTGTGGTGCAAAATTTTATAAGTATCATCTCCAGGGATTTTCCATAGAAATAAAAATAGTTGGAGATGTGTATTCCTTGTTATGAAATGGAAGTAAAGATATATTCTTGTTTTCCACAGTAGAAATGTTTTTCCTTTTTGGCTTTTAAAACAGGACATGCAATTAATTGCATCGAATATTTTGTGAGATAATGAAATATGCCAAAGGGTTTGATGTATTATAGAAATAGACTCCCAAGTAAAAGTAAGCCTTGCTTTCCTGGCCTAAATCCTATTTAGTCTTGGTAGATGATATTTTAATCTACCATCGGTTTGAATTTTTTTGTATTTAATTTCAGTGATTTTTATTTTTTTTTAGTTTTTATTTTTTTGCAACTGTAATGCACACTGGGATTGATTTATCATCTTCTATGTCTGTACTATCAAGGTTTAAAATGAACATTATTATATTATTAATGTGATCCTCTGGGTAAAATTAAAAACCTAATTCAAAATCCCAAATTATATTTGCATCAAATTATATACATCTTGAGGTCCTTGATATTTAGTCATTTTAGCATTGAGAAATAAAACATGCCTCTTAATTAGATCTGCATTATACAAATACCTACTTGATCCTGAATATATGTGCATCAACCAAAGCTCCCATTTATTATTTATTACTTTTAAATGTTAATTGAGGTAGCCTAAGCATGTAGCAAAATATCCAATATCACTAGATAGTCCTGTAATGAAAAGCACAGCTCCTCCTTTATCCAAGCCAAACCTTTCCTTAGTTTCCGGTGGCAACAATTTTTCATTATTTATAGGTCTTATGGAAGTATCACTGTAATCTAAATAATAAAGCTTGACCACTTGTACTGGGCATCTATTTCATCTCTCTTGTATCACTTCACTCGGGACCTGTTTCTCTCCACACAGATGCAATCAAGTGGAGGCACACATCCCGCCACAGGCTAGGATGGCAAAGGAGCAGCCTGGACCAAGTTCTCCAACACCAGAACAGCTTCATATATTTCAAACAATGGCAGAATTCTTCTGAAGGTGCTCATATGACAGCTCATTAGGCAGAAAATCTCTGCCCACCTGCCCTTGTGAACTACAAGGGGCCATGACTGGAATCTGCCGCAGGCTGTTGCTCCCAGCACTGTGAGAAGGTAAGTCAGAGGGCACAGGCAACAGAGAAGCAAGATTCTTCAAAACACCCAGTGAGCATTTGGCTCCCTGGGACATGAAGCTAGACATCCTTTCAGTCAGGTAAGCTAATGAGTTTTAATTTTGCATGAGCTGCATTGTAATAGATTTCTCTCACTTGCAACTGGAAAACTGTGTAAGCAGAAATTGGAACTGGTACTGATTTGAAAGTGGCAATGTACCCAAGGCAGAGAGGATTTACTCAAGGGAAATAACTGGTTAAACTGACTTCAGACAGGAGTCTATCAAAACTCAAGCTACAAGGATGGCGTAGATTTGCATGTATTAAGAACCTCTGCATGTAGCCAAACATCTGGCTATGACAGGCTATCCAGCTAAAGTTGGTTTAAGCAAAGGCAGGCAAGTGGGGAAGTGGCATGAGAATGGGGTAGTAAGTGTTGGACCAGGGTGTAGCAAGTGACTCAATGACTTCTAGGTTTATGCTTGGTCAGATGACAATAGCCCCAAGTTATCTAAGTCCATTGCCTGGAGGCTGGAGGAAAAGGGTCATGCTAGTCCTACTCCTTACCTCAGTCTCTTGGTTCAGTCAAAAAATGAGAATTTCATTGAGAATGAAATGATTCAGCTGAGGACTAGGAGAGTTGATAGTGCCAAGTCTCATTTTCCTAAATAACTGAAACCAATATGCTAGGCTCCAAATCCAATGGACCACAATTTCACAAACTGCTTGGATTTTCATTTGTTTATAAATTCTAAAAAAAAACAAGGAAAAAAAAGTGTTTTTAGTATAATTTGGCTAGAAAAATACTATCCATTCCTACATACTTTGGCTAGTGATGGCCCAAAACCCCAGGAGATTTGTAGACCCCTGAGGTGAGCAATAGGCATTGCCTATTAAAGTCTTCCCTACTCCCTGATTTATCTGTGGATCCCCATCCTGCATCATGTATTGATTTGGTCTTTCTCTGTCACATGTGGTTGATAGCCTTTTTTATCTCTTTATATTTCATAGTGAAGTTCTGGCTTTCTTTTGTTGGTGGCTGAATAAATCTGTTTTCTGCTTGGCTTTCCTGGGTTAAGAAGGTGCACTATGATCTCTGTGGATGTCGGCATAGCTTGTTGACTAGCTTCTTGAAGACTTCTCCAAATGCCATAAGGAAAAGTGTTTTATGATGGGGTACCTGCTGACCTTCGAGCAGTTATATTTCTATCTGGATGGATCAATCCATTTCCGTAGTGTGGGAACCCGAGGCCTCTCCCAGGTTTTTTTGGATAGATGGGCTCCCACCTTCTGTACCTTCATTTGGATATACTGGACTATTTTCTGATAAGTATTATCTTTCAGCATGCCCCCATAGTGGAATATTGTGAAGATCCTTCCAGAGAGAATGAGCCATAAGAGCAAAACCTTACGACTAAATTGACTGTGCCATTTTCAAGGAACAGAAAGGCCAGTTCTTTGGGGTGTGGAAAGAGCCAAAGCATGGTACACGATGATCTATAGAGGGAGGTAGGGACCAGGCATCATGAGACTTTTTAGTCTAGAATAACTACAGTGGTATGTATTTATCATACAACGCTAAAGGCATATCCTTATCAAAAATATCAACAGATTCTATTGCAGAGAGTGGTATATGAATGGAAAGGAATTGTGGATCTAAAGGGTAATTCATTATATTTAATATTGGAATAGTTGTGGAGAAGGTGGGGCTAACTGGGCAGATTTGAACAATATTTTGTGGGTGGAATCAACAAGACATCATGAAGGCTTGGCTATGGCAAATGAGGGGATTGCTTCTAGTTTATTTTGGATGATGGGTTGTTATAAACTGAGATACAGGATCCTGGAGGAGCGTCAGATGTTGGAACAGAGAAGGAAATCACAAATTTAGCATTATCTATATTGAAATTTCCTTTGGATACCCAGTCAGACATGCCAAGTATGTTGTTAGATGCTTGTGTTTGAAGCTCAGAGGAAAGATCTGGCTTGGAGATTTCAAAAGCCAAGATATCTGTCCTTAAGTGAAAATTGAGATATAAGCACAGAGTGAGAAGAGCAGAAGGTCTAAAGGAAAGAAATATTACTATTGGGGATTAAGTTCAGTTATTACATGTGCCTGAAAACCCAAATGAAGAGTGGCTTAAAGACAGAGGACTTTATGCCCCCAAGTAGAATGTGCAGATCCACAGGAGAGCACAGTGCTGGTAGAGCAGATCCAGGTCTCTTATATCTTCCTGCTCCACTTCCTCTGCATTGTCTATGATGGCTGCTGGAGCTCTGGCCATTGTGTCTACATTCCAGCCAGCCAGAGGAAGAAGAGGAAAAGAGCAGACCTCCTCTCATTAAGCCACATCAAAGTAGTTCCTATAGTAATTTCATGAACATCTTTTGACCAGAATTTAGTCACATGACATCCACTAGTGGGTTGCTGGCTTTTTTCTTTCAATGGGTTGCCACATGCAGAGATAGTATTTATGAGCTCAACTGCCGAGAGAATATGGAAGTGCACATACCGAGGACATCAAGCTATTCACAACAGTGAATTAAAACAACGGCAACAACCACCACCACCCTTATCAGATACTTATTTACCATATAATATTTTAAGAATCTCCCTTGAATTAATTATTTTAATATTGACCACAACCCTAAGGGCAGAGGTGTTCATAATATCCTCACTTTAGAAATGAGGAAAGGATGATATTGACACTCTTGCCCAAGATTCACCCAGCACTGAGATCTGAACCCAGGCATTCAGCTTCAAACTGAGAGCACAACTACTTCCTGACAGCTAACAAATGTGGTAGAGTATGAGAAGAAAAGCAGGTTCCTCAGCATCCCACAGTCCTTCAATACCATGTTTATCTGTTTTCCAGAATCATTTTGACAACCCATGAGGAAAAGAAATGTGGAAACTAACCCAAAAATATGACTAATAACTAATATTGACAACTAATTGCCAGAATCTAAGAGGTTTCTTCTTAATACAATGTTGGCAAAATTTAGCTAAATTGGACATTTAGTGACGTGACTTCCTGAAAGAAGGAGCATTAACTTCATCATCTCTTCACCCATGGTAGAATGCCTGTACAGTTCTGCCTCCTTATTTTCTTCATGGGTATTTTTTAAGATCTTTATTTTGAAATAATTTCTAACTTACAGGAAAGTTGCAAAAATAATTCAGAAATAATACCCAGAACTCCAACATTCTCCCACCTAGATACCCAGATTTACCAACTCTCAGCATTTTGCTATGTGTTACATCTATCTATGTATCTATGTATCCATGTATCTATGTATCTATCTTCTATCTATCTATCTATCTATCTATCTATCTATCTATCTATCTATCATCTATCTATCTATCTATCTAATTTGTAAAAATTGGAGAGTAGTTTGCATGCATCATGCTCCTCTAACACTTAACACTTCCTAAGGTTCATTATCTAAGAACAAGGACACTAACTTATGTATTTCTTTTAACTACAGCTATCGAATTAAAGACATTTAATATTGATATATTGCATACCATCCAAATTCCAATGTCTTCAATTGTCCCAATAATGTCTTTTTGAGCATTTTCTCCTCATTGTTTTTTTTTTTTTTTTTTCTAGAGAGAAACTTCATATCCCTGAACACCTGAGGTCCAAAAAGTAAAGGGAAGTGGAATTTACTGATAGTGTAGTATATCCTCAGAGGTAAATGGGCTAGAAATAAAATGTTGACAGAAATAAAAATAAGGCTGGTAGCATCTCATAAGAAGGTTTACAGGTTTGCATGAACTACATCTATATAAAATTCAGAGAAACAGGCAGTAAGGTAGGAGAAACCAGTGCTTCAGAGGCCCATTAAATGGAAGCCTGTTAGATCTGAGGAACAGATTTAGGACTGTGCTTTTCAGACTTCCATGCAGATCTATGGCTGGCAAGAGGAACATAACACTTCCAAGTACATAGTCACATTGTTTATCTATTGGAAACGACTTTGTCTGAACAGACTCTTTCCAGGAATAGAAAGCAAAAATATCCAAATTGAAGTCATGCAGAAAATGGAAGGAAAAAGGAATTTTATTCTAAAGACTCAATTTAAAGGAATACCTTCACAAATAATTTTTAGAGGCATCAGAAGGAAAATTTAAGAACTGCTATTCCCAAGAGAACAGAGGATGACTATGATTCAATTAAATAGGAGCATAAAGTTATATTGAGAGGAGAAAATTAAATGAAAAGATGAGACAGAAAGATAGCATCATGATGTCAGAAAGTTTTATGAAAAAATAGTAATGAAATGTTAGAGCTAAAATTCCACATTGGGACTGGGAAATCCATAACTGACTTTGGGGAAATCCAGTCCTTGATAGGGAAGACATTAAGAAGGGAGGTAAGTGCTGAAATCAATGTGAGATTCATCCTGGGAGACGCAAGGACTGGTGCTTAAGAAGGAAAAGTGTTTCTGAAGATAGGGGGATGCAGACAGGGGTATCCATGAGGCTCAGAGGAGAATTGGGAAAGAAAGGGATCATGATTTGTACAGAGATTTCTGGGACTATGTTCACTTTGTAAAAAGTTATCACACTGGACCTTTAAGACTTTTGTACTTAGGTACATAATGCTTTGGGAAAATTTTATTTAAAAAAAGACTGAAGAAATTGATTATTTGATTCTAAAGTCACAAAGATATAAATGAGAACATCATTCCTGACTAAGGAAAAATCTGAAATAAACACTCATTGTCCCCTGTACCCCTACCTAAGTAGCATGTAGATAAGAAGTATTTTATCATTGGGATGATTAGGCTAAAGTGTCAAGTGTCAGCCTTTCCAAAGGAGACCATACAATGTCAAGCATGTATCACCCAGTCTCCAGCCTGCCCCAGGGAGTCTGGACCTCCTCCCATCCCTGAGGCAGGTACCAGTCAAATTCCAGCATGCCCTACCCAACCTCCACCCATCTCTGAGAAATAAGCCTTCCAACCCCTGCCTGAAGAGGTTAATCCTGTCTCACAAAAATGAAATGTAAAGGAATGCTGTGAGGTCAGTAGGATGCAAGGCATTTCTAATCCTCCTGGTACCACCCAAAAGCAGACAGCTGCAGCACTGCAGACCTTTCATGGGACATCCCTGAAGGACAGTGGTGAGGGCAAATCCTTCCAGTGGGCAGAATTTCTAGCAAAGTACCTGGTTATTCATTTTGCTTGGAAGAAGAAATGGCTGGAGGTGCATTTGCACACTGATTCATGGGCTGTTGCCAATGGTTTGGCTGGATGGTCAGGAACTTGGAAGGAACATGATTGGAAAATTGGTGACAAAGAGGTCTGGGGAAGATGTATGTGGATAGACCCTTTTGAGTGGGCAAAAACCATGAAAATATTTGTGTCCCTTATGAATGCTCACCAGAGGGTGACTTCAGCAGAGGAAAATTTTAATAATCAAGTGTATAAGATGAGCTGCTCTGTGGCTAATGCTCAGCCTCTTTCTCCAACCACTCCTGTCATAGCCCAATGGACTCATGAACAAAGTGTCCATGGAGGTAGGGATGGAGGTTATACATGAGCTCAGCAACATAGACTTCCCTTCATCAAGGCTGACTTGGCTAGAGCCATTGCTGAGTGCCCAGTCTGCCAGCAGCAGAGACTCACACTCAGCCCCCGATATGGCACCATTCCCCAAGGTGATCAGCCTGTACCTGGTGGCAGGTTGATTACATCCGACCACTTCTATCATGGAAGGTGCAGCAATTAGTTTTAATTAGAATAGACACATACTCCAGATATGGGTTTGCATTTCTTGCACACAATGCTTCTTCCAAAACTACCATCCATGGACTTACAGTCTTATCCACCACCATGGCATTTCATACAGCATTGCTTCTGATCAAGGAACCCATTTCACAGCAAATGATGTATGAGAATGGACACATGCCCATGGAATTCACTGGTCTTACCATGTTCTCCATTATCCTGAAGCAGCTAGATTGATAGAAAGGTGGAATGACCTTTTATGGTGACATCTAGGTGGTAATACCTTGCAGGGCTGGGGCAATGTACTCCGAGAGGCTGTGTATGCTCTAAATCAGTGTCCACTCTATGGTTCTGTTTCTTCCATAGCCAGGATTCGTGGGTCCAGGAATCAAGGGGTGGAAATGGGATTGGCACCACTCACTATTAACCTTAGTGATCCATTAGGAAAGTATTTGCTTCCTGTCCCTACAACCTTAAGCTCTGCTGGTCTACATGTCTTAGTCCCAAAAGGAGGAGTGTTTCCACCAGAAACACAACAATGATTCCATTGAACTGGAAGTTAAGACTGCCACCTGGCCACTTTGAGCTCCCATTACCTCTGGATCAACAGGCAAAGAAGTGAATTACTGTACTGGCTGGGGTGATTGATCTGACTATCAAGGGGAAATAAGACTGCACTTACATAATGGGGGTAAAGAAGAGTTTCCCTGGAATGCAGGAGATCCTCTAGGGCATCTCTTAGTACTGCCATGCCCTGTGATTAAAGTCAATGGAAAATTGCAACAACCCAATCCAAACAAGGCTAACAATGGCTGAGAATCTTCAGGAATGAAAGTTTGGGTCACCCCACCAGGCAAAGATCCACGGCCAGCTGAAGTGCTTGCTGAGGGTAACGGGAACATGGAATGGATAGTGGAAGAAGGTAGTGATAAATATGAACTTCAACCACGTGACCAGTTATGGAAATGAGACTGTAATGGTCATGAACATTTCTTCCTTGTTTTGTTATGAGTATGATTGTGTATGTGCATAAAACAAATATCTTTTGTTTTCTTCCCTAACTTTTTCCATTATCATATGACATAAGTTGTATTAGTTTTATGTCATAATGATTTCAAGTTTAAGAATGAACATTACTCAAGGATTTGTACCCTATCTTATAGGGAATGAATGCATTTCTGGATGTATGGAGGACAGTTGAATATTGTTAGGTGGAAATATATATATGTATGTCTGTTATTGGTTTTATTTAGAGACTAAGAATGGTTTAAGGTGATGTGTATGGCTGCCAAGTTGACTAGGGGTGCACTATGATGGTTAGGCTAATGTGTCAACTCAGCCAGCTAATTGTGCCCAGTTATTTGGTCAAGCAAGCACTGGGCTAATTATAATACAGGGACATTTATAGACTTTAGTCATCAGTGAATTCATTGCATAGATGGCTGATCACATCTAAAATCAACCAAGGTGATTGCCATCAGCAATGATTTCAGCATTCAGAGTAGTTCTTGCTCAACTTTGGACAGCCAACATCTCCTGGGAACTCATCAAGGACCTTCATTGGAGTCCCTGGTTTGCAGCCTGTCTGCGGAATTTGGACTTGTGCATCCCCATGGTCACTTGTTAGAATTTTATAAAATCTCATACTATTTACAGATATCTCTTGTCAATTCTCTTTCCCTGGAGAATCTTGACTAATAGAATCATATTCCAGGCAAAATTACTAAATGTGCATTTATATCCAGGTCAATTTGAGCTAGCTTTTAAAAGTTAAATGAAACTCTTTTTTATTAAAAAAAAAAAATTCCTTCACATGGCGATATATAAAATTTTAAAGTGTGTGCTAAATATATGCTTTTAAAAAGAGTTAAAATATATTACTGCTCTTGAAAGAAAAAGCAGTATAGTGATGTGACATATCACATTTTATATGGCTTGATAGACATAGTTTTAAATGTACTTTTCATTTGAATTTTATCAATAGCCATCACCATTGCTGTACAAGCAAGTGGATGTGAGCATTGGATAAAGTGTGCTATTACAACAAAGTTTTAGATTATTCAAGTTATGTAACTAGTCAGAGAAAAAAATATATGTATCCACTTCCTATTTTTATTATAATTATTGCATTCAATATTAATATGCATTTTTACTAGGATAAGCTTAGCAAATATATAATTTTGGGCAATAAAATATATGAAACTTCCTACACTTTAATTTTCACATTTTCCTGTTGTTTTATGTTTTTTTTTTTTTTTTTTAGTTTAATGGCCAGTGAGGTGAGAAGGATTTTCATACTTTCATTATTAATTAATTTCTTTTAAGAATAGTTAAGACAACTTTGGGATAGAAAATATGTAAAGTAGAAAGCTTAGTTCCCTCTTATTCATATGCCTAGCATTCATTTTTCCTCTTTGGAAGTTATAGGTTTCTTATTTATCTTCCAGAGATAATCTATGTACTGGGATGCTTGTAGACACTATATTTAATGCAATATTGACATATTATAGTATTAATATTTTCTGAAATAAGGTAGCATTCATATTTTCTGGAAGAAAATAATATTTAGATCAAAAGGTAATTATTTGAATTTAGTTTTTTTTTTTACTTTAAATATTTTGAGATTGTTCCTCAAAGCCAGCACAATTTTCAAAACAACTATTATATTAAATTATGTAGTTTAATTGATTTGTCCATTTGTGGCAGATGGGGTTATGTACCCCAAGGGATTTGAGATATGTGTTGTTGATTTTAGTCCCATTCTTGGGAGAATGAAACTATTATAATTAGGGCCTTTGAAGATGTTGTAGTCAAATTGCAGCCAACTGAATCAGGATGTGTCTACATCCTATTACTGGAAGATTTATATAGGGGAGAAGCCATGAGGAGAAGCCAGAAGCTGGAAGCTGGGAGTCAATGAAAAGGAGAAGAGAAAGGAGAGGACATTGCCATGTGATGGGAAAGCCAAGGAAGCCAGAGATGCCAGCTGCCACAACACTACCTACCCAAGAGGAGGGAAGCCTTCCAGCCTTCAAAACCCTAGCCAATGAGTCCCTATTGATTAAGCCAACACACTCGGTGGTATTTGTCATAGAAACCTGGAAAACTAGAACACCAGTCCTATTATTTGCTGTTATGATCAGTAGTTCTGTGAATATACTGGTATGCAGGTGCATGTGAGGGCATTCTAACTAAGGAATTATTATCAGAGTTTGTTCATTTCTCTTCACTTATAACTATATAAAATATTTAGCTACTTGTTTGTGGAGAGAGTAATAAATTCCCATAAGTCAAAATTCCAAATGAATAAGAGTTATGGCTGAAATTACTAGTTCCCAGCAATTTTTGGTTCTTCTTTCCTTCTTGATGTATTGGAGGTTAAGCTGCCTGCCCTCCTAGCATGAGGCAGAAACCAGGAACCATTTCTGGCCAATGAAATGTGAGTGCAAGTGATGGGCATCACATCCAAGATGTGGGAAAGAAAATCCCTTGTCCAATTCCCAGATTTTCTTCTGCTGGGCAGGATCATGGAGAAGGCCTCCTAGTAAGACAGAAAAGAAACAAACTGAAATTGGCCTAGATAAGGAAACATTGCCTAGAGAGTCAGATTCATTGTGTACTTTGCATGAGCAAGTATTTGCTTTAATGCATTGAAATTGTGAGGGTTCTTTATTACTACATTTTAAACCAGCTTATCCTGAATAACATGAGAGAATTAGTCCACCACTTTTCCTCCCCAACAGGGAACAAATGTGTTCAGATTGTGCATTCCTTCAGATATTTTTTTTTCATATTTAAACTAATAAGTGCACATAATTCCTCTTCATATACGCTTAGATACCTTGCTTATTTGGTTGCTAATATATATTTAAGATTATTTTATATAAGTACTTGCATTTCTTCTTCTTGTATTAGTACCCATACTAACCATATGTTTTTATATCTATCTATCTATCTATCTATCATCTATCTAAATTTGGCAGGGTTACTGTCTCTTCATACCTTTTCAGTTTCAGAATTCCTGAGGATATTCTATATAATGTTTGGATCAGCTTGTCTAGTACTAGAAAATACTTTTATTTTAAATAGGATCATGTTAAATTCATAGATTACTTAATGATCAATATCATATTTCTGATTTATTTGGGGACTTTGTATTCCAAAAGAGCATATTCCTTTTCATTTTTTTCATATCTTATTTACATACCTATTGATATCTTTAGGTGTATTCAAGTTGTTCTTTTGCTTTAATAAATGAGTTTTTTCCTTTATTACTAAGCCTAGCTAGTTTCAATTTTTGTAGTACATCTGTTCATTTTGTATGTTATTTTCATATACGTAATTATTGAATTATATTGTTCTAACATTTTGTGGTTATATATGCTTATGTTTTGGATTCAACATCTTTAATAGATTATAGCACATGCCTCAGATATCCCATCTCACTTCATGTTTCAGTAATTGCATTTTTTTCTAGAAAATTAACATTTCATATAAATTTTTAAATTTAATGGTATGTTTTTCAAAATGCTTCCTTGTTATCCCTTCTTTAAATTTTTAGTACCTTTAGTATCTGTAGTGATATTCTAATTTTTGTCCTCAATTTTTATAATTTGTACCTTTTTCCTTTGTTTTGTTCAGTCTTGCTAGATGTCTATAAATTTTAAGAATCTTCTCAAAGAGCCAATTTTGGTTTCTTTATCTGTTTTATTTTACTTTCCTTCTTTATTTTTTTATTTCTACTCATTTCCTTTATTCTTAAGTCTTGGAATAATTTTGATGTTTTTTTATAGTTTTAAAAAAAGAAACTTAGAAGGATTGTGGGAAGATGGCATTGGACTACACAGACAGGGCTCAATTCTCTCACAAAAACAACAGAGAAAGAGCCAAAAGCTGTCTGAGGAGCTGCTTTGGGGGTCAGCAGACCAGGAAAATGCTACCCAACTCCCAGGGGTTGAGGGACAGAGAGACAAAGAACCAGAAATGACAAATATGAGTTACCAACCCCCCACATACACACTGGTGGCAAGGAAGAGCTCCCTTCTTCTACATCCAAGTTATTAAGCTGGGGTAAAACCCTGGGATCACTGCAGCTGACTGAGGGGAACAGACATCTTCCTCCTTGTTAGCTGTTTCAAGTTAAAGGGAGGAGGAGATAGGAGGGTTTTCCTCAGTGAATTTGGCCAGTAGAGCCCACATCAAATCTCCACTCTGGAGATTCAACAGAGAAACACAGGAAAGCCGAGAATGGAACACCTCCGTGGAAAGGTGCACCAATGAGCACCACCTGCTGGCTGGTTTGTAAATTGCATGGACAAAAACTGCTTTTGGTTTGCTCTGTATCCTAACACCTGGAAGAAGTTCTGTACCCCATTACTGAGTCCCTGGCCCAATTTTATTAACTTAAACTCAGTAATTTTAAAGACAATAAATTGAACCAAATATCAAAGAAGAGCTGTGGAAAAAAAAAAAAAAAAAAAAAAAGGCAAGAGAGAGAAATTGGCCATCAGTGTAAATTCACCCATATATTCAGATGCCTAGACATCAGCAAACAATTACAAGCCATACTTGGAAACAGGAAGACATGGCCCAGCCAAAGGAAAAGAAATACAAACAAATATCCTGAAGAGATACAGGAGTTAAGACAATTAATCAGTGATAATCACACAATTCCCTTAAATCAATCCAAAGAAATAAAGAAAATATGACAAAGACATAAAGGATACTTAGAAGATACTGGGTGAGCATAAATAATAATTTGAAAGCCTGCAAAGAAAAGTAACAGAACTTGTGGGAATGAAAGACATGATGGATGAGATTTAAAATACATTAGAGGTACATAAGAGCAGATTTGAATTGCTTGAAGACAGAATTAGTGATTTCGAAGACAGAACATCTGGACTGGGAAAGACAGGAGAACAGAAAGAGAAGTGAATGGAAAAAATGGAACACAGTCTCAAAGAATTGAATAACAATGTGAAATGCACAAACATGCATTATCAGTGTCCCAGAAGTAGAAAAGAATGGAAAAGGGGCAGAAATAATATTTGAGGAAATAATGACCAAAAATATCCCAACCTTTATGAAAGACATAATTATCCATATCCAAGAAGGACAATGCACTAGAAGCAGAATAAATCTGAATAGATTTACCCGGAGACACCTACTATTCAGAATGACAAATATCAGAGATAAAGAGAGGATTCTGGAAGTGGCAAGAGAAAAGCAAAGCTCACATACAAGGGAAATTATATATTAATAAAAGGTGCAATACTCCAAGAAGAAATAACTATACTAAATATTTATGCACCTAATTTGAGTGCCCCAAGATACACGAGGCACACACTGGAAAAGCTGAAGGGAAAACTAGATCTTTTTACAATAATAGTTGGAGACTTCAATACAACACTCTCATATTGGATAGAACATCTGGACAGAGAATAAATAAATACAGAGCTTGGATAATATACATGAACTAGAACCAACAGACATCTAAAGAGCATTACACCCCCAAACAGCAGGATATAATTCTTTCCAAGTGCTCATGGAACTTTCTCCAGGATAGACCATATGTTGGGTCACATAACAAATCTCAATAAATTTAAAAAGATTGAAATTATATGAAATACTTTCAATAATGGAATGAAGCTGGAAATCAAAAATGGAAAGAAAAAGGGAAAAGTAATAAATATGTGAAGATTAAACCACACATTATTAAATAATCAGTGGATCAAAAAAGAAATTGCAGGAGAATTCAGCAAATATCTTGAGACAAAAGATAATGAGGACACAACATATTAAAACCTATGAACACTGCAAAGACAGTGTTGAGAGGGAAATTTATATCCCTCAATGCTTAAATTGAAGCTGTAACTGCACACCTGGATGAACTATAAAAAGAACAACAAACTAATCCCAAACCAAGCTGAAGGAAAGGAATAGCAACGATCAGAGCAGAAACAAATGAAATTGAGGACAAATACAACTATAGAGAGAATCAACAAAATCAAGTGTTGGGTCTTTGAAAAGATTAACAAAATTGACAAAACCTTAACTAGAATGACAAAAAAAAAAAAAGAGAAATGATGCAAATAAACAAAATCAGAAATGAGAGGGGGAACATTACCACTGACCTCGCAGAAATAAGAGGGACCATAAGAGTATAGTATGAACATCTGTATGCCAAAAAACTAGAAAATGTAGAGGAGATGGATAAATTCCCAGAAATACACAAACCACTTACATTGACCCTAGAAAAGTAGAGGACTTCAACAAACCAATCACAAGTAAAGAGATTGAAACAGTCATCAAAAACCTCCCAAAGATGAGAAGCCTAGGACCAGATGGCTTCACAAGTGAATTCTACCAATCATACAAAGACAATCTAATTCTAATCTTGCTCAAGCTCTTCCAAAAATAGAACAGGAAAGAATGCTACCAAACTCATTCTATGAAGCCAACATCACCCTAATACCAAAAATCAGATAAAGATACTACTATAAAAGAAAATTGAAGATGAATATCTCTAATGAATGTTGATGCAAAAATCCTAAACAAAATGCTTGCAAACAGAATCCAAAAATATACTAAAAGAATTATACACCACAGTCAAGTGGGTTTTATGCCAGGTATGCAAAGGTGGTTCAACACAATAAAATCAATTAGTGTAATAAACTACATTGATAATTTGAAGAAGAAAAATCATATGATCCTCTCAATTGATGCAGAAAAGGCATTTGACAAAATACAGACACTTTATTGATATAAAAGATAAGAATAGAAGGAAGAATTCTCAATATGGTAAAATGCATATGTGAAAAACCTACAGCTAGCATTGTACTCAATGGTGAAAGACTGAAAGCTTTCTTGATGAGCTCATGAACAAGATAAGGATGCCCAATTTCAACATTGTTATTCAATATTGTGCTAGTGGTTCTAGCTAGAGCAATTAGGCTAGAAAAAGAAATAAAAGCCACCAAAATAGGAAAGGAAGAAGTAAAACTTTCACTATTTGCTGATGATATGTCCTAGATCTAGAATCTTCTGAAAAATCCACAAAAAAGTTACTAGAATAGAGGAGTTCAGCAAAGTGGTGGGATACAAGATAAATACACAAGAATAAATAACATTTCTGCACACTTCTGATGTGCAGTCTGAAGAGGAAATCAGAAAAGAATTCTATTTATAATAGCAACTAAAACAATGAAATATTTCAGAATAAACTTAACCAAGGACATAAAGGACCTGAATTCAGAAAACTACAGAACATTGTTAAAAGAAACTGAAGAAGACTTAAATAAATGGAAGGACATTCTGTGGTCATGGATTGGAAGAATAAATATCTTTAAGATGTCATTTCTACCCATACTGATTTACAGATTCAACACAATCCCAATAAAAATCCCAACAGCCTTTTTTGCAGAAATGGAAAATAAATTATCAAATTTATTTGGAAGGGTAAGGGGCCCCAAATAGCCCAAAAATATCTTAAAAAAAGAGCACAGTTGGAGGACTCCAACTTTTGGACTTTAAAGCATATTACTTTGCTACAGTGGTAAAAACAGCATGGTACTGGCATAAAGACAGACACATTGACCAATGGAACCAAATAGAGAACTCAGAAATTGACCCTCACATCTACAGTCAAGTGATTTTTGACAGTGAGGACAAGTCTTCCCAGCTGGGCCAGAACAGTCTGTTCAACAAATGGTGCTGTGAGACCTGGGTATCTAAATCCAAAAGAAAGAAAGGAGACCCCTATCTCACACCTTATTCAAAATTAACTCAAAATGGACCAAGGACCTAAGTATAAAAGCAACAACCATAAAACTCATAGAAGAAAATATAGGAAAACAACTTCACGACCTGGTGCTTGGCTTTAGCTTCTTAAACTTTACACCCAAAGCATGAACAACAAAAGAGAAAAATAGATAAATGGGACTTCATCAAAATTAAATACTTCTGCAACTCAAATGACTTTGTCAAAAGGGTGAAAAGGCAGCCAATTCTATGGGAGAAAGTATTTGGCAATCACATATCCGATAAGGGCTTAATATCTGCGATCTATAAAAAGATCCTCAACAATAAAAAGGCAAACTGCCAGATTTAAAAATGGGCAAAAAATACTTGAAAGGGCAGTTTTCCAGAGAAAAAATACAAATAGCAAAGAAACACATGAAAAAATGTTCATCATCGCTAGTGATTAGGGAAATGCAAATCAAAACTCCAATGAGATAGCATTTCACACCCATTAGACTGGCTGCTATTAAAAGTCGTAAAACTCTAAATGTTGGGCAGGGTGTGGAGAGATAAGAACGCTTATTCACTTTGGGTGGGAATGTAGAATGGTACAGCCATTGTGGAGGACTGTTTGACAGTTTCTAAGAAAGTCAAATATAGACTTACCATGTGACCCAGCAATACCATTACTAGGCATATACCCAGAAGAACTGAGAGCAGAGTCAGGAACAGACATCTGCACATGATGCTCATAGCGTCGTTATTCACCATTGCCAAAAGTTGGAAACAACCCAGGTGTCCATCAACTATTGAATGGATAAACAAATTGTGTTGTATACACACAATGGAATATTATGCAGCATTTAGAAGAAATAAAGTCGTGCAGCATATGACAACATGGATGCAACTGGAAGACATTTTGTTGAGTGCAGCAAGCCAGACTCAAAAGGACAAACACTGTATGATTGCACTATTGTGAACTAAATATATTGTGTAAACTCACGGAGTTAATAATTAGAATATAGGTCACCAGAAAATAGAAGGTGTGTGGAGAAATGGAAAGCTTAATTGGTGCAGAATTGGTAAAAAGGCTGCTTGTAAATCTTTGGAAATGAATAGAAATGGTGATAGTACATCATGTTGTTTGTAAGTAGCAGAGCTATTCTATGGGTATGACAGTGGCTGAAAGGGAAAGTCTAAGGTCATGTATATTACTGGAAGGAAAGCTAAAAACTGTAACATGGGACTGTGTAAGATAGTAAAACCTCATGTAAAACAAGAATATGGGTGATATAGCATTTACAAAATACGAATACAAATATACTAGAGAGAAGGAAAAAGAATAGTAGCTATGTACAGCAGGGGAAACAGAGAGAGATTGAGAGATGATAAGTTTTGTTTGTTTGTTGTTTATTATTATTATTATTGGAATAATGGAAGTGCTCTAAGAATTATTGAAGTGATGAATGCACATATATGTGATTATACCAAATACCATTGACTGTACACTTTGGATGGATTCATGCTTTATTTATATGTATCAATAAAATTGATTTGTTTAAAAATAGATACTTAGTTCATTGATTTTTAAGATTTTTTCTTTTGTAATATATGCAAGTAGCAGTATAAAATTTCCTCTAAGAAACCTTTGGCTTAAATTGTAATAAAATGATAAGTCATCTCTTCCTTATCACCCAGTACAAACTATTTTCTAATTTCCTTTGTGATTTCCTTTGTGACCCATGGGTTATTTTGAAATGTATTACTTAACTTCCAAATGGCTGTATGATTCCCAGGTTTCACTATATTATTGATTTAGAGATGAAATCTCTTTTGGTTATAGAAAATGTTTTATATTCTTTTAATTCTTTAACTTGCAGGGAGACTTTATGTCCCAGAATATGTAAACAATTAATGTATTTATATCACCTTGAGAATAATGCATATTCTGTTATTATTAGGTACAATGTGCATCCGTTCAATGTTGTCACATTCTTTGTTTTTTTCAGATCTTATTGGCTTTTTGCTTCTTTTATCAGTTGTTGAGATGTGTGCTGAAATCTCAAATGTGACTGTAAATTTGTGCATTTCATTTTCATTTTTAATTGTATTTTTTATAAATTTTGAACCTCTTTTACTGGTCAAATGCATATATTGAATTGCACGTTTGTGGTTGATTAAAACTGTGATGAACTGTATATCTTTATATCTAGCAAGTCTTCATACTTTAAAACCTGTATTGTTTTACTGTAGCTTTGTTGTCATTAGTAATTAGAAACACATTGAATATAATTCTTTTACTTGCACACTTTCTGCATCCTTAGGTCTCTTTGAAGCATCACTGTTTAGGTTTGGCTCTCCAGAAGCCAAACAGGAGCATCCAGCCTCCGTCTGACCCTGACTCCAAGCAAGGGAGCCCAGTCAGCATGGACTCAGAGCTGCCCTGGAGGGAAAAGGAGCTCCCAGTGCTGAGGGCTGGCTGTCAGCACTTGCTGGGGAGCACATCCAGGGTCCCCTTTTCAGTTGTCTGAAGAGAGAAGTTTCTGCGGGTTTTTAGCAGCAAAGAACCCTAGACTTTGGGTACAGAGCACAGTGAAGCAGTCAAACGTTCCTTTGAAAATGATGTGTCTCCACTGTCCTAACTGGTTTTAAACTGTTTTCTTGTTTGTATTTTGTTTCAGCAGTTTTGTAGTGAAGGATCTGGATATAAGTCCACATGCTGGTGCTTAGAGGTAGAAGACTTTCTTGCATCTTTGGATTGATGTTTCATAAGTTTGGGAAAATTCTCCGCCGTTATCTCCTAAATATTTATTTTGTCATATTATCTCAATTTTCTCTTTCTGTTACTCCAGCTCAATGTAGGCTACATCGTTGTAACCTACAATGATGTAGGTTCAAGTCTTTTATTTCTCTTTTCTTTTTTATTAATCGTTGAGATTCAATTTAAATATTTTCTCTGGGCCTGGCTTGCTTTTCACTTCCTTGTCTTCTGCTATATATCTTTTTTTGTGTGAAAATCATCTATAGATTTTATAAATATCAGATAATGTATATTACTATTGTGTAATTTCCATTTAATTCATTTCAAAAGATTCTTAATTATCTAGCAAAAATCTACAGGTTCTTATTTGCTTTAAATGCCATGTCAGCCAATTCTATTATCTGGGCCACCTATAGATCTATGTAGTCTCCATTTAGTCTTCATTTTTCCATGTATATGGTCGGTGTCTTGACATGCTCAGCACATTTTGAGTGAATGTCTATAAGATGTTTTGTTTCTCTGGAAGATTTCATCCTTTCTCTGTAAAATGGTTATAATGTGAGAGGGTTGCTGATCAGATTAATTCAAACAGAGCCTGCTCCAGTAAGTCTAGGTTGCAGTTTTGCAGGTTTGTTATGGATCAAACTTCTGCTAATTTGGGCTCTTCTCTGGGTGTGGAAGTCAGGATTTTCAAATGTGATCCTAGGTTTGTTCAAAGGGACTTACTCCCATAACCTATCTTTTTTTTTGGAATCACGAGGAACATGCAGTTCTGTTTCCAGAAGGTTTCAACTGAGCATTCCCTAAGCCTTTCCCTCATAGGAGCCTTTTAAGTCTCCTGTTACCACTGCAGTTCTGAGAATCCTTCAGCATTTCCTTTACCCACAGTCCTCCCAGCCCATCCCCACCCCTGCCTCTGCAGTGGCCTCTGCCTGGACCAGGCTCTCTGGCTCTGGTGTTTGCCCACAATGGGAAAATGCCCTTAGGGAAATGCACCTATAGCTCCTCAAATCACAGTTCTCTACAATCTTAGTTTTCTCAACTCTGGTTATTTCTTCATCTTTCTGGTACCTTTAAAGAGATGGATTTTACTCATTTTTGATATTTTCTACTTACACTTGGAGTATGGTTCTGCTTCAAACTACCCTGCCTTGCTTAGAAGTTGAATTCCTTCACTTCCAGGTTCTAGCCCTGGCTGTGTCCCTCCAATGGGGCCCAAAGTCAGAACTTGGCACCTTGCTAATCAGAAACTGAGATGACATCTCAAGAAATAAACCTTTCTCTTTCTCTCTCTAATATATATATAGGAAAGAAATGAAAACGTTCTCACACGTGTTCATTTCTACTTGTTCTGCTACTACCCTCCACTTTCTTCTGGCCATCTTTTGTTTTCCACTATGTCCTTGTCCTGTTCAATTTGGACTTGACCCTGGGCAGTTTCTTCTCCTCCATTGGGTTTAGTCCTGGAGGCAACCTCAAAGAATTAGTACAAACATGTCTGGGCTTTGACCCCCTCCACTGTTGTGGATCTTATTAATTGCCTTGCACCTACCTTCAAGTTATAGACTACAAAAACACCTCCAGTTCTTGCTGCTGTGGTCAGAGTGGACCACAGAATGTTCAGAGATTATCTATGGGCTCTTTTGGATGGCTCAGCTTTTATTTTATTGATTTGATTGATTCATTTTATCTTATGGCTACCATCATATTGTCTGTGGTATTTTCTGTTGTTATCAATTCTTGTTTTAAAATATTTTCACTGTGTGGTCTTTCTTTTCTTTTTTTGTCATAAAAGATTTTTATAATTTTCTTGTGAATACCATTTTAAGTTTAACTTTATATGTTTAATTCACATTTTATTTATATTTGCTTTTTGATCACTGAATTAGTCAGGGTTCTCTAGGGAAACAGAATCAACAGGAGATATCTGTAAATAGTATAAGATTTTATAAAATTCTCTCATGTGACCGTGGGGATGCACAAGTCCAAATTCCGCAGGCAGACTGCTAACCAGGGGCTCCAATGAAGGTCCTTGATGAGTTCCCAGGAGATGTTGGTTGGAAAATTCTCTCTGAATGCTGAAATCACTTCCCCTTTTAAGGCATTCACCTGATTGGATAAGATGTCACTCATTGCTGATGGCAATCTTCCTGGTTGATTGTAGATGTAATCAGTCATCTATGCAATAAACTCACTGGTAACTAAAGTCCATAAATTTCCTTGTATTACGATTAGCACAGTGGTTTCTTGACCAAACAACTGGGCACAATTACCTAGCCAAGATGACACATTAGCTTAACCATCACAATCACGCTATGAGCTAAAATAGCATTATTTTATCTCCCTTTACTCCCATCTCTCCTCCTTTTCCCTCAAATCTATGCAATTGTAATTACATTATTTATTTTCACATATGAATATGTATATACAATAATTTCCAGAAGTTATTATCTGATAGACCAGGTGTAACTGCTATATTTTTGGCCCTAGAAGTAAAAGTTTAAGAATTTCATTATAGTATACTATGTCATCGGGTTTTATATATCAAGTAGTGTCTGTTTTCTAATTATAATTAAAGTATTAAATATGCAGCCTCAATATTTTTATGCAGTTGCTATATTTATTTCTTCATTGCCTGAAGTTTTCCCTCAAGCAGTTTATTCTATAAAATCCTAGGGGAAAAAGACACCAGAACTGGTAAAATATAATGCCAAATATAGTCAAAGGTGGAAATCAGGAAGCATTTTCATTATAGTACATTCTTATAGTTATCATATTTCATTGTTTGTTTTAAGGAGGTGATTATTGTAGTGTTTAATTTTAGGCTTCAAAACTTTGGCTACTTTTATGAGGAAGAAAAGCATCATTTAGAAGCTCAGTGTTGTTTCCTTACAAATTTGATGCTAGACTCATCTTTCCTTTAGTTTGATTGTAAGGTGATAGAACTTATTCAGCGAGTTTATATTAATAGATGATAAGAGCATAATGTAAGGCTCAGTTATTTTTAACTTGACAAGTCCTTTGGCAGAAGAGAATATATTAAGAAATCACAGTTCATAATAAAATCCACTGAGGAATTCATTAGGGTGCTTTCTTTTTCCTTCATGTTAGGTACAATTTGGTATCATGATATAGTGATAAAGTGGGAGAGCTGGGAGGATTTAGCAAGTGAAAATGAATTAATAGACAAAATGTCTTATGATAGAATAAAATGAATCTTGCTGTAAACATTGTTAACTACTTCAAACTAGCTTTATAAAACATGATTTGGAAACTTTGTGTCTTGTGTCTGGCACAGCATGCTTTACCATTTAACAGGTTGTTCATCAATTTGTTTTGCAGTTTCTGTGCAAAAATCTCACAATTTAATGTTGTTGATGGGGAAACAAGGCTAGAGCTGACCCTGCAAGGAGCAGTGTGGTGGCCTCGTGCTTTCAGGGTTTCAGGTTTTCAGGCAGCTCAGAGACTGCAAGAGGAACTCAACTCTCCTCAAAATACCCAATCCATCCCCTGCTGGGAATGTCTGAAATCCCATTCAGTGTCTCTTTTATGGTGAAGACTTCATCTTCCGGAGTGCTCTCATAAAATGAATTTGCCCCTCAAATTTAGGAAACACTGCATAAATCAACTAACATATAACCTGGGAATAGACATTACACAGATATCTGAAGTGGGAGAGAAAGTCGATGACTGGGGTGGTTAAAGGGGAAATGAGGGTGCTTCCGGAGGGGAGCCTGGGTTTCCGCACAATGTTACAATTGTTAAAAGTAGTACTTAGAAAGGCACACTTATGTGTCATAAAAAGAAATGAAGTGTTGATACGTGCTACCGGATGTATGGAACTTGACAACACCATGTTGAATGAAATTGTCTTGACACCTAAGGACACACAAGGACAAATAGTGTTCATCTCACTTGTATGAAGTACTTAAGAAAATTCATAGACACAGAAAGCAAAATAGTGGTTACCAGGGGTAGGGTGAAGGGAAATGGAGAGATATTGTTTAATGGGTATGAGCTTTCCTTTGGGATGGTGAAAATATTTTGGAAATAGTGCTGAAAATTACACAGTATGGCCAATCTAATTATTTTCAAAGAACCGTCCACTTAAAATGGTTAAAGTCATTTATGTTATTTATATTTTACCATAATTTTTAAAAAGTAAAGGAAAAAGAAAGGTGCATGTATGACTAGAGCAAAGATTCCAAGAAGGGTTCTGGAGAGAAGAGAAGTTTTTCACAAAGAAGTTTGGGCAAGTTGCTTACCTCAATGATTACTTAGAAATCTGTGGCTCCTAATATGTTAAAGCATAAAGTATTAAAGTCTCTAAGGAGCCTGTATTTAAGAAATCAGTACTGTCTAAAATATTTTGTGATTAATGATTGCCACAAATTCTTTGTGGAGGTGGAGACTTCTTCCCATTTCTTTGAATCTGAGTTGATCTTAACGAACACGCTTGATCAATAGAATGTGATAGAAGAATAGACTCTGAGTCTATGTCATTAGAAGCTTGCACCTCTCATCTGCACCCCCTTAGAATAATCTTCCTGGGAACCCCTGAGAAGTAGGAAATCTGAGACCCACATGGTAGGGAAGCTATGTGTAGGTATTCTAGTTGACAGCTATTGCTAAGCCAAGCTTTCATGCTCTCCAAACTAAGGTGCCACACCCATGAGTGAAGCCATCTTGTCACGCCTCACCAGCCCCTTTGAGAATTTGAGAGAACTGAATGGCTTCAGTTGACACCACATGGTGGAGCAGAGAACTCAGGTGAGCACTCCTCAAATTCCTGGCCTGTGAAATCATGAAGTAAGATAAAATGGTTTTTGTTTTAAACCACAAGATTTTTCATAGTTTGTTTCAGGGCAATTGATCTGAAACACATTTCCTCTCACCCAACTCCAATAAAATATATTGGTCTCCCATAAATTAGTGTTCCACAGACCAAAGGTTTAGAAACATTGAAATATTTGAAATGTTTTTTGGTTCTATTTCATTTTTTGTTCAGTCATTATGTGTATTATATTATTTAATTATATTATTACATTTTTAACAGTACCTTGTAATATTTAATGCTAAAAATAGCATTGATAAACCAACCAGACTTTTTTTTTCCTTAATAGTTTAAAATATGTTAGCAAGATTTAGCAGGCAATAATGTTCGAGTTCTTTCCCTTCAGCTTCACCTGAAGCAATCTAATGAACAGAGATGGTCACAAACAAATATCTATAAGCAAAACATAGTGAGAGAACACCATGATATGAATGGTTATAATATAGATTTTTAAATTTACTTTATGTAATTTAAAACTTAATTCAGTACCTTAATAAGGAGATTAAAATCTGCTTCCACGTAGAGATAATTGCAAAAATTTTTACAAAGAAGGAAAATCTATTAAAAACAATTATATATACAAAGATCAGTTAATATGACTATAAGAGCTCAAAATTATACTGTAATTGAACATTGCTTGTAAGGATAATAACAGAAATAATGAAAACCCACCACAATATAGTTTCCATAATAAATTTTCATATGACCTTTGGAAAGACAAATTGTATCTCCCATAGTACAGGTATTTTCAATTAAAATAACATTTTCTATTATTTTCCTATTAATAGTTGTAATTTTATAATGGCAAATAGATAAACAAAAAGAAGAAAGAGGAATAACACAATTTCAATATTTGGGAAAAAACTAATGCTTGCAATTTTCTATACATTCTCATTTTTTTCTGTATAATATTGTTTTATAATAGGATCATAGCCTACTACTGTTAAAAAAATTGTTTCACTTAGTTCTGAATATCATAAGAACATATACTAAAAAAAACATTATTTTTTAAACAGAAATATCTGTTAGTTACATGATTTATTTTCTAACTCTGATGAATGGTCATTCAAGGTTTTCCAAATATTCACTTTTCTTAAAATGAATGGGTACAGTGAGCATTAAAACATGTAAATAGCCTGAATATTTGTGACTCTTTAGTACATAGTCTTAGGGGTGTAATTTTCAAAGAAATGGCAAGTAAGATTTAAGGGCTTTTGACATAAAACACAACTTGTCCACTGATAAATGTTTTGCCAATTTATATCCCACTCAGAGATTTGTCCCAGATTATCCAAGCTGTTATAGTATTGCACTTTTTATTAGTTTTCAGTTTGCTGATTTTAGCTAAAATAGTCATGCCAAACTTTAATTACCATTCCTTTGATTGCCTAGATAATTAAAAAATTTTGGATATCTCCTCTATATTACACAGATCTTTCCTAAACTTGTGTAATAGTTCCTTGAGACATGTTCTATTGAAGTCTTCCATTGACTATTACATTTCTTAGGATTTTGAAATACATGTGATATGCAGTGATTTTTATGTCTCTGTTTGCAGTCTGAAATTTAACTCCCAACAATATAAGATAGTCCTCTTTGGTTTACATATGTATTTTTTATTTTTTCTATGACAAACATAATTATATTATACTATATTTCTTGTAATTGGGTGATACAGTTTTATCATCAATATAAATGATTTTATATCACATTGTTAATGAGAATCTTATAAATATTATATATTTGAATTCCATTCTTTTGTCTTTCAATATGAGGATTTTATCCATTTATTTTTCTCATTGATATATAAGTAAATAAGTATTTTTATTCCCATTTCTTTCTATGATATTGACTGATTTGTTTTCATTCTTTCCCCCTAGTTAGAGAAGATATAAGACTATTTTTAGGGTACTGGTAGTTACATGATTTTCTTTTCAAAATCATTCTTTAATGGTTATTTTTTCTGATTGTTAGTATCATGTAGGCTCTTTCCAGTGAATTAAAGAAATTTGAAAAATTTTATATTCCTCTTTTGCTCAATTCCACTTATAATTTTAATCTAAGCTGTAATATACACAATTTAGAAATCAAAGGGTTTCATAGAACGAGAAACAGGTTGCCCTTGATAGCCTCCATTTTTCTCTCTATAGACTCTATTTTCAGTTATTTTACTTGTTTTTTTTTTTTTTTTTGTTTAGTTTTTTCATTTTATCTGTAATCAACATCCTTATTTATTTTTTTAGTTTTTTTTTTAATTTTTTTTTTTTTTTTTTTTTTTTGGTGTTTGGCATTTTCCATTGATTTACTTTATGGAAAAAAAATAATTCATCTGTTCTCTCTTCCTCTACTCTGGAGAGAGAGAGAATTCCTGTTCTCCAACCTTGTCATGACTTTAAAACACTAAAACTACAGGAGCCATATTTCTTAGTAGGAATAGTTTTCTGTCCATGCTCTCATTTTAATTTTACCTAGTGTTAATAATTTTCTTTGATAATTCAATTGTTTAGCTTTTTAATGTACTTGTCATGCATTAATTCTCAAAATTTCCTCCTGTTTCTTACATCCATTATAGATACAGTCAAATAAACCAGGCAGTCTATTATTTTTCTCCAGTTGATAAAAGTTCTTTTAGTGCTCTCTGACCTATTCCAACCTCCAGGATGCTCTCCAGACTGTTAGAAACCTGTGCACACTAATTTTGCTTGTATCCCACTTCTACTAGCTTCCTGAAGAGGTAGCCAAGTTGTTGAGACATTTCATTCCTGAAAAAACTTTGTTCTAATAATTTTGTGATAGTTTGGTTGGGTATAAAAACTAAAATTGTTTTTGAAGGCAAATTATCTTTAATAGCTGTCTTCTAGTTTTCAGTGTTGCATTGGAGAAGTGTAATGCCATTCTGATTTGAGATTGTTGTCAGCTTTCTTCTCTGAAAGCTTTTAGGTATTCTCTGAATACCTTCCTCTTTAGCTTTTCACAATGTTATGCCACATTGTGAGTTTATTTTAATCCATTCTTTGGGATACCTGATAGTCATTTTATAGCTGAGACCTCATTCACCTAAATTGGTGGAATTTCCCTTGAATTGTTCATTTGGTTATTCCTTCTATTCACTTTTCCTTGTTGTATTAGTTAGCCAAAGGGGTGCTGATGCAAAATACCAGAAACCAGTTGGTTTTTATAAAGGGTATTTATTTGGGGGTAGAAGCCCACAATTACCAGGCCATAAAGCATGAGTTACTTCTCTCACCAAAGTTTATTGCCACGTGTTGGAGCAAGATGGCTGCTGACGTTTGCCAGGGTTTAGGCTTCTTGGGTTCCTCTCTTCCCAGGGCTCCGTTTCTCTCCAGGCTCAACTCCTCTGGTTCTGCCACAAGGTCAGCTGTAGACTATGAGGCTCTCTAGGCTTTGTCTCTCTCCAGAAGGCCAGCTGTAGACTATCAGGCAAATGGCTTGTCTCCTTTCCCTGGGCCTTCTCTTCTTCCTCACAACCAAACTCCTCTATGTGCTTACTTTCTGGAGCTCCAACTTTAAAACTCTGCATCAGAACTCCAACTCAAAACTCCAATTCTGTCTTTTGTCATGTCTTTTGTCTTTGATTCCCCACCCACCAAGGGGTGGAGCTCAATGCCCTACTGACATGGCTCAGTCAAACCCCTAATCATAATTTAATCATGTCCAGAGGAACAGACCGGTTTACAAACATAATCCAATATCTATTTTTGGAATTCATAAATAATGGCAAACTGCTACACTTGTTCTATTTTTTTTCCTGGAAGTCCTATTATTTGGGTGTTGATTCACCTGTGATGATGGTTTCATATTTTTCCCACTATTTTCACCTTTTTATTTTATGTTGGGTTTTCTTCCAATAATTATAGTGTTTTTATTATGGAATTCCAAATGTTGTTTATTTTTTTCTTTCAGTATTCCCTTAGTCTAGCATTTGTTCTGGTGTCTTTAATATCAAATCTTGTACTCTAGGATAAAAAAACATTTGGTGGCTTTTATTTTTAATTTTCATCTATGTACATAGACCCTGTTTTCTCAGAATTGCTTTTTGCCTCTTTGTCTGTGTGTGTGTGTATGTGTGTGTGTATGTGTGTGTGTGTTTATATGCTGTGATTTTTCATCTTTCATTTTAAAGCTTTCTTCAGTTATCCAGTCATAACTATGTATGCATCTAAATTTAAGAGTGAGTTGGGAGTGGAAGGGAAGACTAAAGAGTTGATTCCAGGCCTGGTGCATGCCAGTTCCTTGACTGTGAGCCTCTCTGACCAGCTGGCCTGAGTTTTGTGTTAAGTATCTCCGGGACCTTTCACACTCAGAAGAGAATTTCCATTATCTCTCTGGAGAGACTGTTGGGAAGCTGTATTGGAACTATGATTTGGTGGCTCCAGAATGATTAGAATCAATATTTTCACCCAATCATCTCTTTTTTATTTGACACCCTTTCCTCTTATTTTTCCTAATCATCAGCTTTACCTTCTCCTGGGAATACTTCTCTAGCCATCTATAGATGTGAAGACAGAGCTGACTCAGCTGGCATGTTCTAGAGAGCTAACTGCTACTTTCTTCTTCTTCAAACAAAAGTCTTTTACTGTGAAATTTAAAATATGTAGAACACACATGCAACATAAATTTTCAGATTCCTGAATTATCATTAAGAAGTCAGGCATGTAACAATCACAGAAGTAGGTAAATATAACATTGCCAACAACACAGAAGCTACCCAGATGCCCTTTCTACTCCCTTTTTTCCACTGTCATTTATGATAATATCTTCTTGCTTTCTTTCATAACTGTAAAGTCCACAAATGCATCTGAAACACTAGTATAATGTTGCTTCTTTTAAAACATTATAAAAGTAATCATTCAGCCGTTTGCATGTAGCTCAGTGGTTGAGTGCCTGCTTTGCATGTACAAGGTCCCGGGTTCAATTGCCGGTACCTCCTGAAAAATAAGGAATTATTCAATATGTCTTCTTTCGTGTCAATGTTTTAAAGTCAGCATTATGATTGTGTAATTCGCTCATGTCATTTTATGTAGTTGAGGTCCATTCACATACACTGATGTATAAAATTTCATCATATAAATAGGTCAACATGTATTTACCCTTTCTACTTTTGATAGGAAATTATTTTTTCCAATTTTGTGCTATTATGACTAATGCTGCCATGAGCATTCTTGTTTCACATAATTTTGCAAACTTCAAATTATATACCTTGGATTAGAATTGTTGAGTCAAGAGGTATTTGTATATTCACATCTGGTGGACAATGTCAAAATGGTTTATAAAGTTGTTGAGCCAATTTAAATATATACATTAATAATATATGGTTGTACCATATCTGTATCAGGCAATTATTGCCACATAAATGCTATGCAACTCTGTACCCTAGTACTATGTGACAAATGACATAAAGCATTGGATATCATGTACAGATTTGCAGGTTGGGTAGGGTAATTCTGCTCGGTCTTCTGGGGCTGGGAGACCAGCAAGGCAATTTTCCCATGGCATTGGCAGAAAGGCCGGAACCTAAATGGAGCCACTGGATTTCTCTTAAGTCCTAAGAGCAGAACTGGGGCCCTGTCCCTATCACTTGCTCCACTGACCACAGCAGTCCATGCAGTGGAGCCTAACATCATTGCAGAGGAGAAACACACTTTGCTTTAGTGAGGGTAACTGCACAGTCACATGGCAAAGGGTGTTGACACAGGGTGGGCTGAGGATGGATGAAGCTAAAAGCAAACTGCCTCCATCCTTGCCAATATTGGTGTTGTCATCTTTTAGATTTTGGCCAACATGACTCGACGTCTCTTGTGGATTCATGTTCTTTTACAGACTTGTTTATTTTAGATTACTCATTTCTCACTCTGTTTAAAAATAAACTGATTATTTATACTTTTCTTTGTCGTTAAATTATCTCTCAAAATCTCTAACTATGTCATTGACACCTTGAAGAGATGAAAGTGTTGCTGTCTTTTCAGAACATGCCACCCTTAAGATTTTCCCTGACGTGGGGAGGAAGAATCACCCTTTGTTTTTTTCCAAAGCTCAAACTTTGCTTTTATAGGACTGGGGGTTATTATATGCTTCATAATATAAAAGTAGGATGGATTCACACACACACACACACAAAGAATAAGAGTGGTATTCACAGTAGTATATAATTAGATTTATAGAAATTAAGTAATTTTATCTCTGTTTTATCGTCTTCTGTTCTCATATCTTGAAACTGTACACAATGATATTACATATAATGGGTAGGCAGGTGATATGGTTAACAGATGGGACTATGGAGCCAGAATATTATGATTCAATTCCTGTTCTGCTACTTACTGTGGAATTTAAAGCAAGTTTCTTAACCCTGCTGTGTTTGGTTTCCAAAATTATAGAAATGGGTATGATAAAAGTGTCTTCTTCATAGAGTTATGAAAACTCAACATTGTTATGTTTAAATATGCATACACATACACATATGCATATATGCACAAATATACATGCATCTATATAATAGTTGAATTCTCATAATGACACTGTGTGTGTGCACATGTGTACTTTTCCAAGCACTGTAAGGAATTTAAATGACTTCCTAGCACATAGTAACATTTGTACACATGTTGGCGATTATGGAAACCTCATTCTGGACTTCTCAATTTTGATTCACCTCTTCATTGTGTGGAGGTAATTTTCAAGAACTACATTAAAGAGAATCACAATTTACACATTTTGAAATCTTTATATAGTTAAGATTACTTTCCCAAGTAGAAAATTTTGAGTCATGGATATTGGTTTTAAACTCTAGTTTTGGATTCACAAATATTTTGCATGTAAATCACTGTTATTTATTGTTGCTCGCCCAAAGGCTGTGTTAAGTCAGCTTCCATTAACTTTCAGATGGATTTTTAGGGAGGTTATCTTTGAATGTTTCCAGGAATGTCGCTATCCTTATCATTATACAATATTGCATGCGTATTTCTGGGTGTGATGATGTGTCCTTTCACTGACTTCATTTGAAGCATGGTAGGGTTACTAAGCAGGCTTTTCTCAATTCAGAAATGTGTTCTTATTTAAGATGGTTTCCTTTCTACTTGTTCTGTCATTTTTATTTGTATAACAAATTATTCATGCAATAATTACCACCCATCTCTCTACCTATCTATCTAATCTATCTCATTTTAAAGTTTTCTTTACCTTTGTATTCGTTCTATATTCTCAAAATGATTCTGCACATAATCCAGCACATTATATTCAGCACCATTTTTATAATTTGTTATCTCTGATATGGATAAAAATTCAGCCCTTTTGCTTTCACTTTTCTGCACTTTTAGCCATCTAAATATTCTTCTCATCTTGATTTTTATTCCAGTTTATTAGCTTCTATTTTGCTTGTGTTTTATCATGGCCATGAATCCTTGCAGTTTATGGGAGATGCCATTAAACTGGACGTTTCATCTCTCCTCCACAGTAATTATTTTTGAATTATTATTTTCTCCCAATGATTTTAGATAGTTAAATTTACTTTATTTTACAGAAGTTCCATGGTGTCTCATTTTATGATGACTTCTGGAAAAGTTGTATTAGCTCAGATTTGGTATTTGTCTACAGAAAGGATGCATTTCTATTCTTTCCATTTTCTTGTTGATTCCCTCGTGATTTGAACATATAATTTGCTTTGATCTGATATGGAAAGGAAGAGGGGATATGCATTCTCCTTGTGTGAAGTCAGTTTTCTAACATGTTTTTACACATTTCACCTATTTTTATTTCAATGAATTGACGTGCACTACTTGCACCTTCTAAATTTCTACATTATCTGGTCTCGTGTTAAGTCTAAATCAATAGAATTCATAAAACATGAGAACTGGGATATAATTTCCATCTTTGACTCTACCTTTTGCTGTTTACTCATGATGGGATACATTTTCCTACTTCCAGCTCCAGAATATTCTTTGACTTAAAATTTCTTCCAACATGGAGGAATACAGTCAAATGGTCACATATCTCCTCTCATATAGCAAAGACCACACTTCTCATCTCATTTGAGGGTTAGGTCCTTTCACCCATTTTTAGGGCCAGCTATTTGTTTTTGGCCAGTGGTCCTTAAAGTTTATATTCTCAAAATTATTGAGGTCCTAAAGAGATCTTGTTTATGTGGATTATAACTTTTGATATTACTGCCTTTGAAATTAATATTGAGAATTTTTGTAATAGGAATCAATTGGTTAATAATAAATCTATTAAATGTTAAAATTATTACTAGAGTAGCTGTTAATATAAATATAATTTTCAAAATACCATAAAGGTGAGACTGGTATTGTTTCACATTTTCACTCACCCCTTGAAAATCTGTCCCAACAGTAGATGTTTGGATTCTTTTATCTGCTTCTACATTCAATCTGTTGTAAATATGTTGTTTCATTGAAGTATTAAAACAAAATCTACCTTCACACAGATATGTACTTGGAAAGGGGAGGGATATTTTAATAGCCTTTTCAGAGTAATGTGGATAATCTTTGGGACTATACCAAAACTCAACCATTTATGGGTTTTTTGAGATAGGGAACTATGTGGAATCTAAAACCATATCAATCAACTTTTAAACTCAGTTACATTAAAATCCACTAGTCTAATTTGCATGCTAAATGGATTCTTTTACCCATGCATGATTTTCTAATATCATGCATTAGAATTTTGGAAAATATCAGTTCACTGATTTATTCATTTCTTCCAAATTTTGACATTTTTTAGAATACAATATAAAAATATTAACTCATTCATTAATAGCACCACTAATCTCTTCAGAAAAGCCGTAAGTTTTGGGGAGACTTTAGGCTTTTAGAGGCTGATTGAAATTTTCCAAAATTGCATTTTTTTTTCCCATGAAAGCTAGAATTTTATCACTTATAGTGAATATCATCCACTGTTTTCCTGAAAGTAATAGACTCACTTTATTCATTGTCCAGAAACTTCCTGCTACGTGTAAAAGCCTTAATAACTGTAGTTTGCCACTTGTTGTTTGAAGTAAAAATGTGTGTTCCATGGAAAAAGCAACTATTCAGTTTACAACTCAGTCTCACATGTGCTTTTCATCAAAGAAAGCATTGGCTTCAGAAGGGATGTCCTGTGTAGTCCCGTTCTGATCTTTTCAAATGTTAAAAGGACATATACTCAAAGGCAATTTTGAAAAAAAAAATAACTTTTTCTGCTTCAAGATCAAAGACATTCTAAATGAAATTGGCATTACTTTTTCTTCTTTTTTTCATTCCAAGTGACTCATGGGTAAGAATATCATGATTATCTGAAGTTTGCTACCACTGTCATGATTTGTGCTATGGTGCCAGTAATTTTACCCACCATTGCTTTTGTAGCCTCAGAGAACATCAATGCAGTGAAAATTCAAATAAGTGTTTTTAGAAAAATACTCCTGCCCTGGTGATTCCCTGAAAGGGCATCAGGGCCTCCAGGTCTCTATGGATAACACTTTGAAATCTGCTGATTTTGACCTCAGATTCCATAATCAGAATACCCATGGAGGAGATATATAAGAATTTTATGAATATCATCCCTGGAAGATACTGCTCATTTATTGAGTGCATTGTGATGTTAATGAGATGAAGCCTGGACAAAGTTTTGTTATTTTATTGCCATCTGCCTTATAAATAATGTTAATTCTTCCCAGATATCTTCAGCACAAGTTAGCAAGTTTGTGAGCTTTTACCACTTTGGAGATTTTCTTGGATTTTTAGTTAAAAAATAGAGGGACAGCTCTGACGTTTTTATGTCATTCTGAGCCAGAAGTGATGAGACTGGAGGGACAGCACTGGTTGTGCATTTCAGCAAATAGGAACATATGTAAAATGCACGAGCCAAACTTGATCACTTGCAGTAGAGCCTCAACTATTTACAGTACTCTTGAGCACATTCTCACTTGCAAAAGTCTTCACAGATTTTTTTTCATGGCCCATGCATGTGTCCTGAAGTAAAATTGACTCTATCCCATACTACATGACTCTAGACTGTATATACTACAGCACAATATAAATGTGGCCATAGAGAGAAAGAAACTCAGACAGGTTAGCTATTGGGGTTGCCATCAGCTGAGATACTTGTAGCTGAATTTATTGTTACTTCATTGCCTGTCCTTTTCTCTCATACTTGAAATAACCCGAAACCTCAGTAAATACATTTTAATATGTAAACTATTATAAGCAGAAATGGGTTTTAAAAGGCTTAATGATACTTAAACTAATTGTGTAGAAGTGAAAATTTCCACATTTATCCAAGATCATCAAGCCTCCAGGAATGACCAATCCGGCTACTCTAAATGCAAGGCCATTTAAATGCACTAACTTGGAAATATTCAGTGAATTATGGCCCTTTTTCTTTGCAATCTATAATTAAAATGCCAATTTTATCTCAGCAATCTATGTGAATTTACATTGAAAATGAGCAAATTAAGTTTTTATTATAGCCTGGAGTATTTATTGTTCCCTTTTATGTTTGGGTATTTTTAAAGCAAGGAGAAAAAAAATATTAAACCAGAAAAGCATTTTAAAAAATTACGTTTGCAATTATTAATAAGGTAGCAAAGAGAATGTTGTCAGGTGACTGTAGGTGTTTATTCAAACCCTCACAGTATTGGACACAAGGCGGCTTGTTTAGCCATGGGAAAACCAATAGCTCTATGAGTAGACGGACTTTTTCATTGGTCATAATTTATATGCTATAAAGGCGCTATCTGAGAAAATGTTTTAGTGTGCACTGCAGACGACTAGTCAGAAGATAAAAATCAGCATAGATATTTCAAAGTAACTCTATCTTCCTATTTAAGGGTACTAGGCTAGTCAAAGCAGCTGGGGAAACTCATTAAGTTACTGGAAATGAGCCTAGCTGTGCCTTTATTATCAGCACTGTGATAAAGCCTCGTAGACTGCCTGAGAGCTCTGTTAGAGAAAGGATTTTGCAGCACTTATTTTTTATAGAGTTGCATATTTCTGTAATAAAAAAATATAGTTGTAAAACACAAGATTTTTTTAATTCTCAAACTGTTGGGGGAGGGTCTCCGAAAGAGAAGAATTTATGTTTGATGCAATTTGCATATTTTAGGAAGGTGCTTTACATGTTGATTTATCTCCTTCTTCTGTCCCGCTCTTTTGCATTAGAGCCACTGTCAAGAATCATCTGCACAATAGTGAGTTGGGGGCGATGGGTGGGGAAGGGAATGGCAGTTGAGGTTAAGTAAGAGTTTGGCTTTCTTTAGGAAAGAAACTGTGGCCTGTGGCATGTACTTTTTATTCCCATTCTACAAATGAAGAAATTGATCTTAGGTACGATTATTTGACAAGGAGTGAAGGTGAACTCAAAGGCAGATCCATCCAATTCTGAAGCACACCTACTGTCTGTGCCTCGTCTGATCCTTCCCTCTCTCTCCACCGATATAGAATCCTCTCTCCCATCCTTGCTCTCTCCCTTCCTTGCTGCAGAAATGGAACATGGTACAGTAGTCAATGATGTTTCCAACTACAAAGTCTTCATGTTGCAAGTGAATTATTTTATGATTCTGTCCAGGAAATATAAGTGAACATGTAGGATTTGTATGGCTGTTGTCCAAAAATTTGAGTAACTTCTCTAAATTTTTAGAATCTAGGTGTTACCAGATTTAATCTAGGTTCTTGACTTATGCTTCAGAAATGAATTTCAGAGCACGTCAGGTGAGTGAGGCCAGCAATTTATTAAGGTAAGGAGAGAAGAGAAATAGGTGAAAATAACAGATCATGGGTCCCCAGTAGAGGGTAAGGGGCTGAAGAGTGACAGAGAGGGCTGATTTATAGACTACAATTTCCCATTATAGATTATAAATGCCCAGGTTTTACTTGCATGTTGATCCGTGCAGGGGGGACATGGTGAGAGCAGGGCACAGAAGCCACGAGGGCCTCAAGCAGGGCGCGGAAGCCGCAGGGAGCAGGAGCAGGGGGGCAGGAAGACATCAGGGGTCAGGAACAGGAGCAGAAGGGGGATTTGACCTTTGTGCCTGCCTTTTAAACTGTTCATTATTCCACCCCTTCGCTAATGGCATGGGAGGAGTCCCAGGTGTTTGCTGCTTTGATTGATTACCCCATCTGTCAATCTCCGGGTGGAACCAATGATAAGTCCCTGGAGAATATGGGAGAATCTCTTGGGAATCTCTGGGAATCTCATTCTGCATGGTGGAAATCTCGCAAGGATCTTCCAACAGCCATCTTGGTGGGTATCAGTGTCCCTGTGGACTTATTGCCAGGTTCCAGATCCATTTATTCATTCCCTATATGAAGCCTGCTTCATAGGGAAACTCATATTCATTTGAGAATTTTTTACTAAATTCTCAGAATGTGAGAAATCATATGGAAAAGGCAAAAGTGAATGTGGCAGGGGTTCAAAACTATATTGTCACCCTGGCTCAAGCCTGAGGCAATGAAGTCTCCGACTGGAGAAAAAGAAGATACATTTTTAAAAAGGGAGATGGCAGCCCCATTGCTCCCAGGTCCTCGCTGTCACCGTTAAACATTCCTGTACCTTCCACAGCAAACAGGACAGAGGAAGACTCTGGGAGGAGGAAAGAGGAAGGCAGTCTGCCTAAGGAACCGGGACTTGTGAATGACACAATGGCTGCCCATCTATCCAGATAAAGTGCCTCAGAAGCCTCCAAATCAGAACTTCCAACCACTCCAGGAGAGCCTGTGCCCCCAGCTAAAGACTGAACAGAACAGAAATCCTTACTGCAATACCCGCTATATTCCAGGGAAACGCTGATGCCCCTGCACCTACACCCACCTCCACAGCTTCAGTGAGGCTGAACAGGGAGCTGGTTTTCCACCCAGCCCCCTGCCTTATAAAGTATATAGCAAGGCTCTGATTCCCCACCCACTGGTCTCTAGAGGAAGGAGCAGGTGGAAGCAGGCTGATGGGGATATTGTTGTTACAATCCCCTGAGTAAAACTCTGGCAGTATCTACTATTGTTGACGTGTGTACGTATGCAGTGAGTCAACTATTCTCCTTCTGGGTGTCTAACCTCCAGAAACGCACCTGGACTCAGACCAAGAGACATGCATACGAATGCCCACTGCAACCTTTAGGCACCTAGCTGGAAACCCCAAAGGCTCTTCCAAAGCTGAGTGGACGCGTAATTTTTGTAGAATGGTATAACATCATGTTGTACTCCTATAAAAGTAAATGAATGAGATTTGTATGCAATGATATGAAAAAAATCCCCCAAATATAAAATTAAGCAAAATACGCAAAACAGTTCATTGCATATTCTATGATTCCATTTATATGAAAAGAAAATGGAAATCTGAGTTATATGTTTTAATTGAGTATAGTGCTTGCATATTGAGTGAGTTGTTATTAGTAGACTCAAGCGTGGGCTATGGCATTTTTTTATTTCTTGGCATTGGTGATATGTCTGCACGTTCATTTTATGACCTTTCATTGAGTTGGACATCTTTGCTTGTGCATTTTACTACATGCCTGGTTATAGATCTATAAACATGCAAAAGTTAAATAAAGTGTTTTTTTTCTCTTCTTCATTTATTTTTCATTAGCAAAGAAACCATTTAACTAATCTGTGTTCATATGTGTATCTTTCTCAATACTGGAGGAACAGTTGAGTTTGTCATTGGAATTAAATGAGATAACTGAACAGAACTTTTTAGGAGTAATGCTTCCATGATTTGTCAAGCGGCCTTTTGCTGTTATTTTAGTTTTTGAATTTGAAATAGTTTGAATAAATTTTTTAAAAAATCTAAGTAGACTTTAGACTTTCATTTTATTACACTGAATTAAGGGCACATACCGAACTTCATTTCATTACTTAAGGTCATAGGTGACAGAAACAAGTTTTTATTTAGGCCTGCAGAAATAAGAAAGGAAGATGCTTTCCGAACCAAATCACATGAAGAAAGGGAATATTAGGAATGTACCTGAAGCAGGTGCATTCATCCTACGGTGGCATTTTCAACCTTTTGTGCATTGGAGGATTTATACCTGAGCAGAATAGAGAAATCTGGTAACTGTTCATAGATTTAAGTGTTTGTCATTACCATTATATAGTACTTGATAATTTACAAACTGCTTAAATGTAAAATAAATTAAATTATTAGTGCTACCTAAAGTATGTCCCAACCACTAAATTACACACACACACACACACGCACATTAGTGTGCTGCTAATTAATTCTTTCTTATTTAGAAGAAAATTAAATTTCCCTAAAAGTTGGGGATATGCATGGTCTCAGTATCTTTAAAATAATTTAAGCAGAAAGGTGAGAAAAATGTAATGCTACTGACTGCTCTACATAGGGATAGTCATACCTGTTCCCAGGAAATTCCAGAGGGCCCAGAAAGCCATGGCCATAGAGTCCTGGGGAGAAAGTAGATCCTCCCTTTAGCCTGGGCTCTCCCTCCCACCTTCTTTCTCCCCATTATTATCAATCCTGTGAACTAGATCCCCGGCCAGTGCGAAGACAGCCCCTGGGGGGTGAGGGCTTTGAGAGACTGGATGGCTTTGGGGGGTTTGGTAAAAGGAATGGGAACGTGACCAAAGACTGGCCACAGACGGTGAGGTCTGCAGTGCACAGAAGCTCCGGCTCACTTACTGCTTCACACCACAGGCATTTTACAGATGCAGTGAGAAAACATTCGATAAGTTAAACTTTTGTTCAAAATTATGGAACTACCTAGTTGTGAAGCTGCAGTTTAAAAACAACTTTTCCCTTAGTCCACGTTCTTCCGTGAAAATTTATCTCCTATCTAGCATAGTGCTATGGATGGTTAAGAGGCCAAATAGTTTTCATTGATTCCAATGTTTTTTTAATGGCATTTCGTTTGGGAATAGCTACAATGTTCTATGATGTGTTGATCTGCTCTACTCTTTAAAACTTAGCATTTAGTTATATAATTCTTTGGGGAAACTTTGAAAGGAGAGAAATAAGAAAAAGTTGGTCTGCAATTTATGTATATATATCCTCATAAATTTTCAGACATTCAACTTTGCTTAGAAATTTTTCTTTAGAAACATATAATGTTTTGCAGATGATCACACACATGACCCACAAACATATGTGTGCATACATACCCTTTCACGTATCTTGTAAAACAACTAAAGACAAAAGGACAAACATGTCTTGTAGTCATATATACTTGAATTGAAATGCCAGTTCTATGACTTTCTAGTTCTTAACTGTGGACAAGTTACATAACTTCTCTCTCTCTCTCTCTCTCTCTCTCTCTGTGTGTGTATGTGTGTGTATGCGTATGTAGTCTCCTTATATTTATATAGGTGGAGTGTCCTAATACTTATTGGTAGATAGAAAAGGCTTTTAGTTTCTGTATCAGTTAAGCTTAGATTACATACAGCTGCACATAACAAATTCAGATAAGGTGCCTCCATCACTTCTATTTATTCTCATATCACTGGAAGTTTAAATCTTGGTATTCCAAAAATAAATGCATAGCTCTGCAATGTTATCATGCACCCCACCTCTTCCATAGTTCTGATCAGTTATACACTTTATTTTAATCCTCATGATCATCCAATAGTTGTTGCATTTCCAGGTGAAAAGAAAGCAACATGGCAAAAGCAAAGGCTGCTTCATAGCTTTACTGGGCTCCTTTCCTCAAAACAATAATGGTGATTCTGAAAGTATCTCCACCGTCTAGGGCACGTAATCATACCTACTCTTCTTTAAAGTAGGCATATTCCTGACCCAACCTAAATTGAGCTCTGGTTCACATGAAAGAGGAAGAGAAATCTTGCTTTTAGACAATTAGCAATGTTTGCTGCATCTCAAACGCGATGGCTAACCAATGCCCACAGCTATCCTTCTTCCCATATATGGAGAAAATTCATTCTTATCCCAAAGATGGCAGCCCTCACGTCTCATCTAGACACTGCATTCAGCTTCTGTGGATAATAGGAGCCCCTCTGCCATTTATAGAGCAAGTCACTAAGCTGTTCACTCACTTAAACTAGGTGTGACCAGTGACAGGTGAGGAAACATAACAATAGTCTCTTCTAGGCACATGCTTCATTAAGCACTCATTTTCCTTCTCCTCCAGAAACAGAGGAAATGTTCAAGAGGATCCGTGCTGTGTCAGCCTAGAGGCAAAAGGAGGGCGATGTGTTGGGGAGTGCACACATGGTTTTGCTTGTACATATAACATCAGAAATAGTTCTTGTTATTTTAAGCCACAGGGTTTTAGGAACTGTTTACTGAGGGTGTGTGTGGCTGCAATAGAAACCTGCAATATGAGGTACTAGCTCAGTACTCAGCTGGCAGGTGGTGAGGAAAGTTTTATCAAAAGCTGGAATGTTGGTGATCCTTTTATGCAGTGAGAAACATTTGTTGAAAGTCTTGGCTGACATATCTTGATGGAAGATATTATACCCAATTAACTTGTACCGTTGAAGGAGTAGAACATAAATAGTGTGAGTTGATTAGTGTAAGTTGCAACTGAAAAGAAATTACAAGAAATGAGCTGAAGGAGAGGTAGCTGCCTTATAGAAAGGACAGAAAAGAAATAGAACCAGTCAAAAGTTTGCATAATTGCAGGGTTTGACATGTCAGTTATGTCTGAACCTGTTTTTGTTTGCTAAAGGATGCCAAAGCAAAATACCAGAAATGGGTTGGCTTTTATAAAGGGAATTTATTAGGGTAAAAGCTCGTATTTCTGAGGCTGTGAAAATGCCCAAATCAAGGCACCTTAAAAGATGCCTTTTCACTAAAGGTGAAAAAGGCTGTGGGTGATCCTGGGCTTCTGCCACATGGCAGAGTAAATGGTGGCTGAGATCTGCTTTCTCCTCCAGGCACACTTTCTTCCTGGGCCCAGTTGTGGGCAGTCAGCCATATGGCTCATCTCTTCCTAGTTCAGTCAAAGGCCCTAAAGCATTCTAATTGAAAGTGATCTAATCAAAAGTTCCTTTAACTCAGGGGTTCTTAACCAGGGGTACACGAACGCCCAAGGGGTCTGTGTAAAGATTTCAGGGGGTCCATGAGCTTTAATTGAAATAAAAAAAAAAAAAAAAACACATAATTTTGGTGGGCACATTTTGGTGCAAGTGTGATACGTTTATTAAATAATACACAGTGTATTGTGGGCTTAGTAAGGGGTCCGTAATTTTCACCTGACTTGCAAAGGGGTCCATGGAACAAAAAAGTGTAAGAATCCCTGCTTTAACTGAATCTAATGCAATCAAAGGATCCCACACCCCCAGGAATGAATTAGTTCTATGAACATAATCTTTTCTGAGATTCACAAAAGCTTCAAACTATCACAGAACCCTAACCTATAAAAGACAAAACTAAGGAGAGCCTTGAGTGGCAAAGGCTAATAAGTCAGTTTCACAGCCCAAGATGGAATAGGCCCATTCTTCCCAGGTCCTTCCTCTTATAACTGAAAAATCCTGCACAACACAACAAACCATTGTAGGAAAATTCTGAACATTCCAAGGAAAAAGGCAAACCACCCAGGGACCTCCGGATGAATGATGTGGTGATTTCCATGGGTTTCCTTATTGCCTCCTGTATATCACAAACAGAGTGGTGTAAATGCCTCCAAATTGGAAACATCAACTGACTCAAAAAAAAAAAAAAACCAAGAAAACGTTTTCTCCCTAGCCAAGTACCATAAAAGGGCCCCCTAACAGAACAGAAAGCCTTCTGGCAATATCTGTCCTACTCTAACCAGAAAACAATGGAAAAACTGCCCCATGCTGCAGCTCCGTGGGGAACTGATTTTCCACTCCAGTCTCCTGCCTCATCAAACAGCTGGCCCTCTGATTTTCTACATGATGGCACCTGAGAGACCCAACAACCCTGCAAACTGAAAGGAGAAACAAATACATCCACAATTATTAAACTTAGGGGCTGCTGCACTGCACTCTAGGCTTTTGAAGGACCTACTAGAAAATCAGTAAGGATGCAGAAAGATTGAACAACATGATCAACCAAAAGATTACAAACTTATACCCCATCCTGTCCAACCACAGCATATGCATACTTATTTTCAATAATCTATGGAACATTCGCCCAGATAGACCATATTCTGAGCCATAAAACAATATTCGAAAGAAAAAAAAGTCATGCAAATTAGGTTGTATGACCATAATGGAAACATTACCCCATTACCCCAAAAATGGGGATAAAAAACAACAGGAAAATCAAACATTTGGAATTACCCAACTTACAAATAAATAATCTATGGGTCAAAGATGACATCTCAAGAGACTTTTAAAAATATACAGAATTGAATTAAAATGAAAATACATCCTGTCAAAATATGTGGCACGCCAGTCATACAGTGCAGAGAAGGATAGGTGAGCACTAAATGCTTACATTGAAAAGAAGAAAATTCCTAAATCACTAATAAGTTCCCATCCTGAGAAAATAAAACAAAGAAGAGCAAAATAAACTCAAGTCAAGAAGATGGAAAAAATTAAGATAAGAGCAGAAATCAATGAAATAATAACCAGAAAAACAACTGAGAAAATAATACAAAAAAAGCTTTTTTGGAAAAAAAAAATCAAGAAAATTGATAAAACTCTATGAAGACTGACAAGGATTAACAAAAAGAAAAGACACAAACCACTCTTATTAAGAATGAAACAGAAGTAATCACTATAGAGTTTACAGCCAGTAAAAGTATAACAAGGGAAGATTATGAACAATATTTTGATCATAAATTTTTAGACAACTTAGAAGACATGAAAACTTTTCTTGAAACTACAAATTACAAAACAGCTAAGGGGATATAAGCAATCTGAATAGTTTTAATCAACTGGCTAAAGGAGAAAAATCATATGATCATATCAATTGATGCAGACAAATACTTTTGACAAAATCCAAAAACCACTCATGATGAAAAAAACTCTCAGTGAACTAGTAGAGACGAACTCCCTTATTTTGATAAAGAAAACCTATAAAAAAATCTAGAGCTAAAATATGATTTAATAGAATAAGACTGAAAGCTTTCCCCCTAATATTGGGACTAAGAGTTGAATGTCTACTCTCTCCCCTCCTTTTCAGCATAGTATTGGAAGTTCTTGACAGCACAGTAAGAAAAGAAAAAGAAATAAAAAGCATATAGATGAGAAAGGAAGAAACAAAACTTTCCCAATTTTTAGAGTGTCTACATAAAAAAACAAATTCTGAAAAATCCATAAAAACACTTCTTAGGACTAATAAAAGAATCCAATAAGTTCACATCATTCAAACTCAATACACATTAAATAACCACCATTCTATATATAAACAGCAATCATGTAGAAACTGAAATAAAAAATAGTATCATGTATAATTGCTCCATAGAAATTGAAGTACCGAGGCATAAATATATATCATATCATGTATATAATACTTGTGTCCTAAAAATGATAAATATCCAAAGAGTGAAATTAAATAAGACCTAAGTAAATGGTAATACATAGATTTCATAAATAAAAAGGTTCAATAGAAAAGATGTCAGTTCTTTTCAAATTGCTCTGTAGACTTACTGAATATCACAGCAAGGTTTCTGTAGATATATTCATTCATAAGTTTGTAAGGAAAAAAAATCTTTAGAATAGCTAGAAACATCTTGTCAAAGAAATATAAAGTAGCAGAAATCACCCTACTTTATGTCAAGGGTTACCATATAGCTAAAGTAAAGATGACAAAGCATTATTGGTGGAGGAATAAAAAAGACGTAGATTAATAGAACAAAATGGTGAACTGAGAAATAGACCCCTGCAAATGTGCCAAATTGATTATCCTCTTTAAATTTTTTTTTTATTAGAGAAATTGTGAGTTTACAAAACAATCATGCATAACATGCAGAATTCCCATACATCACTCCTTTACCAACACCTTGCATTGTTAAAGATTTGTTACAGATTATGAAAAAAACATAATCAAAATATTACTGCTAACTATGGTCCATAGCTTACATTTGGTTTATTTTTCCATACATCCCCATATTATTAACACCATGTATTAGTATTGTACATTTGTTATAGTTCATGAGAGAACACTCTCATATTTGTACTGTTAATCACAGACCATCTTCCACCACATAGTTTACTGTGTTATATAGTCCTATGCTTTGTACTAACCATCCAAAGTGGACACTCAGTGGCTCTCACTTACTTCACAGAGTTGAGCAGTCATTGCCTCAGTAAATTTTTGAACATTTTCCTTAGTTCAAAAGAGAAAAATCCCTTATTCCCCTACTATTGAGCCTTAGCATTGATATAGGACCTTCTTTGACATTGATGCAAGAATATTACAATATTGCTGTTAGCTATAGTTCATAGGTGTGGCATTTTGGGATTATTTATGAATTCCAAAAAGAGATATAGTTTATGTTTGTAAACTGGTCTGTTCACCTGGGAGTGATAACCTTTTGATCGTAGTAGATTCAGCTGAGACATCTGATTAAATTATGTTAAGATTAGGCTTGGATTCAAGATTTGGGCTTTGATTCAGCCACATCATTAGAGACATGGCAGTGGTCCTGGGAAGAGTCATAGTCCTTGTGAAGAGAACAGAGCAGTTGAGCCCAGAAAGAAACAAACTCCGGGGAGAGAGGCGAGCCTTTTGCCAGCCTACAGCTGAGATCAGAAGAAGCAGGTACCATGGAATCTTAAGAGGAAGGAAGAAGGCTGAACCCTCACATACATCGTCTGCCATCTTGTTTCAGCACATGGCAAACGACTTTGGGTGAGAAAGTTTCTCTTATGGTACCTTGAGTTGAACTCTTTAGGGCCTTGTGACTGGAAGCTTCTACTCCAAATAAAACCTTTTATAAAAGCCAACAGATTTCTGGTACTTTGCATCAGCACCCCTTTGGATGACTAATACAATAGATTACATTAACTTTGTTTTCCCAGGCATCATCATATCCTTACCACCTTGTAAGAATGACACACATTTGTTCTAGTTCATAGAAGAACATTCTTGTATTTGTACGATTAACCACAATCCTCATCTACCACCAGGTTCACTATGTTATTCAGTCCCTAGATTATTTTCTAGCTTTCTTTCAATTTGATTTACATCTTTAGACTACCCCTTTCAGCCTCAATCACATTTGTAAACCAGCTATGTTGGTTATGCTCACTGTAATGTGTTACCATCAACTCTATCCATTTCTACACTTTTACAGTCAAGCTAATTAAAAATTCTACCTACATTAAGCATCAGTACCCCTTCTCAGTCCACATCCTATCTCCAAGTAATCTATACTGTAGGTTTTAAATCCACGGGTTTAGTCTTCATATTTCACTCATAGTAGTGAGACCATACAATATCTGTCCTTTTGCCCAATTGATTTTTGACAAAAGTGCAAAAATAATCCAATCAAGAAAGTCCTTTTTACAATTGTACAGATATTATTAGAACTCCACAGGGAAAATAATGAATCTATCTAAAACTCATATCTTATATAAAAATTAACTCAAAATGGGTCAAGGACTTAAATGTAAAATGTGAAAGTTTAAATTTTTAGAAAACATAGGACATTTTGGGGATCTAGGGCTAGAGGAAGAGTTTGTCCAAATGAATAATCTATAAATGGGAAAATTGATAAATTGAACATCATAAAAATTAAACAAAAAAACAAAAATCTTTGCTCTGAGAAAAGCCATGTGAACAGGATGAATAGATAACTAAAGACTAGAAAATATTTGCAAACCATTTATACAATAAAGAAATAGTATCTAGGACATTTTATATATGTATAAATAATATATCGATATAATCAATACTCAACAGCAAAAAAACCTATTAAAAATTATGCATGAAACCATTTCACCAAAGAGGAGAGAAAGATGTCACAAAAGCACCTGAAAACAAGTTCACCCAAATGTCCTTCAACTGGAGAATAGACTGTGGTACACACATATTATCAGATACAGCTCAGCAATAAAAATGAATTTACTATTGGTACACATATCTACTTGGTGGATCTCACGGGAATTATTCTGGGTGAAAAGAGCCAGTAGGAAAAGCTTATATACTGTGATTCCCTATACACTGTGTTTATAAAATGATAAAATATGAGTTAGAGAACAGTTTAGTCGTTGCTAGAGATTAGAGAGGTGGGAAGGGAGGGAAACCTGGTGAAATCTGAAAAAGGTTGATAACTGTTCCACTGTCAATTTCCTGGTTGTTATATTGTACGGTAGTGGGGCAAGTTGTTACAATGGGGCAAAAGTGAGTAAAGATTATAAGAGTATATGGGATCTGTCTTTACTATTTCCCACAACTCTATGTGAATATAAAATTAGCACAAAATAAAGTTTTTAGAAAAGATTTCCATTAGGAATCAAATCAAAGATTTGCGTTACATCTGGTGTTACAGCTTCTGAATGAGTAAAGCTCTTTCTGGACCTACCTGGGAATCTAGGGAGAAGAATATTTTTATCTGGGCATATTGCTATATCCCAAACACGTATTTTTATTAGTGTTTAAGGTATAAATCTACACCACAATTAGTAGTAGGAACACTGAGTTTGACCAATTCAACCCTGTAATTTACTTCATTAATATCAAAACTAAATTAATAAAAATATAGTTCTCACTAAAGAAAGCCACAGAATTCTAATTTTATTTAGTTTTAAGTTATTATGCCTACCAAATATGAGTTTTAGTGAAATGAAAACGTTGTGCCTCTCAACTCGCTTAATGTACTTAAAATCAATATTTATAAAATATTTAGACCTCTACTTTCAATCAACTGAATGGAAGTGTAGAGGAAAACAGGCATCTGATGGTGAAGATTAATAAATAAATTTATTTTTTTTAACTTGACAAGCTAGGTGCATAAAAATTTCTTTGTAAAAATCTCTTTCCAATAAACTTAGAAAATATTGAATTAAATAAAATACTAGCAAATATCTATCCTTTAGAAAAAATATGACTCAATTATAACAATCTGTTTGCTTTTGTTTTTCTCTCTGAATGGTCAAGCATAAAAGCCTGCTTTCCTTTTATTTGAAAGTAAATGTAAAATATAAGTTGCAAATGTCTTCATAATGAGAGTGGTCATAAAAGAGCCACTTTCTGGGCACAAGATTGTATCCTAGGGATATGAGGATGCTTCCTGACTGAGGCTTATACATATGTAACTTATTAATTCATGCATTTACTTATGCATGCATCATGCCATCCACTTCTGTAAGAACCTCCCTTGAGTATGTCCTAGACATCATGCTAAGTCATGGAGATCAACACATGTCCCATAATTGTGGAGCTCAGAGATGAGTGAGACTGCTATTCAAATATAATAAACTCTTAAATTAATTTAGTTAAGGGCAGGAATAGAAATTTGTCTAGTCAAGAAGACCTTCTTGTTTCCTCTCCCTGTATTTGGATCTGCCATCTAATGTCAGCTGGGATGGGTGGCTTAGTTGGGAAGAATTATAGAGAACTGAGGAAAAATAATCTGTGTATTTACCAGTTTTCTGTATCTCCCAATATCAAATGTGAGTGTTGAATTTGAATGTGTGTAATTATTTTCTATTCATTTTTTCAAAAACAACTATATATGGAGAGCTTATTGTGTGAGAGGCATACAGCTATCATTTATTCAAAGACATCGTCTTTGTCTTCAAAAGAATCATATCCTGAATTTTGTTTTAAATATACAAGGATTTTTACATGAACAGTATATGTCATTAATAAGACAAAATTAATATTTGTATTTTCTGAAAGGTGTAGAAAATGCACTGTTAGCATATTAATTTTGAAAGAGTTGATGATTTGAATAGAGAAAAAGCTCCTGTTGGTTGAATATGTATTCTGTGCAAAACACTGTGCCCTGTGCTTTAGATTCAGTCCTGTGACAGTTGTATTTTTAAGATGAATGAATTTCTCTCTAGTTGATAAATATATAAATGAACTGACACAGCAGTGAGTAGGTGGCAGGCTGAGGAAACAAAGTATTGGCTTGGTGCCTCTGAATCACACCATTCCCCATAAGCCATCCTGCCCCTCCAAGGGCTTCAGAAGTCTAGTGCACACTCACCTTGTGCTATTAGTTCATACACGTGTTTCACTTAATCTGCATGGCAGCGCTGAGTAGGGGATGTCATAAACATTTTGCAGAAATTTGAGCTCAAAAGAGTCTAGAAACTTCCATGATATAGAGAAAACATTGAATGGAACCTAACGTTGCGCCCAGTTTTGCCGTCTCTCAGTAAACCTACCCCAGGCATGAGACTGGCCAAGAAGGATTCCATATCTGGTGTGGGGAATTTACATTCCTGGGTCAGCCTCCATTGCGTCCGTCCCCATTATGGGTCAAATGAAGGGGTGAAACTAGATAACGAGCAAGAATTGTTTAAAACCAGACTCTTCAACAATAGCATCAACTTTCTGCAACGTAGCAAAGAACAATTTACTATATTCTAGCTGACCAGAATAGAATAGAATAATTTTGGGGAGAGGAAAATACATAAGGATATCAATGAAAGCTGTAAGAATGTCACACACAAAAGAAGAAACAGAAGAAGCATTATCAACTAATTTTGATAAATCAGAAACACTTAAATGATCCACAAATCTTTCTTCTAACAATGAGATTAGGGACTCGACACTCCTTGAATTTTATCCCTTATTATTTTGAGTTCACTGTCTTCCTCAGTAACCAAATCTCTTGAATGAATATTCTGACATGTACCATTCAGAACTTATTTTAGGTTTTTATTGGCTGATGATTTAAATCCCATGGCTTATAACCCAATAGATATTGATAGAAACTTGTGCTGAAATTCCATTTTTTGCCAAATATGAGCAATAAAACATCTGTGAACTACCTAAGTGGGAAGATATTGAAAATTGTGTGAACATGTACTTTTTAATTCCAATCCATGGCCCTACAGGAAGAAAAACAAACAAAAGAATACCATTGAATCAAGGGTGGAATGTGCTCAGCATCAGTTACTTTGCACTGGAGCGTGATACATTCCTATGTTGGCCTTTTGATTTTGATTTTTTTCCCCCTGATACTTCTATTTGAATTACCTTTAGTCAAGAAACCACATAATTAAAAAGCAATTTTCTTTCAGTGAGTTCATACAGCATAAGAGAAAGGGCCCTTATTTTACAGTCTTTGAAGCCTAATTTGGAAGGCCGGCATTTTCACCTATTAGATATGGGACCTAGTTAGTTAACCTACCTGTAGCTCAGTCATTTTACTCAAAGAACACATAATAATTGAATATAGGGGGCCTCCATTTTGATAGATGCCAGGAAATCAAAGAAGAACACAAAATACTCCCTGCCCTTTAAGGACTCAGATTTCAGTAGAAGATTTCAGATTTTTAAACAAAAATGTGGAGTGCATTGTAATAGCTAATACTGTATAATTGTATACAGGTTCAGAAAGAATACCTTGAATAGAAAGTAAACTTCTACGCAAAAGAATGAATAGAGTTTTCATAACGTGATGAATTCAATTATGTACATAAATATGGGGTGGGCGCTTGAGGAGAGAAAGCAGTGAGAGCAAAGCCTTGGCATGTTGAGGCATCTTAGAGTAGATGGGTAAGGCTGCAGGACTGCATGGGGGTGGGGAAGGAGAGATGATGGAGGACCATCCATGCCAAACTACAGAGCACAGGCGAGGGACCTGTGCCCTGTAAACACTCAGGAACAAAAGAAGAGATGGATGAGACGATACATGAAGACATTAGTAGACTAGTACAGGGATCTGAGCCCCTTGAGATAGAGGGAAGGTGAGAGGACAGCTTTAGCTATTAGAATGTCTATATGTGTAGGGACAGGAAGTGGCGGTCATTACACCTTATGGACTCAATTTCATCTGGGAAAGAGGTGGCACGATCATCCATCTTCTGGAAAAGAGAGAGAGAGAGAGATAGGAAGAAATAGAAGGAGAAGCAATGCAGTAAGTGAGGTTGAGCGAGTAGAAGAATAGAAGAATACAGGTCTGGGATGGCTGCCCTAGGGAACAGCAGACAGTACTGCTCAAATATACAGAGATTTTCTAATGGCACAAAGGGACCAGTTGAGTTTGCTTATAAAAGATCGATAATGGCAACAATCAGCACAAATGTATTATTTTCCTATAGCAGCATCCAGGCACCAGGCTTTAGGAAGGCAGATAAACTTATGCTGGATTCAAAGTGGGTCAACAACAGTCTGATTTTAATCTCACTATTTTCTTCCTGGAGGTGTAGATGAGTTCTGTTTGTAGGCATAGAGACTTCCGTGCTTATTCTAGAAGTTCAATAACTAATTCATATTATAAGTCCCTGTTGATGGCATTAAATTGGCTTTCTATGGAACACATTGATCTATTTGAGTTTTGGATATAGTTATTCCTTTGTTTTGGGAGAAAAATATTTTTCTCCATTATACTTAAAAACATATTATCTCTGTTAATTTTTCACTCATTGCAAAACTTAAACTTATGCTGCACGGATTTTACACTCCATTAAAAATATCCTCTCTCTTCTTTGTTCACCTTTGTTTTTTCCCTCTTATTCAATTGAATTAACTAATTCAATTTTCAGCTTTGTCTGGCCTGTCTATTAATGTGTCTAAGTTATCCTTACCTTATTGTTTGCCTTGTCCTGAAATTATTTCCTTACTTCAATGATTTCCCTTTTAATTTTCTAAGGAAGATTTATCTTTTCATCTTTTTAAAAATTTAATAACTGTCTTTTTAAACACTTCTGAAATAAAGAGGATTTATAGGGAATTTTTGTCCTTTCTTTAGAATATATATTATTTTTTAGAGAATGGATTGTATAATTGTTGTGCTCCCTCTCAGTGGCTTTCTTTTTTGGGTTATAAAATATGTGCATAATTAAGAAATTCCTTTCATCTTGTTCTTAACATTGGCAGCTCATTCTAGACATTGTATGTACTTTAACACTCTCTCTTTGCACTTTGATGAGGCTTCTTCTTCTCCCTAATGCAATCTGATAGCTGGACACCATCTTCACGGACTATTCGTTGTGAATGGGGGAAGAGTGGACACTCCTCTGCAGCTAACTTCACCTTTTGTTTAAATAATTGGATTTGGACTTCTTTTTGATGATTTAGGTAAGTATGTTGTCTCAGGGTGACTAACTCCTTGTGGTGTATCCTGTTCTTGTGAAAAGTTGCCTTAGACTTTGGATCATTTGGTTTGATTATGTATAAACTTCTGCTGTGACTCCAAGTGGTTCCAAAGTTTTCTTGCCTTTCATTTCCCAGAGTTCCATGATAAACTTTCCTTGGTCTGCAAGGAAAGTCTTCAGTCTTTCTCTCTCCCCTAGGACGTATTAATGAGAATCCTCAAGATATCGGCATCCCAATTACTGTCCCCAAAACAGCACCTGGAGAAGTGAAGTCACATCCTGATTCAACATTGGGTTTTTCTCCTTTGTTAAAAATTTCCAAAGCCTGTACAAGGGCTGCCTTTGGACTGGAAGCTGGAGGGCAGGAATAAGTGGCATCGCTGGCCTTCCCGAGAGCTGTGAACTGTGAAGACTGAGTCCTGTGAGGTGTGAGGTGTGAGAGGAGAGAACTCAAACAGGTTGAGAAAGCTCCCGTGGAATATGAACACCCAACTGAGAGCAAGCAAAGACTATGCATTTGTATCTTGCCATAACAAGGGAGTTAGCCATCATCACATGCACTTGGCAGAGACCCAAAGGCAGGAAGGGAGAAGGAACGTTTTGTAGTGGACAAAGTGTAAGACCTCAGGTGCGCCCTGACCGGCGGCTGGTAACATGAGGAAGTTGGAGGTGGGCTGACTAGAAGTGCATATTCTATTTGGCTTTCTACAGTTGATCCTAACCTGGAGATGAGGGGATAAAGAAATATAAAGGACTTTAGGGGAAGTGTATGCTTGGTTCTGGGTACTTTTCTGTAAAGTCAGGGAGGTAGTGGGACTTTCCAGTAAATCTGTCGTGCTCATTGCATAGAATTTTCATAATATACATTTTTAAAAAGTACAATAATAGTCTAGAAAGAAGTTGTAACTTCCGCACATGTATCTAGGATTCAAGGGTAGTCAAAAACAAACTCAGAAGGCAATACAAGGCTTTTAACCAATAATTAATGCATTAATCTTCGGCTGAAGTTTCACCTGCAAAATTAATTCAATGTGGGTTAAATATGAGTTTTGACATTAAAAAGAACTGAATCTGGAAGACCATTAATTACAACTAAAATAAATGACAGTGTCTTCAGGATGGAAGTATTTAATGAAGTGTCACAAAGGCCAACAATATGCTGGATATTAATTAACTTCTTAATTAATTATATGATGGAGGGAATAGGCTTCAAGCGAATGCAATTTTCTTTTGATAGGCAATGAGGGATGGTGACAATATTAGTAAAGAAGAAAAATACAAAGTGCCTTAAAGGAAAGGGGAATTTAATCAGGGACTTTTTTAAAAAAGAGAGTTGTTTTTTTAATGGAAAAATTAAGGAAAAAAAAAAAACACCTGAAATATTGTGATTTGAGAAATCAGTGCAGTTATTTGTAAAATACATTTATATATCAAATCAAAAGGAAAATGTATGCAACTAAATTTGGTATCAAGTGGCAAAACTGCATGAATTTGGACCAAGTAGAGGACCCCAATATAATGTTTATACTAGATAAACAAGGTTTATATCTATGCTTACAGGTAAAATAATTATTTAAATTTTTCCCAGTATCCACCAAGATTGCAGGTTAGCAAAGTGCAGGCTGTTATCTATCTTTTAAAAATACATTGAGCATAGAGGGAGCTCAGACTGTGCTGTCCTCTGGTTCCTGGCACCACGCCTCTGAAAGTCTGACTCAGAGTATTCTTTGGTTGTAAATACAAGTCTGTGGAAATGACTATTGGCAAACACAGGAACCACTGTACCTTCCCGTCTCTGAGCAAAGATTCCACCCAATGGCTCATCATTCTCTGCCACCAGCCTATTCCAGGCCTCTGTCATGTTTGGTCAGGAGTTTTCTAAGAGCCGGGCAAATGGTATCCCAGGTTCCACCTTTACTCTACAGTTATTCTCTACCTTGGGACAAAAGTGATACTTCTAAAATTTATCATGTCATGACAATACTCTGTGCAAGGCTCTTCGAGAGCTCCACATGTCGCTCAGAGTGAAAGCCAAAGCCCTCACCAGGCTGAAAAGTTTTTATGGTCTCCATCTCGTTGCCATTCTCACTTCCAGAACTACTGTTGTCTTCCTCACTGTTCTCCAAACACACCAGGCACTCTTCACACCACAGGGCTTTTCTTGCTGGCTGTGTTATTTTCTGGAACATTCTTCCAGCTAGCGACTCATGGTCCCAAACATAGTTCATCAAGTCTTTGATGAAATGCCACACTCTGATGCTCTAGGTAAAATTGAAATATCCCTATGTACTCCTAACTCCAGTTCTTTATATTTTTCTTATACCATATGTCTTAATTTAATAGACTATGCCATTTCTCATATATTTCCTTTTTTGTCTTTATTCCCCCCACTAGAATATAAACCCCATGAAGGCAGTGCTTTCTGTTGATTTTGCTTACTCTCTATGACTATACCTAAAATAGTACCTGGAATAAGTAGATGCTTAATAATTTTTTTTTTCCAATGAATAAATGAATGCAGAAGAGAGAGGGTAAAGTTGTTGAATGATGCCTTTAAGTAGGCATCTGTTTCACAATGGTATGTCTAATATTAGAAAGAATGAGGAAAGAGAGAGCAGACAAAGAATAGGAGTACAGTTTTGTTTCCTCCACCTTATAGTCCATCGTGTTTTAGGCAATATTTTTTCAGAATTCAGATGCAAATAGGTATCTTTTTTTTTTTTCTTCTTCTTTTTTTTTTTTTATTATGGGCAAAAATCAAAATTCTCACAATACATACAAACATTTGCAAAATGATATATAAATATATATGCATATATGTGTATTTGCTTACAAAAATGTTATTTATATATATATATATATATATATACACACATATATTTTAAGAGGTGCTCAGATTACCCAAAACACCACACGGAACCCACTGGGATTCCCATGTTGCCCACCTCCCACACCTCCCACCACATCCAAAACAAACATCTCCCACAGTGTGGCCCACCAACCCCAACGAACTTACACATCCTGGAGCCTTGCCACCAACCATAGACCACAGTTCACACTGTAGACCACACTCTCTCCCACTCAGTTCTGAGTGGTGTGTGCTGATTTAAAATGGCCTATATCCATTGCCACAACAGTACTCAGGACAACCTCCAACTCCCAAAGAAGCCCCTGTATTTCAACTGCTCATCCCCTCCCTACCCAAAAACTGTCAAGTGGCCACTGGCTCCACCTCATTGTTATAATTTCTTGCATTGCAAGAATCACCATATGTGAGCAAGAGAATACCATCAAGTCCACTATCACCCCACTCAGTGGGGTTCCTAAGAGCTCCGGAGACACCCTGGTCCTATATAAGGGGGGATAGCCCCAGAGACTGATGCCTTATCAGTGGGTTCTATTTTGGAAATAGGTATCTTTTTATTTGGCCTCTCGAAGACTTCAATATTTGGTGCAGGCACCAGGAACATCAAGAAATAAAACAGAATATACAGGAGTAAAATAAAACTAGGACTTCTTGAGGCTTCTGCCATGCCCAAGCCATTGGGTCTTTTATTTAGTGTATGGTAGTATATTTTGACTTTGGTATTTTGGGGGGATTTTTATTGGACTAGGATTAACTAAGTTTAGCTGAGAGAGATCTTAAGCCTTTAGACTCATGGTTGGTTGCAAGACCTTGATAGATGACAGCAATTTTGTCCAAAGACAAGTGATGGCTCTCTTGTGGCAAAGCTGCAAATACCAGGTTTAAGTACCAGGGTAAGCTTCAGGGTCCAGAAAACAAAGCTCAGTTTTCGGGGCTTCTGCAAAGTGAGGTGTCAAGAAGATCGTAGTTAAATGCAAACTGTGTCTATTGCTTCAGCAAATGCTGGATGTGCAGGCACCCTGGCAAGCAACACTGTGGCACAGTTCTTGGACTTCTCCATGCTGTGCCTTCTGGTGACTGAGTAAGGTAAGGTCCTTAATGCACCTGGGTCTTAAAGATTCAGCAGACCTCAGGATTCAGGAGACTAAAGCTTCCTGTGCAGTCATAGCCTTACCTAAGCAGGACTGGGAAAGTCAAATACTCAGCTATAGACAAATAGCTCTCTTTTTATACCAGTTTCATAAATATAAGGGAGCAGAGCAATACTCACTCTTTTTAAATTTCAAGGCACCAAGCACAGTTCTCTGTGCTCTTGGTATTGTTCCGCCTAGGTAGACCAGCTAACTCAACCTCCACTCCACCGTTATCCTGCGGAGGGAAACAGGAACTGGCTAATCTGGGATTCAATATGGCTTGTCCCCAGGCTCAAATGACACCCTCCCACATCCACTGCATGGTCTCCAGTTATTTTTAGAATGCTGGATTACACAGGGGGAAAAACACTCATTAGTATGTAGATATAACTCCATATGCTTCCAGAGCAATTCCCTAGACAAATCTATTACAAGAGTCCTGTGACCTGGAAATAAAAATGCTTGCCCCAAAGTAAGTTTTAATGTTTGTTACTAATTTATAACTTAGATGCCAGAAAAAAAATTATGCTTTGAAAAAAAAAGTAGAAAATAACTATGTTGAATATATCAGAGGAAGAGGTAATTCAAATGAAACCTGCTGTAGCTTTGCAGAGTTATCAATGCTGAAATAAGTTGATAATGCCTTCCTTGTTTCTCTTATAAAAAGGAGGTGGCGTGCAGGTGAATTACCCTCCCAGGTATGGTCAGTTCTGGTGCCAAAGTTCATCACTGCTGAGTCCCTGTGGTGGTATTCTTGGATTGCAACTTTTTTCTATCAAGGAGTACTATTAGGTAATGGAGTACTAGGAGCATAACACTGAAGCCACTGGATTTAAAGTATAGTTTAATAGTAATTCAATATTCCTTAGGTAATTAATAACAATTAGCATATACTTCCACCCAGAATGGGGAATTGAAATTTGCACCCCAAATTCTGCCTGCTTTGGTGACTTCCTGTTTTGCATTGGCTGTCCGCTCTAATGGGTCCTAGCCTGGCCTGACAGGTAAAGCCTGTGGAACCAGCCCCATTCCTCCTCTGTTGACCGCCTTCGGGACCTCCCCACAAGGCCACTGGGGTGGGTTCAGCAGGAAGTGGGAAAGGAGGAGGAGGCGATACTTGGAGTCTAAACTACCTGCTCATGCAGTTTCCTTGTCCTCATGACCTGCCTGGGACTGTTCTTTCAAATATGCCTTTTGGTTTACACGGCATGCCACTGTGCACAATTATATAGGCTGCAGTTTCACATAACAACTTTTCATAATGCACAGCTTGGGTTCTACTAGAGCTCAGAAGCAAGTGATGAGCTACTTTCCAATCCTTACTCTTGTCTTTTCCCTCTCAGGATTGCCAGGTTTATAGCTTACCTGGTAGAATAAAATGGGACAGAGCAGCACACACAAAAACCTCACTAAATGCTGGGCATCTTACATTTGCAAAGGGTGCCAGGTGATGCCATCCGTCCCTCATTTGATTAAAAATGGATATACCAACACTCGCTGACACTTTATCAATATGGCCAGCCCCTAAAATTCACAACGTTTATCTTCTACGTTCTGGCATGTAAATATCATATTAAAGCATCAGGGGAATTATTACTTTCTATTCAGTGGGTTCAAGTAGCATAATGTTATCAATATAATGAGCCAGCAAGAAATTATGTGGAATGTCAAGCTGATCAAGATCCCTCCAAGACAATATTTTGGCAAAGAGTAGTGGGGGACAAATTCTTGAAACAAACAGGTGTTTTGTTATCCCTACTCTATACTTGCAAGGTGATTTTCCTTCCTGAAATACAAGCATGTCCAGGTCACTCTGTTATTCTGTGTTAGGGGCTGTGTTGATTTTCTCCAAGAAATATAGTACATCCAGAGGCACAACTTCAATAACCGTCACTCTCCGACCCAGTTTGCGACAGTTCACACTCATTCTTCATGACTCATCTTGCATTTGCAGTAAAATGAGGATGCCGTAGGAATGAGAGTTCATGGTAACAATAACTCCTGCAAACTCCCCAGGGATGGAGCTTTGCTTTGGGTCAATACTCTGATGTGGCAAAGAGTTAGTTCGGGGGCTTCCATTGGCTCTTCTTACCATAACAGTCTTCATTGCATGGACCAGGGAGCTAATATGGGGATTTTGCCTGTTACTGGGTATTCTATTCCATTTGGACCATGGAGAAAATAACCATAGGATGGATCCATGGTCCAAATGGGATCCACTCTTTGACAGATTGGGGCCAAACCCTAGCCTCACCAATGAACCACAGTTGCCTTTCATATCTCTACAGGTCAATGTAAATTTATGTCAAGCAGTGCTTTAATAGATTGGCAATTCATTCTCTTTTGAGAGGTATTATTATTTTGCCTTTGCCTCAGATCTAGGGTTACCAGATAAAATGCATGATGCCCAGTTAAATTTGAATTTCAGATAAAAAACAAGTAATTTAGTTAAATATTGCACAGAGCGTACTTATGCTAAAAAAAATAGTAGTTGTTTATCTGAAATTCAAATCCTGTGTTTTACTCCTAAATCTGGCAACCCTACAACAGCTCTCTATAGGCTAAAAATCTCTGGTTATAATTCTATTCCAATGGATTATTCTGGCCATTTGGCCCACCTTGCCTCTGATGGTTGCAGGTAGCCAACTGGTCTTTCCTATTCTGGGCTCCTCTTGTTTCCATCGTGATTATGGAATCAAATCCCTTTGCAGTATCCAAGGTCTTTCTTTATGCCTGGGGCTCCTATGTCACAGCAATGTTAGAACTCATGTATATGCCAATGTGGAAGCACAAGTTATTTGACAGAACATGAGATGAGACAAATACCACAAGGAGGGAAGCTCGTGTATAAATGCTTGGCCTTTTCACATCTTAAGTGCACAGATTCTGAGGTGCTTCATGAAGGCTCTCAATCACAGAGGGAGTAGGTGCCAGTTGTCATCAGGTGCACCCACGCACTTATATGTTGGCTTTGTCCCTTCCATGTTCCATACTTCTTACTCCTTTTCTCCTTATTAATGGGATTATTCCCCCAAATAAACTGTTTGTACAGTAGCCTGGGTCTCAGGCTCTGCTTTGTAGCATTGAGTCAAGGGAGGACCCTGGCTAAGCCCCTCACAGTCAACTCCTGCATTTTTCCTCAGCCACATCTGACCGTGACTTCTTCAAAGCCACCTTGGAAATACAAGGCTTCTTCAAAGTGTCCACAGGAAACTGAGATTTTTTTGAGCATGAGTAAGTGCATGTTCGGTGTTTTCCATTTTCCTTTTTCTTTATGTATTCTTGCTACATTTTCTTCAGCTACTAAGTTTCACAACTAATTGAGTTGCTGTCATTTTGATCTCCACCTGTCCTCCATTCCTTGTGCCACCCTACAGTGCTGTGACCATCACATGGCATAAATAGTCACATCCCATTCCCCCCATTTGACCAAATTATTTGGTACTTTTATTATAGATATACATTTCTCTAACTCTATCCCAGAATTCTATTTCTGGAGTGTCTATTTCTGGGATTCCCCCTAATACTAATTATCATATTAGCAAGGATCTCAAGACAAAAAAGAGGACACATGAAAAACAATACTGTGAGGAGAGTTGAGCTATAAAGGCCACTTTACAAAGGATTGTGAATGGTAGAACCACAAACAATAAGGCAATAACCTACTACTAGTAGCTGTCAAGCCATTATCAGGTCCAGACCCAGAAGGGTGATGCCGGAGAGTGGTTATGGGAGCCCAGCAGGAGAGTCAGGTCCAATCGCTGGGCTTCCTTGGCAAGAGCAGTGGCCTTCAGTGAAGGAACTCAGCTAGCTTGAGATGACGTTTCAGGAGAAAGCCATGAAAATAAATACCCTGACCTCTCACATCTCCTTTCCTGAATTCCTAACATGACAGGACATTGGCCAAACCCAAGGAGGAAGAGAAGGGGCTGAGAAGCCCTGCTGACATGACCTACTCCCATCAGGGGCATGGGTTGTATGCTAGCTGGCACACCATGACTTCCTGTTCTCCATCCTCCCCTTGCACTGCCCCAAGAGAGAAGAGAGGCCAGTCTCACTGGTAGAAATGACAGAGACTCCCTTTATTTTCTTGGTAGAAAGTCACATCTTGGGAGCAGGTGTTCTCTGCCTCTTCATGCCAGAAGCTTCTATGCATATAAAATATCAACATACCTTTATCAGTGCCAATGGTGTTATGTTGATCTCCATTGCCACTCCCTTGGCTTATTTTTCCATTTACTCACAACTTGGGCAAAGGGGAAATGAGTCCTGTTAATAACAATAATAATAATTAACAATAGCACATTATTGGCCATATCTTCTATAAAGCTAAGCATTTTATATAGGTCATTTATTTCATTATTTCACAACTATAAAAGTTAGCATAAGATGGCTTCAAGCTTTCAGTGCAATAAGGATTTTCCTTGAGTATTGATTAGAAACCATCACTTTCTATTTCCAAAACCACCGTTTTTCTATGACATAGCACTCCCACAACTTAAACACAGGAGAAAATGTCACAGCAGGGAAATGAAATGAAACTGTACTTAGAAATTACAACACTGACAGAGATTCCTGAATTGAATCAAGAGCATTCTACTATGTTCCTTTATATAAAAATTACACAAGAATCTGCCATATATTTTAAATGCAGCCCACAGTGATAGTATTCTGACAAGCTGTGTGTTTCAGACAGAATGGAGTCCATGTGGAACCTGTGGCCACATTAAATCTCAATGGTAAAATCTCGATGCGTTTATTATCTTCACATTCACTTTTTTTAGAGAGAAAATACTGACTGCCATTCCAGGACAGTGTGGAAAATGAAGCAATATCCTGAACGCAATGCAAACTGCCAAAGCAGGAAACTGATTTTACCTGGGGGCCTGATCATCTCATCCTTCCTTCACTTGGGGTAAATAAAGCATGCTAATTTTTCTGATGTGAGATAATTTTACAGGACGAGGTCCTCCCATTAATAGACTCCTGGTAATTTCTTTATGCTAATTGACCTGTCCGTCTGTTTCAACCCAGTCCCATTTTCTACACAGAAGACACTGATATGGAGAGACTGGAAGTCATTGTTTAGATGGTAACACCATGAAATAATGAGACTCAGGGGTAGGGTCGATGGCAGTCCCTCAAGGAAGAGGGGCCAGAGCTGGACAAATTCTTGTACAAGAAGTAGGATGCATTTTATCCTTAATTAACCTCTCTCAGACTTCTACTTCAGAGGTCTCTCTAAGCTGTAAGGGCTTCTAGGAAAATAGCTATATTTGTTGATTTGTCCCCATAGCATCTATGTAAGAAAGCAGAGCCAGGCAGGATGTATCATCCTGAGAAATTGATGTTGGACCACATAGGGGGAAAGGCACAATGCCTGACTGCTTCTGTGGATGACAAATGTCTCTCCTTGGTGAGTATATGAACTCCTGATATATATGCTGTTTTACATAAATAAATATGGTATGCCTCAAATGAAAGGAATTCTGGAAAAGGTCAATATATTGACCCTTTCCAATTTCTTCTCACCTTCCCACTCCAGAAAAAAATAAAAGTGAACAAGAATCATGGTACGTTGTGAGAGGAGAGTTGTTTCTTTCTTCTTAATATGCAATATAATGTTTTTTTTAGGATGCAAAAGTATAATTTAGTTGATGAAACCTAGAATTCAAAATGCATTACAAAAAACAATCATAAAGCACCAGAACAGCAAGAGAGGAAAATTCATTATACAAAAAATCTGCTGTTGAAAATGGCAGATAAATGCCCCCAAAAGGAGTCTCTATAGTTCCAAAGGGAAAAAGAAATCTCGATTAATGAATTATGTTCACTCACCAATTTTAAGAAAGAAGAGTGACTGCCTTCTTGACAAATGAAGAAATTTGAAAAGGTGATGGAAGCAGAGTGCAAAGACCCTTCAAAATAATGAGTTTGTTAACTTTCTGGTCAACCTAACTGCTGGGCTGTGACCAGGAAATCATATTTAGTGGGGTGGGAGGAAAGGTAGAGCTCTCAGTAATCCCAGCATATGTCAGTAGTGTGCCTGTAAGTGAAGATAATGCACCAGTAAGGACCAAAACTTTCCTCCAGGTGAAATATTTTTTCTGTATTTTGATTCCCATTGTTTGATATTCCTGTCATTTTTTTTTTAATTTCATGAGAACTACCAGGTGAGTCATAGTAAGTCTCTTGTTTTTAAATTTTCTTTCTTTTTTTAAAAAATTATTACATTGAAAAAATCACAGGGATCAGGACTTTTAAAATATATAAGATCTAGAAGATTGCATAGGGGATTCACCATTGACATTGGGTGGGTTACTGTCAGAACTTAGGAGGTTGGAGTTTTATAACTTGAGGCAGCTGACCTGTCTTCTGGACCCACTTGCTTAGGTTATTTTCTGGAATACTGGAAGAAAGAGCTAGGCAAGTCAGATCATTAGCAATATTGATAAAAATGATTCACTTACATGATCTATCTCTTAAGAAAATCCTGCTGCATTAACAACATCATAAATTAAGTTACCACATTGCAAATGTTGTTGCTACTACTCTATAGTATTAACTGACAAATAGCCTCACACCGGGCACCGCGTTTAATGAAGGAGGATGAATTCCCTGGAAACAGTCCATAAATCCTCTCTATGGAATCTGTCTCACGTTGTTAAAATAATGCTACGTTTAATCAACTAAAACTGACACCAGAAAGTAAGAGAGATGCAGCTTTCATTCTAAGACAAAGCTGCACGGCATGAGAGGACTTCTCCGCAGCATGCCATGATTCATGGCATCAAATTACGGTTGTGAAGCTGGAAGATCATGCAGAAAGCTGGGCAAAGTGTGGCTGGGAGGAAGGCTTCGATGAAAAATGGTATTTATTGCAGTTTGCTAATAGTCCTCCTTTTGTCTGGGGAAGTAAAGTCACAAACCAGGTTGTTAGCAACAATGATTTCCATGACTTTTGCCACATGTCTCCTGCAGGAAGTTTTCTGCACAATTCATTAGGTACCATCGCTTTGCTCATCCTCAGCATATAGTTCCTTTCACATTTACTGGCATTTAGCTTTCCAGCTCTCCATAGTGTTATTAAATCATAGGAGAAATAAGAATGATTTCCCTTCATACCCCTAATCCAATGAAATGCTTCATTTTGGGAGTTACGGTATGTAATTATCTAAATATTCACTCCTAAAATGTAGAAAAGGCTTTTTAAAATTTTAACCCATTTTTCCATTGTCATGGATTTTTAAAAGACTATTTTGTGTGAAAACCCTCTGGCTTTTTTCAAACAACACATGACAGTGGAGAGAAGCAAGTATAATAGAGAAAACCCTGCAGGATCACCAGGAAATGCCTAGGAAAGGCTTTCTAAGTGGGGAGGGAAACAATTTAGGGAATGCAGTCATTTAATGTCATTATAGGGCATCGCAGCTGTTGTGATCTGTTTAAGGGAACATCTGATGAGAGTGAAATGTCACAACACTGAACCTCTTCCCCCCCTCGCAACATCCTCCTAAAGAGAAAGGCTAGGGCTAAGGGTGATTGAGACACTGAAAGTCAAGGGCAGCTGTCATCTGGGACACTCAAACCGTATCCCCATAGCTAGTGCCTGCCTCATGCATCACCATTTCTTGCCTAGACTAGATAAGGCAACTGCCTCCTTCCTTTTGCTTCTGCCTCCAAATGAAAGTTCTTAGTTTCTTAGTTTCCCTCCTTTAGTTTAAATATATGCAATTCCTCGTTGCCTTAAGGATATAAGTCCAGTACGGTTTTCTTGCTCAATGTTTTAGAAGTTACAATTAAGTTAACATTTAATGTGGCACTTGACATTTAAAATGACCTTGAAATATCACAGAAAAGTTACTGCTAGGGTTTCCCACATGAAGACTGGTGTTCCTCAAGGTAACTATTTTTTGGGGTTTGGTTTTTGCCTCTGGGCTGATAAATGATGTATACTTTTAAAATCTACTCATTTTTTAAAAAAGATTCTAGATGAAAGAGAGTAGGCTACAAGAAATGGTTATATGTGTGGGTTGAAAAGTAAATAATGCATAATACTGTAGACACTTATCAATTTATAGAAGAGATTTAGGGGGTCAAGGTCTTTAGTTTCCATTCTTTTTTCTTTTTTACAGGGAGGTCCCGGGGATCGAACCCAGATCCCTCCATATGGGAGACAGATGCCCAACCATTTGAGGCACATCTGCCCCCTAGTTTTCATTCATTTTTAAACAGTTTATGGATGGACTAAATATGCAGCCTCCTTTAAAACTGGAACCGACTTCTCTGCACGTCAGGTTTATACCAGATGACTGGGTGGCTTTTCTTGTGCCCAAACCAAGGAAATGACAAGAAGCTATGTCTTACCAGTGTTTTTTGCTATCCCCTGCTTCTTTATGGTTTTTTAAACTATGATGCATGTTCACACCCCATCCTAAGTATCTTATCTGGCTGTTGGGATCCTCTCATAAGTATCAAAGAATGCATGTGCTACATGATATGCCATAAGGAAAATATGCAATGGGACCCAAGAATTCCTTTGCAGGTCACTGGCTCTTAATTCTCTGGAAAAGGTTTGAGTCATCCCTTCTTCAATCCTTCAAGCTCTGGCTCTTCTTAGAAGTCAGTTTCCTAGTGCAGGTGAGAACTCCAAGACTACCCTTTCATACTGAAGGGAGGCTTTGCCCCCCCCCCAACAGTTGATACAGAAGAGAGTAAAACAGGATGGTCTTTCATCAGATTCCCATCAGGGCTCTCCCCCACTGCAAAGGTAGTTCAGGCTCACAGAAATGTCTTTCAGTCTATAGTACTATTCATTTCAGCCCAGTGAATTTCCATATGCACGTTCACCTCTCAGGCCCTGTAACCTGGAGCTGTCTACCTGGACGCTGCACCTCCTGCTGTCCCCACCTGTGTCTTTTGTGTCCTTTGGGCTATGCCAGGAAGAGAAGGCACATGAGGCACTTCTGCCAGCGCTTCTGTCCACGCTGACCCCTGCAGCCTAGACTAATGCCACCAGATGTTGAAATCCTCCCATACTAGTTGTTTAATACTTCACTGAAATCACTGAATCGATGCTGCCTAACTCTCCTGAATGCCCCAGGCCATCCTGGCTGACTCCAGGCCTGGTGATCCCCAGCTGACTGGCCTTCCAGCCTGACTGGCACTGTTCCTGTTAACTGTCCCCATACGTCCCCAAGGCTAGCGCAGGCCTGAACCCTGGGATGGGGCAATGCCATGCCAGCAGCCACGCCAGCAGCACTTGTATTATTTTGACAGCCCAGTGGCCAAGGCTGTGTCAACTCGGGCCTCCTAAAGCTGTGTCCACCTGTTGCTGGACGGGGCCTCCCCAGATGCTCCCTGGCACAGCTGAGGTTTCTCCTTTGTTTCCCAAGCTGTGGGAGAACACCTAAACTAGTAAAACAAAAACACAATTAATATTAGCCAAAGAGAAAATAAGAAAGCCCTCCTATTCCCTTCAACTTTCTCTTGCAATGCACTGGTCCAAGAGGAGGGACTTTTCATGGATTAAGCTCCCCAGGATCATGAGAACCCTGGATTCAGAAAGAATGATGTAAAAGTATAAGTTTTTCTTCAGCTGGTACCTACCACCTTCCTGTGGGAGCCTAATGGCTATTTGCCCAAACATACATATACCCACTTCTTAACTCTCGTACTCACTGTGAAGTTGATGCTTACATCTAAAGAATGCCCAAGTTCTTTCTGCACAAATTAGTTACATCAATAGAACAAAACAGGAAAAGCAGCTGCTTTCATGGAGCTTACCTTGTCCTATGAGAAAGAAAAAATAAACAAATAAATAATAAAGTATACCATGAATCACATGGTATAAAATGTTCTGTCAGACGAAAATATAAACCTGATAAAAGGAAAGAAAGTGGAGGGAAAGAAAATTGCCTCCATAAAGAAACATTTGTTTAAATAACGACCTGTACATGGTGAGGGAAGTATGTCCATTAGAGAGAATGCAAGTGCAAGTTCAAGGCCCTGAAATGAGAGCATGACTAGTCTTCAGGATAGTCAGCAAAGAGGCAATATGGCAGTGATTGAGTGTAGAGAGGCAGTGTGCCTGGGTCATGTAGATCCTATGGCCATGTGGAGACTTAAGGTGAGGATGATGGGAAGCCATTGAGACATTGTGATGTGCCAAGTGATATGACAGGGAAAATTCAGAAGGATCACTCTTACTGCTATGTTGAGAAGGGACACAGGGGTAGAATCAAAGAGCCCAGTTCAGATGATCACAGTAATCCAGGTGAACAATGATGGTGGCTTATGCCAGGCTGGTGGTAGTAGAGGTGGTGATAAATGGTCAGCTTCTAGATATGTTTTGAAAGTAGAGCTAAAGATATTCTGCTAATTGAATAAATATGATGTAATGAGAAGTATAAAAAGACTGTCTAGGGCAAAAATCAGAAATAGTATATGATATTGCCATTAAATGAGATAGCAACAATGAAAAGGGAAGCTGGGATTGTGGACTTGGCTGGAGGGTGAGGGTATGAAGGGAAAGAGAATTTAGTTTGGGTCATGCTGAGTTCAAGGCATGTGTTACCATCAAAATGGAAATATCAAGGAAAGAGGTAGATAAGACTAGAGTTCAGGGGCAAATTATATGCTTTCATTATGCATATGGGAATCATCAGCATAAAGAGAGATGTATATAAAGCAAGAGATGCAGTCCTAAGATTGAGCTCTAGGGTATTCCAACTTCAGAGGTTGGGGAGATGTGCAGGTGCACACATGAAAAGTAAAAAGCAACAGCCAGTGAGCTTGAAAGAAACCCATAAGAGAGTGGCATTTTGGAAGAAAAGTAAATAGCCTGTTTCCAGAAGGATGGGGCCATCACGCACGATGATCCTACTGACTGCTGTCCGCTGTCAGGGGAGGTGGGGACCAGGACCTGGCCACTGGGTTAGCAACATGGAGGTCAGTGAGAATCTGGCCAAGAGCATTTTGAAGTTTAAGAATTCTTACTCCTCCAAATGATAAAACTAAAAAAGGAAAAATAAAGCGAAAAAAGCTACAAGTAAAAATATTGTGGCATGCATATGGAAATTTAATATCTATTAAATGTTTTATGTTCCATTACAAAGAAATTACCTAATAGAAAGTACATCCAGGGTTATTTTCTAGTACTGCAAGCTGGCGACCCTAATTCGACATGCATGGTCTCTTATTACTTCCCTTATTGTACTTAAACTCTGCTTTCATAATCTCACCAAAGGTCAATTCTAATTGACATTTAAAGATTATAGTCTATGGAGTGCACTTAGGTCTCAAGAAGTTGAAATTGCTAATGTTTTTCCAACACCACCTCACTAGAGTATTAAAAAAGATATTTGTTGAGAGTGCTCTGGAAAAATTATGCTTTATTCTTGTTATATGTTGCCATCTCATGGTGAGCACCAGTCCATCACTGTCTTAGTTTGCCAGAACTGCTGTGACAAATATCACACAATGGGTTGGTTTAAACAAAAGGAATGTATTGGCCCCCAGTTTTGGTGGCTAGAAGTCCAACACCACTGGGCCATGCTTTCTCTCAGAATTTAGGCTGTTCTGGCATTGCTTTGCACAATCCTGACTACCTCTTGGCTTGTAGCTGCATCTCTGCATCCATCACATGGTGACCTCTCTCCATCTCTGGCTTCTCCTGATTGCCTGTGTCTGAATCTCCTCTGCTTATTAGAACTGCGGCCACATTGGATTAAGCCCCACCCTGACTCAAGGTCACTTTAACATATTCAAGGTTCACATTTATAACTGAGTTCACACCCACAGGACCGTGGTTAGACTCACAGATGGAACACTCTGCAAGGGGCATGATTCAACCCACCACACCCACAGAAGCCTCCTTACCCCACTGGGTCATGAGATAACCCAAAGCAATGGTACTTTTTTTGGTTTGTTTCAACTAAAGAGAAATTTATGCCTAGTCGTGTCTTGAAGGGTCTTTGGACAGAAGCTAAATATCTTTTCTTTTCTAGTGTTCTCTCAGAGTCTGCCATGAACAAGGCATAATGTATAGCGTGGATGGCATGCTCCAAGAGGTCTCCTGGGATTTCCTCTCCATTATCCATTGCCTTGGATATACTTCTCCCACAGTCATTGGAGCTGAACTTAGCAATCTATAGAGTATAGTGGAAATGACTGTGTGTGAGATTCAAGGTGCATTAGTTATCTATTGTTTTATAACAAGTTACCTGGAAAACCTTATATGTTATTGTGGTGGTTTGAAACTGTATGGACCCCAGAAAAGTATGATCTTAAAGTTAGTTCATTCCTGTGGGAGTGGACACACTGTAAGTAGGACATTGTAATGAGTCTGCTTCGGTTAAGTTGTGACCCATCTTATTCAGGGTGGCTCTTAATCCTCTTACTGGAGTCCTTTATAAACTGGTGAATACAGAAAATAGCCATGGAAGCAAGAAACTGAAAGCAATTAAACCCGGAAAAGAAGGGGTAAATCAGCAAACACAACCATATGCCTTGCCATGTGGCAGAGGACCCAAAGATCATCAGCAGCCAGATTTCAGGAAGAAAGCATTGCCATGATGATGGCTTGATTTGGACATTTTTCTCAACCTCAAAACTGTAAGCAAATAAATTCCCATTGTTAAATGCCAACCCAATTTATGGTATCTGATTTCAGCAGCCTAGAAAACAAACAAAAAATTTATCTAAGTGTTTCTGTGGGTTGGGAATCAAGTATGACTTAACTGTCTCCTCCAGCTCTGTGTTTCTTATAGGCTGCAGCCCCCTCAAGGTTTGATCAAGGAAAGACTCATGTGTAATATGTATAAGCAGGACAAAACTCACAGGGCTTTAAAGCTTCATCTTCGAATATTCTATGCCATATTCTATTCAACTGAAGCAAATTCCTAGGTCCAGTCCACACATAAAGGAAAAGGATTACACCAGGGGTAAATTCCAACAGGTAGGGATCATTGGGCACCATTTTTTAAGTTGGCTAACACACAATGTTAGACCATAAAAGACATATCAGCTCCCACTTTGCGGTCTAAGAACCCTCAAGTAGCTCTGAGGAGATTCCCATGTGGCAAGAAATTAAGACTTCTTGCTAACTAGCAACATTAATTTTACAGGAGAGAGGCAGAACCACCTTGGAAGTGGATCCTCCAGCCCTTATCAAACCTTCAGATAACCTGTGACTTAGTCATTTTTATTGCAGCCTCATGAGAAACTCTGAGTCAGAACCATGCCACAGAAACTGAGAGAGGTAATAAATGTCTATTATTGTTTTAAGCCATGTTTTAAGTAAAATTTCAGGGGGGAGTGGGGAGTGTATAATTTGTTTATGCAGTGGTGGATAGCTAGTCCATATAGATATTTGTAACTTTGCTTCAAGTGCCCTACCCTTGGACCTTTCTGGGCGTGTCATCATCAGAAATGCTTCCATGAATACATCTAGCAACCACAAGTGTAACCCTCCCTCTCACTGAATGGTCTTTCATACTCCTCATAAAAAATATGGAAAGAACCAATTTAAGCTATAGGCAACATCACTGATTTTTTCCTAATAGAACTTTTTGAAGATAAATGCTACATGGTTTAGAATCATCCTTGTGAAATATGAAGTTCCTTCTAGAAAATGTCTGGTGTTTTTCCCTCAAGTTGCACCATTCACGTTTTGAAATGATGGGCTGAAATCCTAGTACCCAGTTATAAGTTGAAACGTGGTGGATAAAGAAGAGGTTTTGGTCCTCTTCAGTGGTCTGGTGGCATTTTGGGACTGGAAAATCAAAATTATTCCTTTGCAAAGGAGTTTACTAACTCAGCCAGCCACCCGGACCCCTGAGAAGGAATGGCTCTCCAACTTTACATTCAAATGCCTGCTCAACTGCTAACCCATCAAGCAATCCTTTCATTTTTATGGGTATGGGTGCCCCACTGGAGATAGTGCCTTAGGTTCTTGAATCATAAAGAGGCAAGCTATCTAACTCACTCCTGTGCTCTGAGGTTCCTCGTAATGGGTCTTGGGACCCACTCCCTGCCTGAGTCTTTGCCCCTAATCCTGGACATACAAAGTCAATGCAGTCTAAGTTGGCCAAAATTTGAGCTACTCACACAAACAAACACAGACACACAGAGACAAACATACAAAGAGAATGAATGAAATCTTGACTAGCCCTTCCAGCCTACTTTGCTGAGTCTGATTTACAGATTATACTATAAGTTTCTGCTGGTTCCATTTACCAAGCATAAATATTTCTTAACTTCACAGTACCAACAGATAATATTTTTCTTGAATGTCCCCCTTGTTTTACCCCCACCGTCAAAGTTTTCCCTAAGGCATCTACACACATGCTGGTCATTTTTACCAAGAGAAAACAAAAGTTAGTAACATTGACCCTAGTATTTGAATTCGCACAATTCCCTAAATTGAGGTATTAATTTCCTTACCTTTGTTTACCTCTAGTTAGAATTAGGCATTGATTTCCTAGTCTGGCTATCCATGGCCATAAAATTTATGAATATCTTTAGAGAAGTCGAGTGGTATAAAAATACTTCAGGAGCTGCCTCTCCAGTGTCTGATTTTGCTTGTACTTAAATTTAGCTTCTCAAGTATCTTCTTCACAGAAAGTAGTTCAGCATGAGCCAGAAAAAACTGAAGTGCCTATTCACATGGAATTGTAAGATCATCTAGTAACTACTCTCTTCTCCTTTTCTTTTCCCATGAGTCTTAATTCTTTTTCATTTGGATCCCAAAGGAAACCAGAACAGACTTGAGCAAATGCCCTGTTCTCCTCTGTGATAGATTTTGTTTTGACTTTCATCACCATTTTTAAGTGAAACAAGACAGGATTTCTTGAACAATTATTTTATGTCCAGCTTATGCTATGCATTTGGTTGAATAAAATATAAGATGTAGACTTTAGCCTGAGGTTGATTGCAATCCGTGCGGGAGGTGGAAATATCATCATCCTCGTAGCTACTATTTACTGAGTAAAAGGCTGGACACAGTTCTAAGTGGTTTGCTCATAATAACTTATTCAATCATCGTGATAATCTCTGGAAGCAAGCACTAAAATTATCCTTGTTTTGGATGTGGACACGGAGGCATAAGAGATTAGGCACCTTATCCAAGGTCACCTGGTTAGTAAGAGGCAAAGCAGAGATAAGAACCCAGAGGATGTCACTCCAGAAGCCTGGACAATTAAGTGCTGTGCAAAATCCTCTGCTGGTTCTGATGCTAAGATATCAGAGAAAGGACATGCCAGGGTGCAGTTGTCAGTGTGAAGCCAGGGACAATGTCAGCTGGGAACTCAAGGATTCATATTCATCCCCTCCATTCCCCTCTTCTAAAACCTTCCCGTCAGCCAATGGAGAATTAGACCTGCTCTTACCCAAACTCTTTCGCTCTCCATGCCTTTGCTGGGGGAGTTTGCAACCTGGTATGTTCTCTTTCATCTCCACCTAACACAGACTTACCTGAGGCTGCAGCTGAGATGCCTTCTCCTTCAGGCATCTTTCCAAATACAATCACAAGTAAGCACCTTCTCTCTTTCCCCACTGCAGGAAAAATTCCTAACATATCTCAAATCAGTTTGCCTTGAACCTGTTGGTATTTTGATACAGGCAAGGTTGTGTAGAAGGCATTTAAATCAGGTGACAACATTTAAGGTTAATTGAACACTTTCCTAAGGTCATAGGAACTGTCATTGGAATTAAAAGCTGTTTAACCGCTTAAGTCCCATTAATCTGGTAAGCAATACACACTGGATTTCAGAGACAGAGTCAATTAAGTTAGGAATGTATTGTGAAGGGATACTTAACATATTTTCTTAAGATGACAAAATTAAATAAAAATAAAGAAGCATGCACTAACAGGAAAATAAGGGCCAGTAGATGGTCCACAGGGTTTGGCATAGTATGTACAGATAAAAAAGCAAATCATTTGCAGAGCTTATTGATTTTTCAAATTAACATTTACAAAACATCTGTATTCTCTGTCCTAGCACCACACAAGCTTACCCTTGAGGAAAAGCTGATATTCTTATTGACTTCCACATTTCCTTATTAGGTCCTATTTTTTACAGTCTCCACTCACATTCAACTTTGTATCAAACTTTTGCAAATATGACCATTTCCCTTGACAGATGGGAGCTCTTTGAGGACAGCTTCCCAATCCCTCCTACCCTCCAGGAAAGGGAGGCATATGGCAGGTAGGATGCACATTGTCTTCAGAGCTCTTTCCAAATTTTAATTTCCATAATTATTCCATCCTTGGGGATATGATAGCATGGATCGAGCACTTAAGAACTGGATTTTGAGAATCTGTTATGCTCCACATATTAATGAGAAAATAAACTTCAGGTAGAGAAGAGGAGAAGAGACAACAAAGCAAATAAAGTTGGTCTGAGTTTTAGTTTGCTAGGCTGTTGAAAGCAATATAGCATAAAATGGGTTGGCTTTTCACAATGGGAATTTATTAACTTACAAGCTTACAGTTTTGAAAATGTGAAAATCAAGGCCACATCAAGGCCATGCTTTTTTTTCCTGAAGACTGTCTGCCGGCAATCATAAACTCCTCTGTCACATGGCAAGGCACATGGCAGCATCTGCAGGTCTCCCTTCTCTTCCAGGTTTCTTGCTTTCAGCTTCTCACGTCCATGGCTTTCTCTCTGTCTGATTTCATTCTCTTATAAAGGACTCCAGTAATAGGATTAAGACCCACCCTGGGCCACACCTTAACTGAAGGAAACTCAGGAAATCATACTTACAATAGGTTTATACTCACAGGGATGAATTAGCTTTTCTAGGGTACATACAGTTTCAAACCACCACAGTCAGTTATGTGTCATAATTGAAGGTCTTATGTTTCATTCCCAAGGAAAAATCACAACATGCATGAGAGACCTAACATAAAGATGGACTAGATGCTTGTGAATCAAGGCAGAGATTTCATGAAACTCTCTAAACATTGTTTCTGGTCTATCACTTTGGTGCAATAGAGCAGCAGTCTAGGAGAAGTCGGACCCGCAGGGATCAGGTAGGCAAAGAGCATAGAGAGTATAGGCTGGTTATCAGGCATTGTCAGATGCTTGTGGTGACTTACATGTTTGAGAAAGAAGTTTAACACCTATTTACAATATCCGGGAAATAAGACAAAATCCTGGCTAATGGAGGTTAGTTGGAAGGCTTCTGATCTTTCCGCATAAAGAGGGTTTCAATCACTCTGGAGGAACAGAAATTCAAAATATAAATTCTGTTTCATGTTAGGGAATTGCAATTACATTTCCCACCCCCAAGTTGTCAATAGTGCATGACACTACTGTGTGCAGAAATGCTTAATGAGGAAAGCAAATATGGCTGTGAATTTTATCACCCAATATTAACCACTCTTAATATGTTGATAATCTTCTTTCCAGTTTTATTTCCTTAGGCATATATTTGTATATGTCAAAAATGAAAACATCTAAGCAACATGGTACCTGCACAAGGACAAACACATAGACCAATGGAATTGAATTGAGAGGTCAGAAATCTACCCTCACCTTAATGGCCAATTATTTTTTTACAAGTTGGAAAAAACCACTCAATTGGAAAAGAACAGTCTCTTCAGCAAATGGTGCTGTGAAATCTAGATCTCCATTTCCAATAAAATGGATGACTGCTACTTCATACCTCGTGCAAAATAGAACTCAAAATGGATCAAAGACCTAAATATAACAGCCAGAACTATCAAATTCCCAGAAGAAAACGTAGGGAAGCAACTACAGAATCTTTTATTAGGTAATGGTTTCTTGGACTTTACACCCAAAGCACACAAAAAAGTAAATAGATAAATGGGACCTCATCCAAATTAAAAACTTTTGTGCCTCAAAGTACTTTATTATGAAATTGAAATGACAACTCACAAAATGGGGGAAAATATTTGTAAACCACATATCCAATAAATGTTTTATATCCAGAATATAGATAAAGAAATCTTTCAATTTAACAATAAAAAGAAAAGCAGTCCAATTTAAAAGAATGGGTAAAAAAATTGCATAAACATCTCTCCAAAGAAGATGTATGGATGGCCAGAAAACACATGAAAATATGTTCAATATCATTAGCCATCAGGGAAATGCAAATCAAAACCATAATGAGATACCATTTCACACCCATTAGAATGGCTGCTATTAAAAACAAAAACAAAAACAAAACAAAAAATTTCAAGTTTTGGAGAGGATATGGAGAAATATGAACACTCATTCATTGCTGGTGGCAACGGAAAATGGTACAGAGCAGTGGAAAACAGTTGGCAGTGCCTCAGAAATCATAGTATAGAACTACCATATGACCTGGCAATCCCACTACTAGGCATATACCAAAAAGAATTGAAAGCAGGGTCTTGACCAGATATTTGCACGCTGATGTTCATAGCAGCCTTATTCACAATTGTCAAAAGACAGAAGCAAAGCAAGTGTCCTTCAACCAATGAATGGATAAACAAAATGTGTGGTATATACATATGATGGAATGTTATTTAACCATAAAAAGAATGAATTCTATGGACTAGAGTGGACTTAATGGTATTCTGTTGTAGGCATAATGTGATTCAAGCAATGGAAGAAATTACAACAGTGAGGTGGAGCCAGTGGCCACTGGATGCTTTTGGGGCAGGGAAGGGAAAAACAGTTGTAATACAGGGGCTTTTTCAGGACTTGGGAATTATCCTGAGTGACATTACAATGACAGATATAGGCCATTTTACATCAGCATCTAACATGCAGAACTGTGTGGGAGAGAGTGTGGTCTACGATGTGAACTATGGTCCATGCTTAGTGGCAAAGCCCCAGGATGTGTATATCCATTGTAGGTGATGTGCCACACTAATGGAAGATGTTTATGTGGGAGTTTATGGGAGATTTGGGAGGTGGGGAACATGGAAATCCCTGTAATTTTTGTATAACATTTAAGTAATCTAAGCATCTTTCTATATATATATATATATATATATATATATATATATATATATATATAT
>JAKSZT010053798.1:9242199-9254531 GCA_026826555.1 Tolypeutes matacus
TATATATATATATATATATATATATATATATATATATATATATATATATATATATATATGTGATTTGACTCTACAAAAAAAAAAAAAGAATGAATTCCTGATACATGCGATAACATAGTTAACCCTTGAAGACATCATGTTGAGTGAAATAAGCCAGATAGAACAGGACAAATCTTGTATTATCTCACCAAATTGAAATGATTAGAATAAGCAAACTCATAGAATCAGAATCTATGTTACTAGGGGACAGGGTGGGGATATGGAATGGGAAACTAAAGCTCAAAATGTACAGAATTCCTATTTGAAATGATGGAAATGTTTTGTTAATGGATGGTGGTGATGGTAGCACAACATTGTGACTGTAATTAACAGCAACAAAATGTATATGTGTGTGTGTGTGTATATGTATGTATGTATATATATGTGCATGTGTGTAATATGAATGTGGTTAAAAGGGGAAATGATAGATTATATATATGATAACAGAAGAAACATTTAAAAAAAAAAAAATCCATGGAACTACAATACAAAATGAGCCTATGTTAAGCCATGGTTTAACATAGTACATTTATAAATATGTGCTATCATCAATTGTAACAAATTTTCCTCACCAATGCAAGGTGTTAACAATAAGGTGGTGTATTAGTCAGCCAAAGGGGTGCTAATATGAAATAACAAAAATGGGTTGGTCTTTATAAAGGGTATTTATTTGGGGTAGAAGTCCACAGATACCAGGCCATAAAGTGTTAAGTTTCTTCTCTCACCACAGTCCATTGCCACTTGTTGGAGCAAGACAGCTGCCGGTGTTTGCCAGGGTTCAGGCTTCTTGGGTTCCTCTCTTCCCGGGGCTGCGTTTCTCTCCGGGCTTAGCTCCTGTTGCCTCTACAAGGTCAGCTGTAGATGATCAGGCGAACGGCTCGCTTCTCTTCTCCTGGGGCCTTCCCTCCAACATCAAACTGCTTCTTAAAAACTGCTTCTCAAAAACTGTTCTTGCCATGCCTTTTATATTTGATTCCCCACCCACCAAGGGGTGGGGCTCAACACCCTAATCATAACCTAATCATGCCCAGATTAACAGATCAGTTTATAAGCATGATCCAATTATATTTTTGGAATTCCTAATTACATCAAACTGTCCAACTGCAACAGGTCGTAAATGGGAATCCTGTATTTTATGCATGATTCTAAACCAACAACTTTTCTAATAAAGAACAAAATTTTTTAAATTAAAAAAAAGCTTTATCTTGAAGTTGGAAAAAAACAAAAATATCCAAACAACCAGTGATTTTGATTAGTCAGCTCTGCTAGGAACCCTTCTTAGAGGAGTATGAGGATTATCCTCAAGTGTAGATGTTTAACAATTCAGGCTTAATCACCTATTTAGCCACAGTGTGAATTCTGAAAGGAGAGGGAAAAGCAAAGTGAGTTAACTGGGGTTTCCAGTAAAGATTTAAAAGTAAATGTGTGGAGTATCAAAATAATAGAGAAGTAATCCTAACAAATGAGAAATTCCCATTGTTGAATTTTCAAGAAAATTTCAGAAATGTTCTATCTAATATGCAATGTTAACCAGGTTTGGCTTTTGCTTCAATCTCTCTCAGGTAATATTGTCTATAAATGTCCTTTTTGTGTGATAAATTGCATCTGATACCTTTTTGGGGACCTCTCTTCCAGGCACGGGTTGATCAGAGACCAGAGAGAGAACAGGTGGTACAGGATGATTCAGGCAGCAGTCAGAAAAGAAGACTATGGGCAGTGTTGGCTGCCCACCCACTGAGCATCAATTTTTCTCTTTTCTTTGCTAAGGAGATCCAATTATTTTCTTTAATTTATACCTTAAACAGGAATGATTCTAATTAGACTGAAGCTTTTCCCGCTCATTCTCTATATTAATGGCACAGGAAAGGACATTTGACCCAATTCTGGCCAATGAGAAGAGATGAGAAGTGTGCTGGAAGCTTCCAAAAAACCTCTTCAATAAGAGTTGAGAGTGACAGGAAGTCAATCTGGATATCAAAGAGGAAAAGCATTTCCCCAGTTGCTCCTGGCTTCCATTTTCTGACAAACAGAGCGGACTTCTGTTACATCTGACTTCCCAAGGCAGAGAAGGAGGTGGCTGGAACCTTCCCTCCCCTGACCTCCTGGAACCTTGGCACCCAGCTACCCCACTGTCCTGCCCAGTCGTCCAAGCCTGCTGCATTTGCCTTCAGCATTTGCTGGGAACGTCATGCCAAGATGACAGTTCAATCTTATTCATGAAGGATATTGGTCTGTACTTTTTTTCAGGTATCTCTTTGTAATAGAAGTCAGCTGTGAAATATTTTAGCTGTCACATTTTTAGAGTTAAGTTATTGATGCATATTGTACCATACAATTGCCTAATCAGGTTTATTATTCTTGTTTAGTTAAAATTAATTTAACTAAATTATTTGCCGAGAAAATTATGTTTTTAAACATACAGGCATATTGGTCTGCAAAGCAATTCTTAAATTTGAATGTCCTCTATATTTGGTTATATTATTTCTCATTTAATATTTTGTGTATTTGCATAGATTTCTGATTAGATGTGTTAGATATTTATCTACTTTATCATATGTTTAAGGATGAGTATCTGGACTTAACTTTAAAGTTTCATGTTTTTACTTACTAAATGAAAATTTCCTTTTTTCTCCTATTTTCCTTTAGTGATTTTATTTTAATGTTTCTAGCATCTTTCTTTGAAAATCTAGTTCACTTATTTATTAGTTTTATTAAATAATAAAATTGTGTAAGATTGTGGATTTGTCGCTGACATAACTTCTACACTATTTCATTGTCATTATTTTCTAACACTGTTCTTTAACAGCTAGCAAGAAGTGATATAAGTCCACAAATATGAGGAAAACCAGCACCTGGGTCTTAATATCTCAGAGAATTTCAACCTAATATATACAAATTCCGATGTTTGCCTCCTGCTTTCCCCAGCATTGTTGCAGTGTGGTAAAACTTGACCTTGTAATAAGCTTGTGATAAAAGTATGGTCATTTGATCAACCAGCACTAATCTCATTCATTAACAGTTACTCCTGCCTTCTGATCAACGTGGACATTGTTTGATTCTCTGAAGCAGAGAGGGAAAAAGAGTGGAGAAAGTAGAGGTTTCAGGTATTTAGCCTTGGTAAACCAAGTGCTGGAAATTACTCTTGTGATTTTATAAGACTATATGTTATTATCTTCTGCCACACCATTCTAGAAATCTCCTGTGCAGATATGCCATCATGACCTGTTGGTGTAGAGCTGCTAGCCCAGGGGTACCCACTCTGCTGCTGCTTTCCTTTTCCATTTCCCAGTGCAGTTGTGTGTAGGAAGCTGTGCATATATTTTGAGAAAGGGGACAAGTTCATCTAGGGAGACTTTATGTGAGACACACTGGAAAGAAGCCTTCACGGTGACTCTCCTAGGTGGAGGTGGGCCTTCCTGACCATTGCCATAAGGCCCTGTAATTCAAACCTCACTTGTGGTTTAAAAAAGCGATGATGAAACCTGCTGTTGGTTCCACTTAATCCTCAACATCCTAAAAGGCTGATTACTGAGTCATAAATTATGCATGCTGGAGAAGTGTGACTTTAGAGCAAATCACTCACTTTCAAGCAATCATCTCCAGAAACATCTTGAGAATCTCTCCTATGTTTAATTTCTTTGAGCAGAAAATTCCACTCATTTCATTTATAAAACCTCAATGTTTCTGACTTAATGAGCTGAATTTTAAACATATGACTTCCATGAGTCTTACTTTCACCAAATATTTACTGAGCACCTATTTTGTGGTAGGTTGTTAGAGGGATGCTAGGAATTCAGCAAATAAAGGAATGACATAAGAAAAATCTGCTATCGGAGTTTATATTCTAAAGAGGACAAGACAGGTAATAACCCTGTAAAAACTAAATAAAAGATATGACATTACAAAGTTGGGTGCATTACAAAGAAAAGTGAATCAGAGGCAGAAGGAGGAAGTATGTCTATGGGAGATGCAATGAGGTCGCCCCTCTGTAGTCAGGGCAGGTTCAGAGGATGAGCAGGTGGCATCTGAATGAAGACTGAAGCAGTGAGAGCACAAACTCTTACGCTACTGGGAGCAACAGTGATGCAGGCAGGGAGAAGAGCAAATGCAAACGTCCTCAGGGAAAGAGCATGTCTGGCATGTTTTAACACAAGGAAGACTGTCTTGGGCACACTGTGAGCAAAGGGAAGCACAAAAAAAAAAAGATTTCAGAAAGATGGGGAGAGAGGTGTGCAGGGAAGTGCAGTGTCTCCTGTAGGACCCTGTAGACAAGGATGAAGCCTGTGGAAATGGACAGCCTTTGGGGGTGTCTAGTTTTCTAAAACTGATCTAACACACTTCTGCAAACTGCGTGCCTTAAAACAACATGGCGATGTGGCTGGTATATTTATAAGAGGAAACTGGACAGACAGAGAGACACTGGGGAGAAGACAATGTGATGATGAAGGAGGCAGAGCAATGCCTCTGCTAAGACAAAGAACCTCACGGATTGCTGGTGAACCACCTAAATCTAGAAGAGGCAAGGAAGGGTCCTCTTCTATAGGTTTCCAAGGGAGCCTGGTCCTGCCAACACCTGGATTTCAGACTTCTAGCCTTCAAAACTATAACATAGACAATGAATCTCTCTTGTTTTAATCCACTCCACTTTTGGTAATTTGTCACATCAGTCCAGGACACATGGGCAAACCAGCAGAAGGTAGATACCTGACATGTATCCTAAAAGCTTAAATAACTTATGTCAACCTGGATGTTAAGAGGTTTGCAGATCTTACAGTCAGAATGGCTGTATATCCAAACGTGCAAGCAGTTCTCAAGCTCAACTCAGAAAATTTGCTCTTCAGAACATTAGTTGATCTGCCAGAGAGTTTCAGTGGTATAAGTCTCATTTACTTGATCCAAAATGTGCCTTGAAAGAAGTAAACATCTTGAGGAAACAGAATTAAGAAGTAAATTAATCCACTAAATGTACTTGTGACACCTAAATCAACTGTTCTGGCAACCACCTTCCTTGCAATCTCACTCCTTTGCAGGAGCAACCAGTGATACGAGATACGAGCAGGGCTTGTCACATGCTTTTATAGTTTGCCATGCACTGCCACACCACCCTACAGCCTGAGGAATCCTAAAGTGAGAGTGAATCACCCATATCATTTCATAAGGCAAGGGCAGCCAGAATTCAAATCAGGGTTGCAATTTGCTTATGACATAGGCTTCCATTACTCTAGCAACTCTTTTTCTGTGCTGCTATTTCCTTAGTCAGGATTGCTGTCATGACTGCCACAAGTATATGGAGACCAGACAATGGTTCATCTCCTGTAGGCCTAGCTCTGGACACAGTCAGATATCTATTTCCTCTCCTCTTCTATTGATTGATTAATAAGTAAATAAGAAGTAAATTTCAACACTTTCCATTTGGGCGAGAATATTCTGCATGCATAAATGCTGACATTGTGATATTGTTATATATTGTGTTGTGAGAACACAGGTTCAGGCATAATAGAAACTTTCAGCAAATGACCGCTTTATTATTTACATAGAGCAAAAGTTCCAAAGAGAAGGGCAAGAGAGCCCCTTGTGGCTGGTCTCCTGGGAAAGCCACCTGCTCTGGTTAGGGATGGTGGATGGAAGTTCTACAGGCCCTGCCACTGAGAGCTGCCACCCTGATCAACAGCAGGAACTGCTTGTTCTAGGTTTCAGGAGGAAAGGTATTGTTTTAGGGTATCAAAGCTTCCAATGCACAAATAACGGAATTGGTTGGTTTTTATAATTGAATTTTTTAGGGTAAAAGCTTACAGTTCAGAGGCTACAAAAATGTCCAAATCAAGGCATTATCAGAGATGCTTTTTCACCAAAGATTTGGGCTGCTGGCAAATCCTGGACTCCCACCTGTGGCAAGGCAAGATGATGGCTGATCTCTGGAATCCTCTCTCTCTAGTGGCAGGGTCACATGGCAGCTCTCTTTCTCTGTGTGTTTCTGCTTCCAGTTTTCAGTTTATATACTACCCCAGCAAGAAGGCAGAGACTCACCCTGGGTAATGCCTCACAGACATGGTCCAATCAAAGGCTTTAAAGTGATCTACTTAAGTGAACTAATCAAAGTTCCCCTAATACAATCAAAGGGCCCTGTACCAACATCAATGGATTAGTTCAAGAACATGATCTTTTCTGGGATTCACAAAAAACTTCAAACTTTCACAGTTATGGTCAGATCATGCCATTAGACCTAACATCTCCCTGGGGTTGTGGAATGGAAACATTGAAACTTCTGTACACAATAGAAAATGAGGGGTGGTAGATGAAGGCTAGGAGAGGGGCACTAGGTATGTTTGTGACTTCTCCTGAAAGTATCTAATTTTTCATTAAAGGAGAGGCACTGGATAATTCATATTGCATTTGTAATGTTCTCTCTCTGGTGGTTTAAATGTTACAAAATCTATAAAATTGATTGTCTTTTTTAGAGGACGGAAATTCAGAATATATATATATATATATATATATATAAACATAATGTGAAGTAGATGTTTTTTCTAACTAATTCATTGAAAGTTTTCCTGTGCTGCAGCCAGATACAACACAGTCACACTTAATCAATTGCTTCAAACTTCTAAGATATTCTCATCTTCAACATTTCAAGAAGTTCATTAGCTTAGTCAGCCAATTGGCACGGATCGTCTTCACATGGACACATTGTACCACTTGTACTTAATTTACACAATAATCACACAGCACAACACAAATTGGGATAAAAAAATGGTGTTGCCAAAGTGCTGTGGTTTGAAACATGCAACAATATCCCACCTGCCACATGGTATCTCCTTCAGTACTTTGCTTTGCCTGAAATTCAGTCTACTGCTCTTCATATAGAAATGCCTGACTTTCTCATCATGACCTCCCTGGGCATCTAAAGATGTGAAGAGAATACAGAGGTCAGCTTAGACTGTTCCTTTGTATATACCACACATATCAACAATGCAATTGTGTCAATTTTGCTGTTGCTAGCCCATTCCCAAAGAGCGAACCTTCACAGTACCAAGTGTCTATCCATATTTCTACACCCATCCTCTCCGAACCCTAAATCCATCACTATCACAGGCCATATGCTGTAATGAACAGAGGCACCATTATCAAGAAAGAGAGCACTAGACATCTGCACATGGGTATGTCACTCCCATTTCTCAGGCGTCTAGTGTCATTCTCCTGTAAGCCCTTGGTGTTCTGTGCTGCTTAGTTCCACCCAGTCCTCTCTTGAAAATCATTCGGATCTGAGTCCTCCTGAGGTCCTGGGGGTGGGGGAGGGGGCTATTGCCTAGAGCCAAATGTTTCCTATTACTGTCATTATCAATAAATTGAGCAAATGCAAAGATATAGGTCAAAAGCTGTAGACATAGCTCAAAGATGACAAAATGTTAAATCTATATATCTACTTGGATTGTGACCTACAATTTACAATTTCACAAACAATTATTCCTGAGAGATTATTAATTGCTAACACACACACACAAATGAGTGCCATACTAAATGAAGTTTTGGAAACTGCCTCAGAAAATATTTCTTTTGCATAATGTTTCACTCATTTGGATCCTCTGAAAATTCCTGTAGTGAAGAAACTGGTTTAACTTTACTTAATCAAACTTAGTTTCCCAAACTTACCTGAGCACCAGTGAGGGAAAATATATCAAATTCGTCATCATAACTACCAAGTTACTAAAGTACAAGGAAGTACACTAGATCACCAAGAGTGCCATATTGAGGAAATTATCTAAGAGTCAAAAGAGAAGAGGCAGGAGGCATTGTGGCATTCACCCCCTTACTTCACTCAGAGTTAAGGTGCTGACCCATTTTGATTCACAATTCTATGGAGTATTCCTTTTTTTTTTTTTTTTTTTTTCAGCTTCCTGAAATTCACGCATTGATATTCATTTCTCAGGACTTTGTAGATCTTTAGTACATTTTGTGCCAAATGCAACCCCGCTTAGAAGAGATTACATCAAATGTTAGTGAATCACCTGCAGGTAGGTACCATGTCAGGGCTTCCAAGGGGTTGTCACACCTGCTGGGAAATGGCAGGGTCAGAGCACTGACTGAAGAAAGGATATCTGGAGAGTAAAACACTGCTTTGAGGGGCTGGTTGGTGTGAGGGGAGCGAGAGGAAGGGGAGCTAGGCAGACAGGAGCCTGCCTCAATTGAAAGTACCTGAGCACTGCTCAGCCCCTTCACGATTTTGCCCAAGGCCAGTACTTTCTGGAACTCTCTACAGGGCAGCCGGGAAGGCAGGGTGAGCTTCACAGTGGCACTTTTATTTATTGTGTCTTGCTGTTCGTGCTCTCTGGATAAATACAGGATTTTTGTTGCCAGGGCTATTGATCCTTTCAGGCACCATAAATCCTCCCCAAGAAAAGTAACAAATCTGAGCAAATAAACTAAACCTGGCTTTTTCTTTATAACCTAAAAAATAAAAAGCTATATATTTTAGAAAGAGAACAGCAAGTATACCTTTCTTTAAAAGTCTTTGAAAGTTCTTATTTGTTTTTGTTTCTCTCTTAGCAGTTATATAGTTATATCCAAATTCTGATTAGTTTCAAGGCTTCTGACAACTTCCCTATAACTACTTTTGGTATTACCTGTGATTAAAGCTCATATTGTAAGATAAATATTTTTCTCCAGAAATGAGAATACAAAGCTAACCATCTTTTCAAACTACAACCATTCCAAGATAGAAAATCACTTTATTTCAACCATAAAACAAGACTTTTGTGAAAATTGTTCAAAAAAAAAACTACACATGCACACTTATACTGACTGAAATTGTAACACATGTACTCACTACATTTAGAGGATGTATTGAAATAAATTTTGTTGTTAAAAAAAAGCTGTTCTAGAGAATTCTAGTGAGCTGTTAAGGCTTTCCAAGATCTATTTAGGAAAAATATGTATTATTGATGTTTTGTGAAAGATAATATCTTAACATGTATTATAGTAAATATCCTACTGGTCCAGCTTTCAGTCTCATGCCTGTAAAAATATCAGTCAAAATACTAAAGTCCACAGCAATAGGCTCCATGCCTCATTTCAGCTAGCCATTTAAGGTAATTGCTCAGGGGGATCGGATTATGCAAAATAATTTGAATATATGGTGGAGTATAGATTGAAGATCATGAGCTGATATTTATTTAATCCAAATTAAATATGTTAGTCCTGGAAGTTTTTTTTAGATAAGGTTTCAATGAGATGAAACTCCATTTAAATACCTTGTGGAGGAGTAAGTTTTAAAGCTTGTGGGTTGCCTTTCATTTATTACCATAAGACCATATTGAGCTATGCAGAGAAAGATCATTCTCTCTCTGAATTCCATTAGTCAACCAGGAAAAAATGTAGCATGCATATCAGTATATTTGTGATTAATAAATTCATTTTAATATCTTTAGCCCTACCATTTCTTACAACATGTTTTTGTGCTACACATTTTTGGAACAAAATTCTACGGTGCAAAGAAAGTATAATTTCCCTATATGTATCATGATCTTCTGCAAACAACGGCCATATATTATCCTTATGTACTTCTTTTCCAGGTAAAGCGTGAAGCTGAGTGCACAAATCATGCACAAACACTTGGTGAATAAATAAATTAATGAAGGAGTCTTTTCCCAATTAAAATTTTACCCCAACAGTTAGATTTTTATATATTTTTGAAACTCATCAGATCCTACAGTTCAATTCTATTCGCTTATTTTACTATCTCATTATTTTTTCAGATTCTATGAAAATTTTGGATCAAAATAACTCTGGAATTGCAATAGCATTTTGTGAGGGATAATTTAAAAGACTATTCCAGAATTTTGGGTAATCTAAGCACCTCTTAAAATATATTTATATATATAAATAAATAACATTTTTGTAAGCAAATGCACATATATGCATATATATTTATATATCATTTTGCAAATGTTGGTATGTATTGTGAAAATTTTGATTTTTACCCACAATAAAAAAAAAAAAGACTATTCCAGAAAAGTACAACTAAAAAGAAGCTTTTGTAGTCTCATACAGATACAAAGAAACTGCACTGAGTGAATAAAGAAAATATGAGCTAATGTTTCTATAACAATAATTGATCCAATTATTGTTCTTACGAAATATAAGTCCACAATGTTTCCTAGTTTATGTTCAAAATAGCTAATCGTACCTTGGTCAATATCAGAATGATTGTAATCTCATAAAAATGTTTTTCAAATAACCATTTATATAATTAAAAAATGCAAAGTAACCCCATTAATTTTGGCAACCATTTAACACCTTTCTAAGCACCAAATTCCTGTGTTGTGTAATGGTCATACCTTCTTGTGCCATTTCTTTGAGAAAATAACATGTAATATGATGCTCTTAGCCAAGTACCAGTCAGTAATAAATAATAGTAGTTATTATTATTATTTTATATTATCCACGGGGAATCTCAAATTCTTTTTGCCAGGAGTTAGACAACATTTTTTTGAACATTTTAAAAGGAAATTTAAATTGATATGGAATGCCATAAAATATTCTTGACACATTAAGAATTCATGAAATATTTGTATTTAAAAATTTTATATTATAAAATTTATATTATGACCCAAAAAATAAAGACTATTAAGTTAGACTGATTACAATTTATGAAAATATACACAAATTCCACCCACAAATACAAAAATGAGAAAATTATCATTACTCAGAGGATAGCCAAAAGTTTACATCTCCTAATATACAGAGAATTCTTACAAATCAATTGTAAAAATTGGTATAACTCAATGCAAAATAAAAGGCAAAATGTATAACCAATCATTTCACAGATATAGACACAAAAATATCTAGTATAAAATGAAAAATGCTCAGCCTCTTTCACAAAGCCTACAAATTAAAACTACAGTGAGGTACAAGAGTTTCCTCCACTCCATTGTTTCACATCCTTTACAGTCCCTAATGGGATTTTGATGTAGTTGGCCCAGTGACCTCCCAAGTTGGTCAATGAGTTGAGAGTATGTCTTTCACTGACTACCAGCACAGATTCCTACTTTCTTTAACACAAAATGCTTTATACCTTGCCTTGATGGTCTTTGGAGAAACTTAAATAGAATCCAATACATAAAGTGTGTGAATATTAAATACAGACATATATACATATGAAAATATTTTAATATTTTTAATCTAAAGTCCAACAATAATTTTTCACTTTATTTTTAAAGAACACTTAAGTTATTTAATGAAGTAAAATGAAGATGGAAGATGCCTGCCTTCTATGTGCATGAGAGGGTATTTCACTGTTCTGCTCATGGTATTATTTCAGGTCCTGAATTTTACTTTCTTTATTTGTACCCTTGCTTTTAGGATGTAAAGAGTGGGCTTTTATCTGTTTGTTAAGGGAACAGAAATAAATATGGCTCAAAACCCAAGATATAGAGAATCAAAGAAATAGGAAAGAATAATAGTTAATTTTGATAGATTCTATAAATTATAGGATTAAGGAAAGCACTAGTGATGACAATAAATGCAAATGAATCAACATACATCAATGAGCTAGAACAAAATTCAACCAACACCAGTCAGTCCAGACATTCTCATCCATGCTGTCTGGACGTCAGTTCTGCCCAGAGCTAACATGATGTAGAAGATTCAACTTAGAATGATGGGCAAAATTACATCACACCAATGCAAACAAAGGGAAACATTTCTTTATAAAGGAATGATTTACTTGGATTTGCACAGAACAGATAATTCATATGCCCCAAATAGGTAAGTGATTGGATAGACAGGTAGATTATAGGTAGATAGAGAGATGATAGAGAGATAGCAGATAGAAAGATAAATGATGGATGGATGGGTGGATAGCTAGATAGCTAGATCGATAGACATATGGATGAATAGATGATGGATAGATAGATGATGGATGGATGGATGGGTAGATATATGGATGATAGCTTGATGAAGGATGGATGGATGAATGGATGGATGGATGATAGATGATAGGTGAATGGATAGATGATTAGATACATACATACATACATACATACATACATACATACATATGTACAATAAGTAGATGGATAAATAGAGAGAGAGGGAGATAGAATGGATGGAAAGAAAGAAAAGAAGGAAAAGAAAGGAGGAAAGAGAAAGAAAGAGAGAGAGAGAAAGGAAGAAAGGAAGGAAGGAAGGAAGGAAGGAAGGAAGGAAGGAAGGAAGGAAGGAAGGAAGGAAGGAAGGAAGGAAGGAAGGGAAAGAAAGAAAGAAAGAAAGAAAGAAAGAAAGAAAGAAAGAAAGAA
>JAKSZT010053798.1:9254631-9284086 GCA_026826555.1 Tolypeutes matacus
GAAAGAAACAAGGAAAGAAAGAAAGAAAGGATGATACTTGGGTGTCTCACTCCTGGTTACTCTTTAGGGATTGAATAATGCTTTCCACAAAAGATCCGTTTAATTCTTAATCCAAATTTCTGTGAATGTGAACCCATTTATCAACAGAATCTTTGAAGACGTCATTAGTTAAGGAGTAGCCAAACCGAATGAGGATGGATCTTAATCCAATCTGACTACAGTCCTTATAAAAAACAAACAATCAAAAAAGGATAGAAGCAGAAGCCAGAGGAGGAGACAGAAAGAGATGGAAGATTGCTGAAAAGTCATCTTCAGAACATTACAGACTTAGGAGAAAGTATGGTCTTGCTGACACCTGATCATAGACTTCCAGCCTTCAATACCGTGAGCCGATAAGTCCTTTAAGCCAACCAGTGTATGGTATTTGTCATAGCAGCTCTGTCAAACTAAGACAGTTACAGATATATAGCTATAAGCAGATCACAATTCACACTTCCTGAGTGTGTTCTCAGGGCCACAATGTGTTGTTTGTTCTTTTTATGTAATAAGTAACATCAAACTACTTTATGGCTTCAGAAAGAGGAGATAAATCTATAATTTTTACATAAAGAATTTCATTTTCCATGTGTTCCCAAATCTAATTATTTCATTTTTATTCTATTTGTATATACTTTTTTTCTTTGTTATTCATGTAAAATATTGCATAGCTCAAATTTAGAATGTTCTATTTCATAAAATGTTTTAATAGTTTGATTTCTCTTTAATATGTATCCCTTGTTACACTGGGATACATATGTTAATTTTGTTTTAGTGTTGCAGCAGTAAGTATGGAAGTAATCTATTTTTACCTTGATTTGGTATCCAGTTATTAGAAGAACAAGAACTGGATTTTGTTTCTTTTTCAAATTGTTTGCTCAGTTTAAGATTCATTCAATGCTTTTTAAAATATATCATATATAATCTTTGGTTCACATTATTCCAATATTTTATTTCTCTGTCTTTTATGTTTCTTCAATATAAGTTTAATTATTCTTGATATATGATATGTTTTAATATCTGGTAAGATCTTTCCTACATCATTACTATTCTTTTTATTTCAGAATATATTAACTAGTCTTACTCATTTATTTTTTAATGAATTTTAGGATCATTTTGTCAGGTTTCATAAATTATCTCATTATGCGTTTAATTGGAAATGCATTAAATCTATATCTTAACTCGTCATATTTTAATGCATTCTTTTCAGTTACATTTATACAAATCATGGATTTTCATGCTTGCAAGCATCCTTTAAGAATTACCTGACCACCTATCTAATGCTTGAATCATCATGGTAAACGGGAGCGCTACTGATTGAGCCACAGCCGCTTCCCTAATTGTCTTTTTTTATGTTCATCTGTTTTGTTTTAATGATAAGTTTTTCAAACAACAAAACACAGTGGGCTTCCAGAGAAGATAGCTTTTTAGAAGAGGGGGCATAAACGCTGGACTTTACTGTTGGGTAAAAATAAAGGAAAGGCTTAATCCAGGAAAAATAAGTGTTTGTAAAAACATGAAATTTTACTATAAATAGCAAGCATAGGAAGCTTTGAGAATCTCAGTATAGATGAACCTGAAAGTTCTAATTGATAAAAATTCGAGTCCTAAGTATTTACATTCGGTGTTCATTTCTGTGCGATTCCAAGGAAAGTTTAAACACATTTTAGGACAGTGGTCTGACAGCCTCTGCTCTTCCATTGCTGTGTTGAGGACATCAAACTTAACATAGCTTTCTGTTTCTTTAGCTTGTGCCGCCACATGTCACAGGAATACCCCTGTGAGGTTACAATCCCTTCATCCTCCCAATAGTCCACTCACGTATTCTGCTCCGTTGCCCCCCAAATGACTTTGAACTAACGGCGTCTGCTTAAATACCATGCATGGTTCTTTAAGTGGTTTCATTCGTTTTGAAAATTTTCCTTTGTATTTCTAAACACTTAAGGCAAAGTAGTTTGGGGGACATGTTTTTCAGATTTCATATTGAGTAATGTTTAACTTGTAAAATGAAATATGAGGCTTTGATTTTTGTATGTCCAGGATTATTATTTTCATACAGAATTTTTGAATAGCTTACCTATCAACTTCATATACATCCTGATAGTTCTCTGAAAATATCTCCCAAATTTTAAAATGTATTTGTAGACATAGGCATTTTATGTCTTACTGTATAATTAGCAGTTCTCATAATTGTTTTTTAATCTTCAATTTGTTTCATATTTTAGCTTCTTTGATGATATTTCCATGTTTCTTATATTTATTGATCTATTTATGGATAGTATTTTTTATTACCATGCTCTGCATGACAAATATCTCTGATACTGTTTTCAATGATCTAGTTCTTAATTTTCCTCATAAATTCAGCTAGTGTTTTTTTTTCCTAATTTATTTCTTATTTTCTAATTTCCTTCATCTTAGTATTTCTATAAAATACAGTGTTGCCTTCCTAATGTTTACTTAACAATTTATTTTTTTTACTTAAGAAAAAGATTTAACTATGTAATTCTTAAAATTCTTTTGGTTTTATTCTTTAGAAACTGATAATTACCAATGTCATCAATATCATTGCCTAGCCTAATGTGTTACTATTTGTTTACTATGACAATTAATATTTAATATTGTGTTTACTATTGAGGCCTCATTTCCTTGCTTCACCCAATGGTGACTTAGGTTAAATTATTTTTTTAAGACAGGATAAAAAATTCTTGCTTTAACTCTTATGTAATTTTTAATTAATATAAATTATTTCATTATGAAATACTACTAAATTTAATGTTATGTGATGTTTAATTAAATGCTATTTAATTTTAAATAAATGCTATTAATTGAATAATATATATAATTAATTGATAATTACTCATTGCTAAATATTACTTGTGATGAATGATTGTTAATTTGTTAATTTGCTGCATTTTTTTACATGCATTTTCAGTGATATAATTTTTAAAGTTTCATTTTGAATGGTTAAGTGCCCAATTTTACTAAATATCCCATTTTCATTTAGGGAAATTTACATATATTTTCTATTTAAGCATTGTCCAGTATTTAGTCACAAATCTTTTATGTTTTATTTTTTTTTCTACTTAGTATATGTCCTACCAACTGCCTCACTAAAATTTAATATTTTTGCCTAATTTCATGTATATTTAAGAATTTTTCTATACCCATACTATACTTGTTAGGCATTAGAGTTAAGGTGTTATAGAATGTTTTCAATGTGTCACAAAGGAGACCATTTAAATCACTTTTCCCATTTTATCATGTTTTACTAAATTCAGAAAAGGAAATGTTACTTCTCATAATTAATGCTGGAAAATAGTTCTGAAAGATGACATATATATATATATTTTTTTTTTTTCAGTATTTCATGCCTTTTTATTGTTGAATAATATTTCACGGTATGGACCATTAGCTCTTTTTTTTTTTTTTTTTTTTTATTATTATTATGGGTAAAAATCAAAATTCTCATATTATTGCATGAAACACACATTTTGAAAGATCCTACTTCTTTGTCTAGATGAAGCAGCTTTGTCTGTGAGCCTGACCTCTGTGTTGATGACTGCCACATCCACAACGTCCCCTCAGGTCATTATGCACTTGATTGTTGAAGCCGAAAGCTTTGCCCTCCAGCCATTTTTCTGGTAGCATCATTCCTTCTTAAGCCAGCTTATAAGAAAATGTTTTTAAATTTTTTCTATAGCAAAATATATCCAACTTAACACTTCCCCCTTTAATCAAATCCAGATATATAATTCAGTTGCGGTAATTACATTCAAAAAGCTGTGCTAACATCACCATCATTCATTACCACAACTTTTCTGTCACTCCCAAGAGAAATTTGTAATAATTACATTTTAATTCCCCATTCCCAAGTCATTCCCAGCTCCTGGTAAAATCTATTAGTATTTATGACTCTATGAATTATTTCTACTTATTTCACAATTGTAATATCATATGATGTTTAACCTTTTGTGTCTGTCTTATATCACTTAACAGGATATCTTCAGGGTTAATCCAGTTTGTTGCTGTATCAAAACCGCATTCTTTTTCACGGCTGTATAATATTCCATAGAGTGTATATACCGCATCTATTGAAAGACACTTATTAGGTTGATTCCATCTTTTAGCAAATATGAATAATGTTATTATGAATATAGGTGTGCAAATATCTTTTTGAGTCCTTGCTTCCAATTCTTTTCAGTATACACCTAGAACTGGGATTGCCAAATTATATGGCAATTCTATACTTAACTTTAACCACCAAACTGTTTTCATAGTGGCTGCACCAGTTTACATTCTCACCAAAAATGAATGAGTGTTTCTCCGTATTCTCTCCAGCACTTGTTTGTTGTTGTTTTTTGTTAATAGTGACCATTTTAGTGAGTGTGACATGAAATCTCATTGTGAGTTTTATTTGCATTTCCCTTATGGCTAATGATGTTGTACATTTTTCTTGTGGTTTTGGGGCCATTCATGCATTTTTGGAGAACTGTCTGTTCAAGTCTTTTGACCTTTGTTAATTGGGTTGTTTGTCTTTTTCTTGTTGAGTTATAGGACTTCTTTATCAATTCTGAAATAAACACTTATCAGATATGTGGGTTTCCAAATATTTTCTCCCTTTCTGGAGGCTGTCTTTTTAGTTTTTTGATGAAGTCCTTTGATGCACGAAAGTTTTTAATTTTGAGGAGGTCCCATGTATCCATATTTTTCTTTTGTTGCCCATGTTTTTGGTATAAATTGTAAGAAACCATTGTCTAACACAAGGCCCAGAAGATGATTCCTGGCTTCTTCTTTTAGTAGTTCTGTAGGCCTGCTTCTTATATTTAGGTCTTCCACTTTGAGTTAATTTTTGCATAAGATGTAAGATAGGGATTCCTCTTCATTGTTTTACATATTTTATCCAATTTCCCCACCTTTTGTTTTCCAATTGAGTTGACTTGATAACCTTGTCAAAAATCAATTGGCCAGATGTCACACAATCCCAGAGCAGGGTAGGTATATCTGCCTCTGAGTTAGGCCCAAAGTTCTCCTCCTTCCCCTCCCCCTAGAAAATGTGGGTTGCCCTGTGGAGCCTGGGTCCCTGCCCCAGAGGCGTCGTTGTCCAGTGAGGGAAACCGGAAAGAGAAGCAAGTGGTCATCTTTTCACAGGCCCGCCTCCCTATGGGGGTTTTGGGAATCTAGAGAGAGCCTCAGAAGCCATATTTCAATGTTCTTCAAAGAAAAGTTCATATTTATAAAATGTAACAGAAAGGGTCAGAAAGTATTAGGCAAATAAAAGTGTGGGGTATATTAAGCAAGATGAACATCTCTGGAAGTGGTTGTGGAAGTCCTAGTTCTGCAGCTATATCTAATGACTTTAAGGAACTTTGGTCCAAACTCTAGGAGTATCATGAAAAAAAGTACAAGGTTTACAAGTAAAAGTAACAAAACTGAAAAAGGAATGAATTTTAGATGCACAAAGACTAGAAGACTTTTTCACCTTCTTGGTGAAAACTCAGATAACTCAACCAACAACTCAGAGAGCAAGAGAAAGTCCTTCATGAAACAGTTTTAGAAGGTTGGTTAAGAGCAGGATTATGTGTTTGCTGTGCAGTAACTGAAGAACATATGCAGGGAAAACAGCAAGAGTTTGAAAATATCCATCAGCAGAATCTTAAATTTATCACAAAGCTTATGAATGAAAAGGGTATTCTACAAGAAGAATGTAAAAAGCTTTCTGAACAACTGCAGTAGAAAATTGGGAATGATCAACAGCCTCAAACAACTGACCTTGAATCTGAAGATGTTATTACAGATTAACTAATAACAGCCTTTTCATATTCTGGAGTTAACTGGCTTAAAAGAAAGGAAAACCTCCATGTCCAATATGCAGAACAAACACATGCTAAATTGGAGCACTCTATGTACAAATGAATTGAGAAAAGTTCTAAAGTCTTCACCTCATTCACAGCATAACCTTAACAAAAGTGAAATTCTAGTGACTGACACTTGTGATTAAAATCAATCTTCCATGACTAAAACACATGGAACAAGCAATTATTACACTGTCATCTTTTAATTTAGCTACAGTTGTTGCTGAAATGCTTGGACTTAGTGTTCAAGAAGAATCTGAGTCACAAGATCCCATGAGTCCTTTTGGTGATGAACTCTACCACTGTCTGGAAGGAAAACACAAGATATAACCTTTTGAAGAATCCACAAAAAATAGTGAAGATGGTTTAAGACTTTCAGATTCTACTGCAAAGACTTCTCCCTAAGAAGGATTAAATACCAGGGTATCTACTGTTTTTGGAGCTACCTATACTGTGAAAAATAGTTTAGGTTTGAATACAAGCCTGTCACCTTCTCTTTTAAAGACTGGGAAAAAATCTATCTGAAAACAAGCCTTTTCAGTAACACTTCTAATTCCAGATCAGAGAAAACTAGATCAAAATCTTCAGATAACATCTTTTTCACACATCATAATCTTAGGTCTGAAGTGAACATGATCATTAGCTAGTCATCTTCTAAAAAACAGATCCTTACAGATAGAAACATAAATGAGTCTATAGGTGTACAGGATAGTATTGCTTATATTAAAGATGCTATTATTGATGAAGACAAACATTTGGTGCCTCTGAAACCATTGGGAGGAAGAACATCCAAAAGGAAGAAAATTGAGGAAGAAAGTGAACATGAAGTAGGTTGTCCCCAAGCCTCTTTTGATAAAGAAAATGCTTTTCCTTTTCCAACAAAGAGTCATTTTTCCATCAATGATGACTTGGTGATGGATAAACCTCTAGATTTATGTGACATCATGTCCATTTAAGACATGATGGATTTTGTCAAATGACTCTTCTCTTTCATTGAGATGATGATGATTTTTTTTTTCCTTTTGTTCTATCAATGTGCTGTATTACATAAATTGATTTTCTTATGTTGAATCATGCTTACATACCTGGGATAAATCCCACTTGAGGATGGTGCGCAATTCTTTTAATATGCTGTTAGATTCAATTTGCTAGTATTTTGTTGGTGATATTTGCATCTAAATACATAAGAGTTATTAGTCTGTAATTGTCTTTTCCTTTGATAACTTAATTTGGCTTTAGTATTAGGGTGATCCTGGCTCATGGAATGATAAGTAGTGTTCCCTCCTCTTCAAATATATTGGATGAATTTGAGAAGGATTGATGCTAATTCTTCTTGGAATATTTGGTAGAATACACCTGTGAAGCCACCTGATTGATTATTGATTCAATCTCTTTACTTGTAACTTGTTTGTTTCCGTTGAGATCTTCTATCTTTTAGTAATAGTGTAGGTTGTGTGTTTCTGAGAACTTTTGCATTTCATCTCATACGTCTTAATTGTTGTCATACCGTTGTTCATAATATCCTCTTACGATCATTTTTATTTCTGTGGGGTAAGTGCTAATGATTTCCCCTTTCATTTTTGATTTTAATTATTTGTGTCCTCTCTGGTTTTTGTCAGTCTAGGTAAAGGCTTGTCAGTTTCACCGATATGTTCAAATCACCAATTTTTTTGTTTTCTTAACTCTCTCTACTTTTTTTTTTTTTTTAGGAGTTACCAGGAAATGAACCTGGGACTTTATACATGTGAAGCAGATGCGCTCAACCACTGAGCTACACCGGATCCCCTCTATTGTTTTTTATTCCCTATTTTATTTATTTCTTCTCTAATATTAATTATTTCACTCCTTCTGCTAACTTTGGGTTTAGTTTGCTGCCATTTTTCTAGTTCTTTCAGCTGTGCAGTTAGGTCTTTGATTTTATTATTTCAAAGCTTTTAAATTTATTGAGATTTGTTTTGTGATCTAACATGTGGTCTATTCTGGAGAATGATCCATGTGCACTTCAGAAAAATTTATATCCTGCTGTACAGATCTCAGTGTTCTGTATGTGTCTCTTAGGTATCGTTCATTTATCATATTAATCAAGTTCTCTGTTTCCCTATTGATCTTCTGTCTAGATGTTTTATCCGTTGATGAAAATGGTGTATGAAGTCTCCAATTATGATTGTAGAGGTTTCTATTTCTCCCTACAGTTTTGCAAGTGTTCGCTTCATATATTTTGGGGCACTGTGGTTAAGTGTATAAATATTTATGATTGTTATTCTTCTCGGTGGATTGACCCTTTTATTAATATATGTTGTCCTTCTTTGTCCATTATAACAGCTTTTGACTTAAAGTCTATTTTCCTGAATATTAGTATAGCTACCCCAGCTCGATTTTGGTTACTATTTGCATGGATTATCTCTTTCATATTTTAACTTTCAACTTATTTGTGTCTTTGGGTCTATGGCGAGTCACTTATAAACAACATACAGTTGAATGGTCCTTTTTTATCCATTCTGTCAAATCTGTTTATTTTGATTTGGGCTTTAACCCATTATCATTCAGTGCTATTACTGTAAATGCAGGAAATACCTCAGCATTTTGTCCTTCGTTGTTTTAGTCCTATTATGTCTCTGTGACCTCTCTTTTCCTTTATTGCAACATCTTTTTTTTGTATAGTTGATCTTTTATGATGTAACCAATGGATCATTTTATCATTTCCATTTCTTTATATATATTTTAAATACTTTCTTTGAGGTTACTCTCAGATTTGTATTAAACAGCCCAAGACTATAACTTATTATTTTGAAAAGATACCAACTTAACTTCAGTAGCATATGCATTGTCTGTTCCCATACCCAATGGTTTCCCCTCTTTATCTTGTCTTTATCCCAAATTACCTTTCTAGGTTTTCTATGTCCGTTATCAATACATATGATTATTTCTTATTCAATTGTATTCTAACTCTTATAAGATTAATGAGTATAGTTTTATATTGAGGATACAGTAGTCTTTGGTTTTGCATTTATTCATTTGGTTGCCTTTACTGAAGATCTCCAGGTCTTCATATGGCTCCAAACTACTCTCTCCTGTCCTCGCCTTTTAACCTTAAGAACTCGTCTTTAGCATTTCTTGCAAAGCACGTGTTTTTATAACAAACTCTCTCATGTTTTGTTTATCTGTTAATGACTTAAACTCTCCCTTATTTTTTGAAGGATAGTTTTGCCAGTTAAAGAAATTTTGGCTGGCAGTTTTTCCCTTTTGGTTCTTTAAATATATTTTATCACTTCTTTCTCACTGCTATGGTTTATGAGAATTTGGCACTTAGTCTAATTGAGGTTCCCTTGTACGTGATGAATCATTTTTCTCTTGCTTTCATAATTCTTTCTTCATTTTTGGCATTTGACATTTTGATTACTATGTGTCTTGGAGTAGACTCTTAGTCATTATCCTGTTTGGAGTATGTTCTGCTTCTTGGATATGCATATTCATATCTTTCATAAGAGTTGGGAAATTTGTGTCTGCAATTTCCTCAAGTATTGTTTTTGCCTCTCTTCCCTTCTCTTCTCCTTCAGGGACTCACATGATGCATATGTTGGTGAATTTCATGCTGTTAGGTCTCTCAGACATTGCTCAGTTGTTTTTTATTATAATTTTCCCTATTTCTACTTTTGAATGAATGATTTCAATTTTCCTGTCTTATTGTTTGCTGATTCTTCTGCCTCTTCAAATCTGCTGTTTTATGCCTCTAGTGTAGTTTTAATCTTTATTATTGTATTTTTCTTCCCATAACTTCTATTGTTTCTTTTTATATTTTCTAATTCATCTCCGTGTTCACATATTATTTTCTTAAAACTCTATATCCATATTTGGTTTATTTCTATACATATTCTCCTACAGCTCCTTAAACTGGTTTTAGATTTATTTGAATTTCTTTGATGAGTTGTTCCAAAGTTTGTGTCTCCTCTGATGTTTTAACTTTCCCCTTGACTAAGCCACATCTTCCTGTTCCTTATTATGGCTTGTAATTTTTGCTGATGTCTGGGCATCTGATTGTTTTGATGTGCTAGTCCAAAAGTCAGTTTCTCTCTCCTGCCTAGAGTTTTATTGTCGATTGGCTATGTGCTGAGGCTCTTCATCTGACTTGTAGAGCAGCCAGTGCTTAAATGTTCAGATTTTCACAGGTCTTCTGCATCTGTTTCTTACCCTGGGCATGTAGTACAACTGTTAAGATTTCCCTTTTATGTGCAAATGTTTTACCTCTAGAAGAAGGCGTCCTTGCCCCTGTTCTTTTTCCAGGAGCCCTAAGCTTTTCTGTTTGTTTCTTTACACATTTTCCTCCCCAACTCCTGTGATTTGCTCAACTGCTCTCCCTTATTGCCCCCTATTCATTACAATATTCAGTCCTGAGGCTGTCCTACATTACTGCCATACAGAGTTCTTTTTTTTTTTTTTTTTTTTTTTTAAAGTATCCTGCCCCTGGGAGCCAGATGGGATCAGCTTTCAAAAACACCCTTTTTTGTTGTTGTTGTTTAAGTGCTCCATCAATTAGAGACTGGGTTCGGTGGATGCACTTCCTGCCAACAGTTCTATTGCACATCTCTCTTTTTTTTCTGAGGACTCTTGTGTTTTCACATGTGCCAGCCACTTGGGCTCTGCCCTGGGTTTATGTGGCCTTGTCTGAATAGTTCCTGGAATTCTAATTCAGTGCCCTGAGTGGTTCAATGGTCTGCAGCCATGGCAGGAGGTGTCCTGGCTGTGCTACCCTATGTGGTTCCAAAGTTGTGTGAGACCAAGCAAGGGGGAGGGGTCTGGGCTGGCAAATCTGAGCCACAAGTCTTCTATCTTTTGGGGGTTTTATATTTTTTTCTTCTTTGATTCAGCATTTGTTGAGTCCCTGTAAAGTCTCTATCATCCTCCAGAGTTCCATGCAAGTGGGATTTGCCATTTCTGAGGTGGGACATTTCTTTTGGGGGGATGCCTTATGTCACCATCTTAAAGCTGTCACCCAGGAAAATGTTCTTTTGAACGTTCCATCGTGGTAGCTCCTTTCTTCTTACAGACTTTGCTCAATGTCCCTATACATTTTTTAACAATTCTTCTAAACCCAGTTAATCAGAGCACCTGGCTAAACCCATTAGACCCCTTATCTGGGATAGCGGGACATGAGATCAGAGATAAGTCTTTTTGCATTTCTACTAGAGAAACTATAAATACAAAGCATATAGGAAATACACATAGCCATCTTTCCAGCCCTGTGGCAGTTGCACATATAACCCACAGAGGATATCAGGGATGAGTGATATCTAGGGTATTCCCTTCCCCATGTTGAATTTTCCCACAGCCCATCTGCATGCTGGTCCCTCCTGAACTTTATGCTCAAATATATTCATTTACTTTACCTAAGCTAGTTTAAGCTGCATTTTATTTATTTGCAACATAAAAGAGTTTTATTATCTAGGTCCTGTTTTCCCATATAATTAGTTCTTTTGTTGATCCATAGCAGGATACAAACAGTTAAGAATAAGCCCATTAGCTTAATTTGCACCCCCTCCCTTTGAAGGTGGACTAGACTCATTGACTCACTTCAAAAGAATACAGTATAGAAAGGAAAAAAAATAGTAACTTTATAGTGGAAAAACATGGCCAGCACTACCTCAACCAAATGATGAAGACAACATCACCAATGAAATCATGTAGATATCATGTACCCTTGATTTGATGTAAAGGTCATTCCACCTCTGTTGTATTCTTTCAAAAACCACTAAACACCAGTCTAATCATGAGAAAAGCAGTGGAAAAGCCCAGGTTGGGGAACTTTCTACAAGACGTCTGGCAAGTAATCTGAAGAATATTATGGTGAAGAAAAACATGGAAAGGCTGAGAAATGGTCACTGACAAAATGAGATTAAGTGAAACTCATGGCAATATGGTGTCCTGGATTAGATCTTAGAACAAAAAAGGACATTAATAGAAGACTAGTGGAATCGAATCCAAAAATGACTAGATTTTAATTCATAGTAAAATACCAATGTAAATTTCTTATTTTTGACTAATTAACCATGGTAATATAAAAAACTCTAGAGTAATGGTAGGGAAAGTTGAGAGTATGCAGGAACTCTGTACTATCTTGCAAACTTTCTGTAAATCAAAAATTATTGCAAAATAAAATTTTTATTTTAAAAATTTGAGGAAGTATTGTGGAAAAACTCAATGCAAACACTTTTGGTATCTTTACAAAATGAAGGCTACCTTACAAACCAGGTGACTTCACCGTTCACATATTTTTCATTTGATTTCCCCCTGAGTTTGTTGCCATCATTGAATTGTTATCCAGATAATCACTGTTATGGTTTAAATCTGTTTGGACCCCAGAAAAGTATATTCCTAAATCGAATCCATTCCTGTGGGTATAAATCTATTTTTAGTAGGACCTTTCGATTGGGTTACTTCAGTTAAGATATGGCCCAGGGTGGGTCTTCATCCTCTTATAAGAGAATGAAATTCAGAAAAAGAGAAAAAGAGAAAAAAGCCACAGAAGCAAAAAGCTGTAAACAACAAAACCTGGAAGAGAAGGAAGAAACCAGCAGATCTTGCCTGTGACTTGCCACGTGACAAAAAAGTCCATGATTGCCAGCAGCCAGTCTTCAGGAAGAAGGTATCTTCTTGATGCCTTGATTTGGACATTTTCATGGCCTCAAAACTGTAAGACTGCAAGCTAAAAAATTCTCATTGTAAAAGTCAAACTATTTCTCATTATCTTGCTCTTGGCAACCTAACAGACTAAAGCAATCACTTTAATTATGTACCTTTGTTTAGCAAAATTACATTATGAACATATTGTACGTAATTAAAAATTAGACAGCAATAGATTTCAAAGCACTATAGAGGAAAAACTGTGTATACTATATGTATGTGTGTCTGCTTTCATAGCCATCCCAGACTTGGTCATTAGATCCATGCTGTTGTAAGTAATGTCCATTGATATAAGAGCTGAGAACTTTGCCAAGTTTTAAGCATAAGGAAACTTTGCCAAGTATATACCAGAGACACGACAGAAAATGCCAAAACTAGAAAGGTGGTCACTTTTCTAATTCAGTTGAGTGCCTACTATTTGCCAGGCAATATTCCAGGAGCTGAGCAGATGGACAAACAAGACCAAGTTCTTTCTTCCATTTCCATGGAAGAAAAAGCAAACAATCAGACAAATAGATATATGAAAGAGGGTCGGGTTCTGATTTATGACATTAACAGAGGGGTGAGCACAGGAGCATGTGCCTTTAGCCTGCCATGCTCAGGAGCATATTTTTGCCAACACAGTTAGTGACCATCACTAATGTGTAACAATATTAAACTCACGCAAACATGAAGTTAAACACATAGCTGGCCTACCTTTAAGAAATTGGGTATAGAATTATAGTGAAACCCAATAAAGGGAATATTCATCATTCACGGGAAGCTACCCAGCTGGAGAAGTGGAAGCACAGAAGAAGCCTTTGAAAACTACTCTCAAAGCTAGTTTATCAATGTAACAAAGCAGAAATTCATACATGAAGCTGGGCAAAGTACAAGCTCAAAGATGACTGCATGCTTACAACTTTTTTTAAATGCTTGTGTTTATCGATAACTACCTTTGTGAGGCTCAAGGCTTATATATGCTCTCCATGGGAGCTCTGGCCCATCACTTCAAATGTCAGACACTAGTTACAGATAAGAGTAAAATAAGATAAGAACATTGCAGATGACATGCAAACACATAATTCTGTGTCCATGTCAAGGGAGCAAATACAGGTAAGCTATAGAACACATGTGTCAGCATGGCATGAGCTTAATTAGGGGTGTTTTATAAGTTCTTCTTTTTCCTGGATATTGATCTCCTTTTTGTTACATTAAAATTTGTTCCAATAGCCTTTTTGTCTGTTATTCTAACAATCAGGAGAAATATTTCTAAGGGTTGGTCTTTATAGACAAACAACTTAACCCCAATTTGCTACTCTCAAACATCATCAAAATTAGGGACATCTGAGACAAACTAACACCTTTATAGTATTTTCCCCTCTATGCATAAAAAACTAACACTTTATAGGATTTTCCCCTCTATGCATAAAAAAAGGGCCTGAAAATTCTACCGTTTAATACAAAAATGATATCTACATTGAGCCACCTGTCAATCAAACTTACTTAAACATTTTTCTAGTCATGGTCTGGATTGAGCTGTCCTCTCCCAGACTTTGTCCTTGTACCTGGTGGCAGATGTATGTCTGAGAGCCAGCTGAGGTCAGAGGTCCAGTCTGCAACATGATGACTGGGATTCTGTTCTTATGGGATGCAGACACTCTACACTGACCCCAGTCAAGATGTGTTCTGGCAAACATACATTGTAATAATGATTTAGCATCATCCCATGCTTCCTCAATCAGATTCCATTTTTTGACAAAAACTATTGCTTTCCAATGAGCTTGTGATATTTAAAGCTCTATAAATAAAGTAAAATTAGAGCAGTACTGAAGTTAAAATAGGCAGATTAAAATGCTGTAATTGATGTCCTGAAGAGTGGGGATGATTAAGTAGACAATTCAAACATCCTCTGTTATGGCCTATTCAGATAAATCTACTTAAAATTTCACCTAACTTTTATTCTTCCCTTCCATTTTCACTATATTTCCGAAAGGGAAAAAAGTAGTCTTTTATTGACTTTCATAGTTTGAATTTGTGTCCCAATGTCCTTAGTAAGAATTATGGCATCAACACCAACAAACATTGATTGAATGCTCAACTTAGGCCAACCACTTCATAATGTGCTTTTATGCACAGATTTCTATTATGCAGTAAGGAGGAATCTGGAGCATAAGGTGCGATTCAGACTTGTCTGTGCCTATGTATGGGTCTCAGTTGTAAATTCATTTTAATTCACAATTTTGACTGTCGAATGTTTGTTTTGTTCTATTTTGGTTTTGTGGTAATTACTATCTTCATGGAGATAGAAATGGAGTGGGTAGACAGTGTGGACTCTGACCCAGGACCCAGATCTATGAGATAGCCCTATAAAGAAGGGTCTTCTGAGAAAATGGAATTATCTGTATATAAAGCTTCTGGGAGACAGCATTATATAATGGTTACATTGATTTAGAGTAAAAATGACAAACTCTGCCCATCTTTATATGGAAAGTCATATGACTTAAGCACAATAAGGCTCTCAAGGAATGCAGTGGCCTCTTTGTCTGCCTTGAGGATTTCATCTCCTTGGAAGCACTGAGAAATAAGGCCTTTTGTAAACTTTAGTGTTGACACATCAATCACTAGCAGTGCGATGGAGACAACTTTGTGTGTCTTAAGGACCAAAGTACCAACGAGAAGGTAGAGTAGAAGAACTTGAGAGGGCAGTTTGATAGTTCCTGTCATACTCTCCTGTTCATTCCAATAAATAGCACAGTAAAATTTAGGGCTCTTAAGAGTTCTGTGTCTTGAAAGTAAGTGACATTAATTCATGAAATTTAGGAAGCTATTGTTAATGTGAAGTTTGTACATACCCAAACTGAGAAAACTTCAGAAGACATGGGCTATATTTATATAATATATTTACATATATGTATAAATATAGTATATGTGTATATTTAATCATATAAGTATTATTATTCTCATTTAATAGATGAGGAAACTGGGGTCAGAGCCTATAATTAATTTCTCCAAGGCTACATCCTAACATTAAGTGTAAGAATCTTAATTGCACCCCATTTCAATCTGGCACCAAAGTCAATGATTAAATAGGTTTCTGCTATCTCTGGGGTTACAAATAAATGTTCCCTGTCTTATTGGGCAGTTATTGGTAAACTTCTTAACACTGCATTTTTTCCATCTTCTGAAGGTTCACCTTTGGACTTCAGAACAACATCTACAGATGTCATTGTAAAAATATTCAGGTTCAGTGATTTACTTATCTATTAGTAAGTTACTCAAAAAGTGTCTTCTTGCATGAAATACTATTATTATTTTCACCATTTTTCTCATCTATACTCCCTTTTTACATATTTCCTTTTTTTTTAATTTTATATTCCAAGGATTTATGACTGAGGAGTCTTCTGTTTCTGGAAGCATGTTGGATTATATACCCTGAGCACTCCACTAGCAGAAAACAACTGAAAATTCATTCTAAATACACACACAATCACATACACATACATATTTCTTAAATTCTTAGCATAAGGAACTCACAAGATATTAGTGAATAGGCAGGAACTAAGAGGAGTTGAAGACTCAGAGGTAAGAAGAGTAAGGCTTCCCATTTTGAGCATTTGATGGGCCTAATGAACTTCAGCTTTATCTGTACATGCATCCAAGAGGTACAGAACAGGAAACAAAGCCCAAGACACCTCATGGTGGACCTCTAAAAGGAGACATCTCCTCATCAAATCGTATTCTAAAAGACTATATATTTAATATACAGATGACCTAGAGATAAACCTGTTTTCTCTGTCATCCCCCAATTTTCAGATAACTAATTTGATGCAAGATTCATTACCTATCTCAAATTGTGACAGAGGGGAGAAAAGAATAATAAACACTAGTCAGCTCCCATGTAAAGTTTCAGTTTAAAATCATAAGACGAGAATTGTAAGAGTACATATGGATATGTCTATGTTTGTGTGTGTGTATATATATATATATGTGCATGCCTCACATATGTGTAGTTGTATATGCATGTATGTGTATCAAACTGAGAATTTAGTTTAATATGGATTAAGTCTGAATATGTATCAGATGCACTAGAGAAAGCAAAACTAAATCATAACTGGAGTTACACTTCCCCATATTAGTTTCCACAAATAATCCACACAGGAAATTCTAAGGAAAATATACACATAACAATCAAAGCCACAAAAATTTAACAAAATCATGGATCATGGGTGGAAGAAACAAACCACCTAGTATTCCCAGTAAAAACATATTTTAAGGAAGAAGATAATATTTGGTTTAGATACAAATAAAACTGAGATTAACTATAACCAAGAGACTCTTACTAAAGAAACTTCTAAATGATATAATTTTGATGGAAGAAAAGGTCTGATAAGCAAGAATCAATGAAGAACAAAATAGCTATAAATGTATAGGAAAATCTACACAATCTGAAACAACAAAAATCTATATATAAAACAAATATAATATAGTTTGGGTTTAAAAGATGAGATATGGGGAGACAGCAATGATGGTGGCAAAGTAAGGAGCTCCACAAGTCAGCTTGAAAATTCATGAGTAGAGGTCTCCACACTGCGGACTCGGATGCCCACGGTGCAAGCCACTTTGGAAGCTATTCCATGGCTGGAGTTGGAAGCTCCATTTCCCAATAATGGGGGAGGAAGAGATGGTTGGACACAAACTTCAGCTACTGATTAGTAAATTCGGCTGGTTACAGTATAATCCTAAAAACAGCTAAAGTTTGAACCTGTCCAAATCAGAAAGAGGCTGGTAGCCACCATCTTAACTCTGTTCCTGTCATGAAAGGAAATGGGGTTTACTGAACATCATAGTGCAGGTAAGACCTGGCTTCTTTCCACCCAGATAGGACTGCAGACTTAGGGTAGGCTCCAGCCCTGCCTCTCCAGGTAACTGCAGGTACATTTGGCCAGTACAGACTGAATAGTCAGACAGCTGGGGCTCCATCCCTGCACCCCAGAAAGATAGGAGAGGAGCTGTGTTTCCTCAGCCTCTCTGGGAAACTGCAGGCACTTTGGGCCTACACAAACTAAATTGTTGGTTGTCAGTGGTTCCATTCCCAACCCCTAAAGGGCAGAAGGGACAGTATACTCCCTCAGCCACTCACGGTAACTTCAGGTGCATTTGGCCCACACAAATTAGATTGCTGGGCAGTCCAGAGCGTCTATCTCCACCCCTGGCAGGAAGAAGGGGCCTGATGCTACGAAAGTCTACCAGCACAACTGAGGTTATTTTGGACCGTCATGTCACAGATTGCTGCCCACACCTGCAGCTCCATCTCCACCCCAGGTAGAAGAGGATGGGGTGTGAAGTTTTATCAATCTCTTAGGCAGCTACCAACAGACTTGGCCTGCACAACTTGGATTATTACACATGGCTGTGGCTCTGTCTTGACCTCTGCAAAAGGAGAAAGGTGGAGAAGCTTCACTGGTCCCTGGAGCAACACAAACAACTTCAGCATCCATGGCTTACAGCAGCAACTACATCCTTGGCTCCTACTACACAACCAGCAAGGGATGAAAGGGCAAGAAAGCCCTAAACTAAAGAAATTACATATAGAATAATTACATCCAGTAAGCCAGATGCCAAAACACCAAAAAAAAAAAAAATTACAATCCATATCAAGGAACAGGGAGATATGGCCAAGTTAAAGGAACAAGATAAGCCTCCATTTGACATAAAGGAGTTGAGACAACTAATCACAGGTGTTCAAACAAATCTCCTTAATAAATTCAATGAGAAGCTAAAGAGTAAGGATATTAAGAAGACATGGTAGATTTTGCCCATATGGCATCAACTCACCATCCTTTACTCACTTTCTGTCTCCTGTAAATGTATCTTCCAGACTCTAGCTCTGTGAGTCTGCTCAAATGCTTAAGTAATATCAGTGAGGCCATGTAATATTTGTCCTTCAGTGCCTGGTTTACTTCACTCAACAGGTGGAAGGATGTAGCTGTGCAGTGGATGAGCGTGACAGTGGTGCAATGATGCATTGGGTTCAGCGGTGCTGGTCTGTGAAGGGGTGTAGGTTGGGGGTGTTGAGTTGGAGTATCCATGGAACTGGGGAGTAGGGTTGGGGGATGGAGAAGGTGAACTCTGTGGATTTGCAGGTCTGTGGTTGTAACTACAATGTTGGGAATGTTCTTTTGGCAAATATGGCAAGGAAGGGTTACTGGTGTAGGATTTTGGATGTGTGTGGGAGTATGTGGAAGAGGGAACAATGGGAGCAGGCTTTTATGGAGTATGTAAATGTTCATCTTGTCATAGTGTATTATATCAGTGTACAGAGACCCACACAATAAACAAGAAAATATCAAACTCCCATCCTGGTGAATCCTGCTGTATTCTAAGTTAGACAGACAAGAATTCCTCGAGCAAAGAGGCAGTACCTGATAAAAGAAAACAGACCAATATGTCAAGCCCTCAATATTATTGCAAGTAACTATAAATCTTATTATTTGAAAACTGAAATTGAGTGGTTACTACAGGTCCCGAGGGGGTGGGGTGGAAAGAATGGAACTGATGGAAAGTAGGGCATTTTTAAGGCATTAAAATTCTTCAGCATGATCTTGCAATAACAGATACAGGCCTCTTCAAATTTCATCAAAACCTATAAAAGTATATGACACAAAATGTAAACCATAATATAAACCAATGACCATGGTAAGTAGCAATGCTTCAATATTTGTACATCAATTATAGTGAATGTACCATACACATGTAAAATGTTATTAAGAGGAGAGAGGGGGATTGGGGCAGGGCATTGGGTATATGCGAATCCTCTATATTCTCTATGTGACTTTTCCATATCCTAAAGCTTCTTTGAAGGTAAAATGAAAAAAATAAGATACTGGGGGAGTATATGGAAGAAAATGTCACTGTATGTACAGGACAACAGATCTTACAGTGATGAAAAACACAATGTCTAAAAAAAAAATTTTTAGTTTTTATTTCGTGTTTTTTTTAATTGTATTTATTGATTATTTTTAAAATTATTTCATTTTCTTATTAATTTTATTTGTTTTTGTTGTTGTTGTTGGCTTCATTTTTGGAGAGGTTTTGGATCACAGAAGGGTCACAACTGGCAGGGGAAGATCACTGGTTCAGCGTGTCAGTGATGGAGGGATGTATGGGATGGTGTTCGCCTGGGGCGTGACTCTAAAGCATATGAATATGTTAAAGTGTTCATTGGGCATTGTCTTGATGGCTGGAAATCCACACAATAACCAAAAGAATATTGAATTCCCATCCTGGGGAGTCCTGCTACATGCTCTAATAGGACAACAAGAAACCCTCCAGTGCAAGGGCAGTGCTTAGTGAAGGAAACCAGAATATTATGCCAGGCCCTTGATATTGATGATTGTACTTTTGAACCTTTTCTTGTGAAATTAAAATTTAGCTTAGTATTATATATTGCCTAAGAGTTACCTTCTGAAAGCCTCTTTGTTGCTCAAATGTGGCATATCTCCAAGCCAAACTTAGCATAAACACTTTACTTTTCCCCAGTGTGGGACATGACTCCTGGGGATGAGCCTCCCTGGCACCAAGGATTATTATCAAGTGCCAACTAGCAATGCATCTGGAAAAAGACCTTGACCAAAAGGGGGAAATGGTAAATAAAAATGAGCTTTTATGGCTAAGAGACTTCAAAGTGAGTTGGGAGGTCATTCCAGAGGCTATGCTTATGCAAGTCTCAGCAAAATCTCATTGACTGCCATAGCAAACAGTGCCTCAAATAGAGGGGCTCCTAAGGGCTCTAGAGAATTTAAAAACTAAAGGCAGGACTGATAGCTCAGGAATTCAATGCTCCATCAGTGGGCCTTACTTTGGAAATTATGGTCCCCAGTGTAACAGAGTTAGACTCATTTATAGGTTCTCTACACCTGGCTCTTCTACACTTTTTACTTGAACCTATAATTAGCACTATGCTTGATAAATATATGTCCCAGATACTTAAACCTTTGATCTATCCATGTGCCAGTTGAGTCCTTAATTTCAGCAGAGTTGCAACACCTATTCCCCAGTTCATTGGACTCACCCAGGACAACTAACAAGGTGATGATGATGGACAACACCATTTCAAGGAGCAGAGTGTGTCTGCAATTGCAAGCAAGATAGTTCCATCCAACTGCTCCATGGGATCTAAGCTCCCTCTCAATTAGAAGCAGAGTGGGTATCTCCATTCCTAAATCCTCAGGATTGGGGAATGAACAATGGACTAAAATAGACTTATTATTATTCTAGCATTGGAGGGACTCTTATCATTGATGTAAAGGTAGTGACCACCAGAGAATGGGAGAGAGAAGAAAAGGTATAATAGAGGGTCATTTTCAGAACATTGGACTTGTCCTGCATGACATTGCAGTGGCAGATACAGGCCATTGTATATTTTGCCATAACCTACAAAATTGTGCAAGATAGAGTGCAAAGTATAATGTAAACTGTAATCCATAGTTAGTAGCAATGCTTCAATATGTGTTCATCAATTGTAACAAATGTACCAAACTAATGAGGGATGTTGTTGCGGTGGGAAAGTGTGGGAGAGAGAAAGAGTGAGGCATATGGGAATCCTTTATATTTTCTATGTTAAATTTATGTAATCTAAAGCTTCTTTAAAAATAAAATAAATAATTAAAAAAAGAAGACATTGGGTGAGCACAAATAATTTGAAAGTATACATAGAAAAATTGGAGATTTTATGGGAATGAAAGCTGCAATAAATGCAATAAAAATATACTGGAGTTATATAACAACAGATTTGAGGAAGCAGAAGAAAGAATCAGTGAGCTTGAAGACATTGCCCCCAAATGCAAACATAGGAAAGAATAGATGAAGAAAAGAATGGAAAAAATTGAACAAGGTCTCAGGGAACTAAAAGACAGCAAGAGGTGTGCAAATGTATGTGTCATGGGTGTCCCAGAAGGAGAAGAGAAAAGGGGCAGAAGGAATATCTGAAGAAATAATGATAGAACATTTCCCAATCCTATAGAAGGACATAGATATCCGTGTCTAAGATGCACAATGTATTCCCATTCAAATTAATCCAAATAGACCAACTCCAAGACACATAACTAATCAAAATGTCAAATGCCAAAACAAAGAATTCTGAGAGCAGCAAGTAAAAAGTGATGCATAGCATATAAGGGATATCCAATAAGATTAAGTTCCGATTTCTCATCAGTAACCATGGAGTCAAGAAGGAAGTGGTATAACATATTTAAGATACTGAAGGAGAAAACCTTCCAGCCAAGAATCTAATATACAGCAACATTGTCTTTCAGTAATGAGGGTGCATTTAGAATATTCACAGATAAATAGAAACTGAGAGAGTTTATATCAAAGAGACCAGTTCTGCAGGAAATACTACAAGGTGTGCTACAACCTGAAAAGAAAAGACAGGAAGAGAGTCTAGAAATGAAGATTATATCAGTGAATATAACTAAAAGTATTAAAAGAGTGGTGAAAATAAAATATCACAGATAAAACTCAAAGGTCAAAATGGATGAAATAAGAACTGGCCTTTAGAGTAATAACATTGAATATTAATGGATCAAACTCCCCAATCAAAAGTCACAATTTGGTGAAATGGATAAGAAAATATGAGCCATCTATATGCTGTCTACAAGATACTCGCCTTAGACCCAAGTGGACCAATAGTTTGAAAGTGAAAGGCTGGAAAAAGGTATTCCATGCACGCATTAACAAAACAAACAAACAAAGAAACAAAACAAAACAACAAAAAAACATCCAGAGTAGCTATACTTATATCAGATGAAATAGACTTTAAAAGCAAAACTGTTGGTGGAGACAAGGAAGGATGTTATATACTAATAAAAGGGGCAATTTTACCAGGAAGAAATAACAATCACAGAGTATATGCCCTTAACCGGATGCCCCAAGGTACATGAGGCAAACACTGGCAAAACTGAATGGAGAAATAGTTGTCTCTACAATAATAGTTGGAGACTTCAATACACCACATTCAGCATCTGATGTAAAACATCTGAGTTGAGTATCAATAAAGAAACAGAAAGCTTAATAATATGAACAATATGATAAATGAACAATCTTAATAAACATATATAGAACATTGTACCCCAAAACAACAGGATATCTTCAAGAAAATTAAGAAAATTGACAAACCCTTAGCTAGACTGACAAAGCATATTACCTAGCTACAGTGGTAAAACAGCATGGTACTGGCATAAAGATAGACACATAAACCAATGGAACAGTTTGATGGTTCAGAAACAGACCCTCACATACATGGTGAAGTGATTTTTGACACACCCATCAAATCCACTCTCCTTGGGCAGTACAGTCTATTCAACAAATGGTGTTGGGAGAATTGGATATCCATAGCCAAAAGAAAGAAACACATTATTCAAAAAAATAACTGAAAATGGATTAAGAACTAAATATAAAAGCAAGAATCATAAAGCTCCTAGAAGAAAATGTAGGAAAATATCTTCAAGACACGGTGGTAAGTGGTGCATTTTTAAACCTTATACCAAAAACACAAGCCATGAAAGAAAACATCGATAAATGGGACCTCTTCAAACTTAAACACTTTTGTGATTCAAAGGACTTCCTCAAGAAGGTTAAAAGGCAGCCCACTCAATGGGAAAAAATATTTGGAAACCACATGTCTGATAAGGGTTTGATTTCCATTTTATGTAAAGAGATCATACAACTCAACAATAGAAGAGCAAGCAATACAATTTTAAAAAAGGGGGAAAGATTTAATAAACATTTCTCCAAAGAGGAACTACAAATGGCCAAAAAGCACATGAAAAATTGTTCCAGATCACTAGCTATTAGGGAAATGCCAATCAAAACAATGAGATATCATCTAATTATTTAAAAAAAGAAAAACAGAAAAAAAAATAAGTGCTGGAGAGGATGTGGAGAAATAGGAACACTCCTTCACTGTTGGTGGGACTGTAAAATGGTACAGCCTCTGTGGAAGATAATTTGGCAGTTCGTCTGGAAGCTAAATATAGAATTGCCATATGATCCAGCAATTCCTCTACTAAGAATATATCTAGAAGAACTGAAAACTGACACAAACCGACATCTGCACAGCAAAGTTCATAGCAGCATTATTCACAATTGCCAAAAGATGGAAGCGACCCAAGTGTCCATCAACCAATGAATGGATAAGCAAAATGTGGTATATACATAAGATGGAATACAATACTGAAGCAAGAAGAAATGAAATTGGGACACATATGATAACATGGATGAATCTTGAAGACATTATGCTAAGTGAGGTGAGTTAGAAGCAAAAGGACAAATATTGCATGGTCTCATTAGTATGAAATAAGTACAAAGGATAAATGCATGGAGTTAAAACCTAGAGTATAAGTTATTAGGAGACAAGAAAGGGCTGAGAAGAACTACTGATGCTTAATGCATGTAGAAGTATTAATTAACTTGACTGTAAAAGTGTGGAAATGGATAGAGTTGATAGTAACACATTATAGTTAGTAGTAGCTGGTTTATAAATGGGATTATGGTTGAAAAGGGTAGTCTAGAGATGTAAGTGTTTATTGAAAGTAAGCTAAAGAATGATCTAGGGACTAAATAACACAGTAAACCCAGAGGTAGATGAGATCTGTGGTTGATGAGACAGATTCAAGACTGCCCTTCTGTAAGCTAGAGCAGATGTATGTCTCTATTGCAGGGTGGTCAGAATGTGGAGAAGCATGGGAAAAATACAATTGGAGTGACCTATGGACTGTGGTTAACAGCAATACTGTAATATTCATGCATCTATGCCAAAGATGTACTGTGTTGATAACGGGGGAGTATGGAAAAAGTGTGCCAAGTGAACACTATGGACCATGGTTGGTGGTAATAGTCTGATGATATTATCTCATAATCTGTATCAGATGTTCCAACATGGTGTGGTGTGTTGATGAAGGGGTATGAGAATTCTGCACATGTGTATGGTTGCTTTGTAAGTTTGCAACTTCTGTAAAAAAAAAAAATATATATATATATATATATATATATTTAAAATAATAATAATAGGGTGGATTGGGGGAAAATACACCAGATGTAAGATATAGACTATTGTTAGTAGTAAGATTTTGAAGATACTCTTTTATAATTTGTAACTAATATCTCACAACAATGCAAATTGTTGGTGGCGGCTTGATGAATGGGATTCTTGTATGATGTTATGCATGTTTGTTTTATAAGTTAACAACTTTTACTATGCACTTATTGTTTATTTATGTTCATGTATGAATGATATACTTCAATAAAATTTAAAAAAACATGAGATATAGAAGGATGATTGAAAATAAAAGAGTTTAACTTTCAAGTTTTCCTAATAAGAAAGATAAAGATAAGGAATAAGGTTAAACTTTAATAAGTGTGCATATTAAAATCTTGAAAAGCAATTGGAACAAAATAACTTTATGGAAAAATGTATTATCAAACCTAAAGCTGGATACTACATAAAATAAAATTTTCAACTTACCTTGACCATGCAATAATTATAAAATTATATATAATAAATAATGTGTCTTTGTGATGATTTGAAGCTGTATGGATCCAAGAAAAGTATTTTCTTAAAGTTAATCCATTCCTGTAGGTGTGGCTCTATTGTAGTAGGATCTTAAGTTAAGATGTGAGGCATCTCATTCAGGGTGAATCTTAATCCTCTAACTGGAGTCCTTTATGAGAGAATGAAATTCAGACAAAGAGAGAGAAAGCCACAGAAGCAAGAAGATGAAAGCTATGAAACCTGGAAGTGAAAAGAAAGACCAGCAGTTGCTGCCATGTGCCTTGCCATGTGACAGAGGCGTCCAGGATCTCCCACACATGGTTTTTGGGAAGAAAGCATTGCCTGATGATGTGTTGATTTGGACATTTTTCTCAGTCTCAAAACTGTAAGCCTGTTCATAAATTCCTAAAATTCCCATTGTTAAAAGCCAATCCATTTCATAATTTGTGCATTCCAGAAGCCTAGCAATGGTCTTCAAAATATATAAATCGAAAATACATAGAAACTCTAGGAATATTAGATAAATCTATTAACACAGTGATTTTTAACTATTAATACAATTCTCCAAGTAAGTGAAAAATTAAGAAGATGAAAATGCAATAAGGATATAAAGATTTAAACAAATAATTGACAAATTAATCTAATGGACAGTCATAGAATACAGCCCCTCAAAACTACCGAAAGCATATTTTTGCAAGCATACTGAAGATTTATAAAAATTTAGTACTTCTTAAGCTATAACATAATTCTTAATAAATAAGATTATCATATAGAATACATTGAATTTTTATAAATCAATAACAAAAGAATAACTAGAAAAATCCAAATGTTTGAAAATTAAGTAAAACTTTAACATAAGATAAAGAAAAAATAAAAATGGAAATTATACTAGATTTAAAATTAAATGATTGCATATTAAAACTTGTTGATCAGGCTTGGGGAAAAGGCAGCCTGAGGCTTCCTTCCCCTGACCTGGGAAGAAAATAAAACTTCCTCTTCAGTGAGTCATGTGCCAGTAAATCCAGTGTTGGTGAAGGCAGGCACTCTCCAGCTTGTCCCCAGATCACCCACCCCTTGTTTAGGGCTCTTTGGATGTGCAGGGACTGCTTCCTCCAGAAGTTCTTAAGACCCCAGCTTCCACCATCTTTCTCCAGCAGCCTGCTGGGAACCGGGGCTGAGGGATACAGTCCTAGTTTGATAAAAATAATTATTCCCAAGAAATCCCTCTTTCTCACCAACTCCCTCATCTGCCAAGGTGCCTGGAGGTGTTTGGGACTTAAGTTCAGGGTGCATTGATGGAATCCAAGTGAGCGGAGAGAGGAAGCTTCTGGAGCATGTTTCTTGGAATGGGGCTAGTGTATTGGCTGGAGCAGCTGGTTTGCAACCTGATCCACTTGGGTTCTGAGCCGGGGGTTAGGCTAGCAGGTGGGCTAATAGGTTAGAGCACCCTGCTCAGAAGGAACGATGGAGTCTGGTGCAGTGCCAGGGCTCAGGGCCTTCTACTTTTCAGTAGAGGAGAGTCCCTCCAGTGGTGTGGCTGTGCAGGCTCTTGTCTAGGCTTGGGCAAGGCAGCCACCTGCCCTTGGTCTCCCTGTGCAGTTGTTCCTGCTCTCTCTGTGCATCAGGCCACTGGGAATGGAGCAGGAAGAGCAGAGTGAGCTAGGTGGAGAGAAAGAGCCCCCCATCCCTGGCTCTACGAGCATGGAGAAACCCCAAGTTCCTAAGGTCGGGGGACTTGGGGACCACAAAGCCATCCGACTCCTTTAGGGGACTCTGGATGAGCTAGCTGTGTGAGCGATGCCTCCTCAGCCTTTTCTCTACAACTTAACTCTGCTATGGTTGGTCATGTCATAAGGCAGCAGCCGGAGGCACCCAGGCCCATTCAAGGCATTTTGCAAAAGGGATGGAGAAGAGAAATCTGGGCATACAGTGATAGACGGCTGTTGTCTTGGTGTATCCCTTTTCTCATAGTCAATATATTTTTTATTTAGAGAGTCGCCAGTGGCCCAAGCCCTACTCACCAGCCTCCTATATCTCGTCAGGTCCCTTCTCAGTACTGTATTGGCTCAGTGCATCAGGAATGGGTGTGTGGGTATGTGTGGGTGTGAGTGTGGGTGTGTACATACCAATAAACAACCTGATTTTAAGACAAAAACAAAACAAAACAAAAAAAAAAACTTGTTGAGTACATGTAAATTTGTAGTTCATTATATTTTAAGAAGAATTCTTTAAATATTAATGAGGTAAGCATCCATCGTTAAAAAAACAGAACAATACAAAGACAGAAAAAATATAGGGAAAAATAAAGTTAAGAGTAGAAACTACCAGTCTTTTTTTCTTTTCATTTCTAATAGAATTAAGAAACTTTTGTGTGGCTGGCCAAGCAACAAGAAAGAAAGAAAGAAAGAAAAATAGGAATGCAAAAAAATTCATAACATTTGAAAATAACACCTTTATGAATAATTTTGGCCAAATAAATTTGAAAATTGTTGAAATGAACAATGTGAAGGAGAATATATAACTAAAACTCCCTTAAATATGATGATATCAATAAAGGCAGAAAAAAGTTTTAGTAAAATGCAATATCTTTTAAAGAGAAAATTTAGCTAACTAGGAAGTGGAGACAACTCTTTTAATGCAATGAGGGATATCTCTCTACAAATAATCCTGTAGCACAAAGAAATCCAATTATGAGAATTTGAGATCATATTTTTAAAGGTTTTATTGAACTTATGGAGCAATTGCTAACAAGAGTAAAGTGAATAAAACCTAATTTAGTTGGGTAGACATATATGCATGGCACACATACACAAACAGAGCAAGTTATAGAACAATTTATCCATGGATTTTTAGGCAGGAGAGTAAAATTTGTTTGGTTACACCATTTAGGCCTAAAGCAGAAATCTTAATGTGTCTTTTGATGAATGAAAACTATTAATTTTAATGAAGTCAAATTGATGCATTCTTTTTCTTTGATTTTTTATTGTCATCTTATATATTTATGGTTAATTTTATCTTTAATATATTTTATAGTTTATGTTTTTTTGTCTTATTTAAGTAATACTTTTATTTAGTTCTTTTATGGCTTATGGTTTTTCTATCCTGTTTAAGAAATATTTTTTTCTACCTCTATGCCATAACAATATTGTCTTCTGTCTTATTCTTACTTTTCACCTTTAGGTCTAGGCTCTATCTCTATTTTTTATGTGCAGTGTGCAGAATTTTCCTAATGATAAAAACAATGGGAATATGTTCATTAATGGTAAAATGGGGAAACAAATATGAAATAGTATATACCAAAGTTCAAATTGATGAACTACCACTAAAAGCATCAATGAGATAAATATGAGAAATACAACATTGGGAAGATATCAGTCATAGAATAATTCATACATTATGATTTTATTTACCGAAAGTTCTATAAGCAAGTTAAACCAAGCAATATATTTAGAGGTATAGAAATAATCAACAAAAAAATCACAGAGATCAGAGATCATCTTCAAATATTTCAGGATGATGATTATCACACAGTGATAAATAGAAGCAAGCAAGTGCAGGATGCAATACAGGAGTCAATTAAGTAGCCAATTATTATTTCTCATCTTCAAAATACCACTACTAACCATAGTCTATATCTTACATTTGTTGTATTTCCTCCCCAACCCACCCAATCATTGCTGTCCTATATCAGTATTATATATTTGTTATCATTCATGAAAGAGCATTCTCATAGTTGTCCTGTTAATCACAGTCCATCTTCCACCACAGGATTCCTTGTGTTATATAGCCCTGTGCTTTGAATAATCCATTCAAAGTGCACACCCAGTGGCTTTCATTTTCATCACAGACCTGTGATGTCATCACCTGGATCAACTTTAGAATATTTCCACTATTCCAAAAGGGAAAAATCCCATCCCCCCTTTTGTTTTGATTCTATTCTTTTTCATTTTTTATCTAAATCTAAAACTTGCATATCCTGTCTTTCATTAGCACAATTACATTTTCCATTTTTCCATAAATCTCTCAAGTAAAAAACACCTACATTCACAGACATTGTGCAGCATTAATAAGAAAGCAAAAAATGAAAACATATGCAATAATTAGAATAACCTTTTATTTCTATAGAAGTACTCTGGGCAAACCTGCTTCTTGCAAGTTCAGGTCCCCAAACACACTAATATGACTTATATCAGACTTTGGCATACCTGACATTTCCAATCTGGAGTCTCAATATCCTCAACTTTGAAATTAATCATATTTAATGCTTTATTGAATTTTTCAATTAATGGCCACTCTGACAAATTCTATATCTCTTGAATTCCCAGTATGACATCACGCCTTTGTTTTTTTTTTTTTT
>JAKSZT010053798.1:9284486-9358825 GCA_026826555.1 Tolypeutes matacus
TTTTTTTAATAGCTGCCATTCTGATGGGTGTAAGATGGTATCTCATTGTAGTTTTGATTTGCATTTCCCTGATAGCAAGTGATGTTGAGCATTTTTTCATGTGCTTTTTAGCCATTTGTATTTCTTCCTTGGAGAAGTGTCTTTTCAGGTCACTTGCCCATTTTTTATATGGGTTGTTTGTCCTTTTATTTTCGAGGTGAAGGATTTCTTTATATATGCAGGATATTAGGCTCCTATCAGATATATGGTTGCCGAATATTTTTTCCCATTGGGTAGGCTGCCTTTTTATTTTCTTAATAACATCCTTAGAGGTGCAGAAGTTTTTAATTTTGAGGAGATCCCATTTATCAATTTTTTCTCTTGCTGCTCGTGCTTTGGCTGTGAAGTTCATGAAACCATTTCCTATTACAAGGTCCTGTAGATGCTTCCCTACATTATCTTCCAAGGTTTTTATGGTTTTGGCTCTTATATTTAGATCTTTGATCCACCTTGAGTTGATTTTTGTATAAGGTGTGAGATGGTATTCTTCTCACATTCTTTTGGATATGGATATCCAGTTCTCCAAGCACCACTTGTTAAAGAGGCCACTCTCTTTGTTTTTAAGTGAAGAGGGAGTCATAAGTCTTTCTTTTTAAATCAAAACCTAGAAATGACTAACTTTAGTGAAGAAGGCGTGTTGAAAGCTTATATAGGCCGAAAGCTAGGCCCCTTGGACCAAACAACCAAGCTGTGAATGCAAAGGAAAATTTCTTGAAGGAAATTAGAAGTGCCACTCCACTGAAACCAAAACAGCTTCATGGCAGATAAGGAGAAAGTTTTAGTGGTCTGGATGGAAGATCAAACCAGTCACAACTTTTCCTCAAGCCAAAGCCTAATCCAGGGCAAGGCCCTAACTCTTTTTAATTCTAGGAAAGCTAAGAGAGATGAGGAAGTTGTCAAACAAAAGTTTGACGCTATCAGATGTTGATTCATGAGGTTTAATGAAAGAATCCCTCTCTATCACATAAAATTGTAGGATGAAGCAGCAAATTCTGATGTAGAAGCTGTAGGACATTACCCAGAAGATCTTGCTGGGATAATTGAAGGTGACTACACTAAACAACAGATTTTCAATTAGATGAAACAGCCTTATATTTGAAGAACATGCCATCTAGGTCTTGCATAGCTAGAGAGGAGAAGACAATGTTTGCCTTCAAAGCTCTAAAGGACAGGGTGACTCTCTTGTTAGAGGTTAATGCAGCTGGTGGCTTTAACTTGAAGCCAATGCTCATTTACCATTCCATAAATCCTATGGCCCATAACAATTATGTTAAATCTATTCTGTATTTGCTGTATAAATGGAACAACAAAGCTTGGATGATGGCACATCTGTTTACAACATGTTTTACTGAATATTTTAAGCCCACTTTTAAGAACTAATGCTCAAAAAAAAAAGATTCCTCCAAGATATGACTGCTCATTGACAATGCAGCTTGTCATTCAAGAGCTCTAATGGAGCTGTACAACAAGATGGATGCTGTATTCATGCCTGCTAACACAACATCCATTCTGCAGCCCATGAATCAAGGAATTATTTTGATTTTCAAGTTTTATTATTTAAGAAATACCTTTTGTAAAGCCATAGCTGCCATAGATAGTGGTTCCTCTGATGGATCTGGGCAAAGTAAATTAAAAACCTTCTGGAAAGGATTCACCATTCTAGATTGCAACAAGAACATGCATGAGGAGGAGGTCAAAATATCAAACTTAAGAGGAGTTTGTAAAAAGTTGATTCCAACCTTCAAGCATGACTTTGATGGGTTCAAGACTTCAGTGGAAGAAATAACTGCAGATGTAGTGGAAATAGCAAGATAAGTAAAATTAGAACTGGAGTTTAGAAATGTGACTGAATTGCTCCAATCTCATGGTAAAACTTGAAAGGATGACAAGTTGCACTTTATGGATGAGCAACGAAAGTTGTTTCTTGAAAAGGAAACTACTCTTGTTGAACATGCTGTGAACAATGCTGAAATTACAATAAAGTATTTAGAATATTATGTAAATTTAGTGAGTAAAACAGTAGCAGAGTTTTAGAGGATTGACTCCAATTATAAAAGAAGTTTACCTTTGTTTACCCTGTGGGTAAAATCCTTACAAATTGCATTGTGTGTTGCAGAGAAATCAGTAATGGAAACAAAGGTCAATCAATGTAGCAAACTTTATTGTCTTATTTTAAGAAATTGGCACAGTCATCCCAGGCTTCAGCAACCACCACCCTGCTCAGTCAGCAGCCACCAACACAGTGCCAAGACCCTCCACCAGCAAAAAGATTATGGCTTGCTAAAGGCACATATGATAGTTAATATTTCATAGCAATAAAGTTTTAAAATTAAGTTATGTCCAATTTTTATAGAGATTATTGCAATTTTAATAGACTACAATATAGTATAAACAAAAATTTTACATGCACTGGGAAACTACAAAATTCGAGGGATTTGATTTATTGTGCTATTATTTCTATTGTAGTGGTCTGGAACCAAGCCTGCAATTATCTCCAAGGTATGCCTGTATTTTGAACAGATGCCTACCTAATTTCATAAACTTCTCAATTGAGGTTTCTTTGGCCTTACTGACATTGCCCAGTCCAGGCTCCCTGCTATCTAGGATTTTCCACACTCTTCTTGACTCTTGGAATGTGTAATATCAAGAGGTTTGAGGACAACAGAAAATCATCTGAAAATCACCTTTAATGATTAATTTGTTAAACCTAGGTGAGATCTAGGTTTTCCCCTTCTTGACTCAATTTTTCTAGTGATCTTCTTTATCAAAACATGTTGATAAAACACAATGTTTTTATGTTTTTATGATCTTCTTAATCAAAACACATCAGATTTTATCTACTGGAGTCATATCAGGGACTATCCCAAACTTAGATATTGCACTAGAATGCTAAAAAACTCTTTTATGTTTTTTTTTTTTTTTTTTTTTTTACCGGGAGGTCCCGGGGATCCAACCCAGGTCCCTCCATATGGCAGATGGACGCCCAACCATTTGAGCCACATCCGCCCCCTCTTTTATGGTTTTATGGTTTGTTGGTATCTATAGCAAATTCAGTGCAGTTGTTGGAGGCAACTCAATGACCTCTCTTGGCCAAAATATCTCTATGGGCTTGTTAAGATTTAAAAAAAAATAATTATGACCTGATACAGTGTTACATGGGAGACTGTAATGTAGAAATATAAAACAGATTAAGGGTTAGATATGATAGAAAATCAGAAGATTCACCTACATACAAGCATTCTTTGTAAGGCCTATAAACATAAAACAGGTATGACCAGATAATATATATTTTATATACTATGTATGTGTCCTTTTGGCACTTGTTCTGTAAAAGTCTTGTTATAGGCTCTTAATCTTAGTAATGGATTCTGAATATTTTCAGCTATATACATAGAGACAGTAAAAAGGATTGGTGGTTGCCAAAGATTCAGTATTGGGGGATAAATAGATGGAGCACAAGACTCAGTTAGGACAGTGAAAATCTTCTAATATATACCATAACGGTAGATTCATGATATTATATATTTGTCAAAACCTATATCACTGTACAGCACAAAGAATGAAATCTAATGTAAAATATAATCTTTAATTACTAAAAACTGATTATAAGAAATGTATCAAGCTAATGCAATATTTTAATAGTAGGAAAAACTATGTGCATGAAATGTGTATATGTGAATTCTGTACATTCTGTGGAAATCTTTCTGTAAGCCTAAAACTGCTCTAAAATAAAGCTTATAATAAAAATGTCAAATTTCTATTGAGCACACTTGCTGATGAAACCAAATATTTAATTATAAAGACAGCTGGTGAGTAAGAAGGAGGAAATGTGCACAAAGTCATGAGTCATTTCAATTGTATATTTTAAGGAAATTATAATAAACTTGCAGCCAGGTATTGGGCCCACCAAAGAACGAATAAGAATGCAGAAAACCATGCTAAGGATCGGGATTTTATAATTGTCATGATTAAAACATTCTAGAAGTTGAATCCCTTAAGGATGAAAGAAAATAGCTAAGACAATAAAAATGAAAAGCATGCAAATTAAAGCATGAGAATTTGTGATTCTAGTCCTCTAGGAGGAAGCTGTTTGTGTTCTGTAGCTTCTTGATCTGAAGCTCTTGGTGGAAGCTGTCTCCTTGTAAAGACTGCCTGCTTTTAAGACACTCACAGATGTTGTCAAAGGTTAAAACTGTACATCTTTTTTTGTTGTTGTTTTCCGGAGGAGACAAGAATCCAGGAATCTACACGTCAAGTACCTCAACAGGGTTTCTTTATATAAGTTTCTAAGGCATAAAGCCTTCTTGAGAGAATGTGAAAGATAACCACCTATTACTGATGGGTAATAAGACTGCGTACATTGCATGAGTTACTTGCAGTAATTTACCATGTCTGCCTGAGCAATGTAGAGCTGAAAATCTGGGGAGAAATAAGTACCCTAAAAGGGTAACCTGTACCAAACTAACATGACAAGATTCAAGGAGGTCTGGAGTGTGATTCCCATGTTTAGGAGAGCCAGAGGCTACACTCTTAGTCAGTGAGGCTCAGGAGTCCGAGGTCCTTTTACCATTTTCCTAGTTTGGAGTTTAAAAGGTCATTGGTTCTCTCTGCTTTTCCTGAGGACTGAGGAAGAGAGGGAAAATAATTAAAAGAGGAAGTAACAAGGCTTTGCAAAGTTCTGTAAAACCAGCAATAAGAGTGGTTATATTACTTGAGGGAGGTTGGAATTTCCCAGGTTGGAATAAATAAAATATAAAAGTCTTTGTATTTTGTTTTTGTCTTTTGTTTTGCTACTCTCAGAGAAGTAGCTCTCTAGCAAGAAAAATCTTCAAACTACCCAGAGAATTAGTGAACAATGATCAAGGCTCATAGAAGGACGTACTAAGGAGATATTCACCAAAGCAATAGAGACTTGTGTTTTTGCCTGTGTACCATGAACATAGTTTCATCAGGATTATGCTACTGACAGATGAGATGCTCTCAGCCACCTTTGCAAACTTTCCCCATCAATGCTGGATGTAGTGTCCCACTTGACCTTGTCCTATTGGGTTATTTTAAGGAAAATCCTTGTCTGGTTTCATCTGAGGTACTATGGCACAAACATGAAAGTTCCACAGATTCTGATCATACAATTTACAACAAAAATATTTCTAATAACTCTTTCCATATTCCAGAGTTATAAGATAATAACTTCTTTGGAGTTCTCCAAATATATGTCTTATTATTATTTACTTGTAGAATGATAAATGAGGACATTTTCATTTGCCTCCATTGTAATTATTTCTTTTATGGGCTTTCCTGATGGTTGCCATCTTAGAAGGCATTAAGACACTTAAATATTCTTTAATATTTGGACCATTTTAGATTTGTTTTTTGCAGAGTTTTAAAGCCCTTGTTGTTTGCACAGCATTTAGAAATCATGGACTATTCAAAAGGAATGTCTTTTATCTGTGTATATAAGAACTCTCTTTTCTCTTCCAAACTGGCAATCTATGATGAACATGACACAATCTGCCATATGGATGAAGTTTAACTTTTGTTAGGGGTCACATTCTGGGGAAGAGTTGGAATCTGTTAAGACATATCTTGCCTGATGGTTTCCCATTTCAGTCTTAAGATACATCCTGCCAACAAACAAGATTGAATCTGGAGGTTTTAGGAGACTGTCTTGTAGACCTGTTCAAGGCATTGTCAATTATCAGTCAGGGAAGAGATAGTCATGGACTTCTTCCTTGGGTAAAGGAAAAAAAAATAGCAGGACTTAACTTGTACCACAATGAACAGAAATGCATGGGAAAGCTAATAATAAATTTCCTACGAGTTAGATCTGCATACTGAAAAATGCAAATTTTCAGTAGGCAGCAAAGGTTGACCAACATATGGGGCCTTTGTGTTCAAGGGGCATTATAAAATAAAGTCAGTGGAAGCAAGTACTTCTTTGGTTGCTGCTGCCAAAGCTGTTAGAAACAGTAGGTGGGATTTTGCTTGTTGGACTAAAGAAAGATTGAATAAGAAATAGATCACTCCTGATCCCTTTGAAATCAAGTCATATCATCAAGTGTTTGTCTAGACTGATCATGTACAAATAGATCTAAAGGTTTATGATAATTAGAAAATCCAACAGTGGGAATATGGTGAAGACTTGATTTTAAGTCACAAAATACTTTATATATTTAGGTTCTAGGGGGAGGTTCAGTTACCAAGGATTTGTAATGTCATATTCATTACTGGCAATTCTAAAAAAGTTGAGAACACATTGCTTGCAGCACCCAGTGAGACCAATAAAATCTCTTAATTGTCTCTTAATAAACAGCCTAGAAAATTTTTCAATGAATTATAGCCTATCAAGATGGAAAGATTTAACTCTTTAGCAAACATCATGACCCACATAATACATTTGGTTATGACAAAATTATAAACTTTCTTTGGAAGCTATATATTTTGAGCTAAAAGAGTAAGTACATAGATGGAGTTCATTTTAGTGGTCACTTCATCTTTACAATATAGAAAAATTTCATTCACAAATTAATTAAGGGTAGAAGCACAGAGAAATTTAAGGTCCTTATGGTACTGGTTAATGGACTGTGAAAAATAGTAGGGTGCCTCAGTAAAGCCCCAAGGTATCACGGTTCAGGTAAATTATTTAACTTCCCAAGAGGAGTCAAACAGGTATTGATTATCTTGATCTAAAGAGACACTGAAGGAAGCAGAACAAAGATCTATAACAATAATATATAGAACCTCAGGTAGCACTGAAGATAAAACAGCTGCATTTTTTCCCCACAAAATGCTTCATACTTTATGCAGATCTTCTTTCTGGGCTTAATTAGACACACATATACTGGTAATGTAAAATCCAAATTAGCTATAAACCGATTATGAATAGGAGAGTGCTCGTGGATCTCAAAAAGAAATGCCATTAGGGGGGCATTTAATTAAGCAAATCCATTTGCATAGTAAACCCCAAGCTATTAAGATAGTAGGTGCGGTATCACAGGAGCAGAAAATTCTCTTCAATGGTGAGTCCAAAATGAGAGCCACAGGCTGAAGTAGTGTGTTAACTCTAAGAGATGCCAGGTTTATGGCTGATATTAAAGCACCGACATCTATCACAACTTTCAAAGGTCCTTTAATATTTAGAGAAATTTCTCCTTCGAGTTCAAGGGTAAATCTATTAGACCTCCTCAGAACATCTGCGCTGATCATAGACTTCATTTTTTCTTCTTCAATTTTTTCACCTAGTGTGAGACAATTGTTTTTCCAATATCCTTTCTGTTTATAGTATTTACGGGTATTTTTACCAAGTATTTACCTCCGCAAATGCTTGATGACTCAGGTAGAAGAAGCAAGTTGTTTATCTGGAAGGCCATTAGTATATGGTGAGTCTTTTTTTGGCTTTGGTTCTAAAATTCTGTCAAAATATTTGGTGAGCAGTTGGGAGATCTGGCAACGGAACTCATTTACATTCTAGTATTTTTTTGTATATTAAATCCCCTATTTCTGGCATAATGACATTCACAAAAAGTGAAAAAAAGAGCTGAAGTTACAGCTGCTTCAGGGTATGCTCTTGAGTATTGCCTATCACTATAATCTTCAAAGGACTTTTAGGAATGAATTAGTGTCTGGTCTATTTATATAGGAATGGCTTTGGAGAAATCCTCAAAAATACTTAACATTTTCATATTTTTTAAATCCCTCTGGATTTCTCTGCAATTTCTTAGTATCTTCCAACCTGCACTTTTCTTCCATTTTTGTTGATTTTTTTTGTCTAAGTTTCCTACTAACATTGGAAACAATTTATATAGTTCTGGCATCTATGGATTATATATTCCTAGGGCTATTTCAAATTCCTCTGTAAATGTTTGTTTATCTTGTGTAAGCTTCAGAAAGCCTTTGATGGTGAATTTCAGTTCAGAGTGAGACCAGGGCTGGGGAAAAAGTCCTAAGGGACTTGGCTTATTTTAAAGTGGACTTAACTATAAGAACCAATTGTGCCTTGGAGGTTTCTGGCTGGCCTAAAGGGTTAGGAGACAGAAGGGCAGGCATCGAGGAAAGTGGAGAAGCACAGGAAGGGAGAAGAAAAGTAGGCTAAAAGTCATTAAGTACAAGATGTCATTTAGGGTGATCTAAAAAAAGAAATAGTTTCATATATTTCACATTTTTATTTGCTTTGGCTGAGGAATTTTATAAGGAAGCAATTTAGGTATCTGAATTTCATTTGGAATCTTATTCCTCCTTCCAATTTAAAAAAATGCAGACCAATGAACAGAAGTTTGCTCCCATTCTGTCCTAAGGGGCATCTCATATTTTATTTATATCAAGAGTTCTCCAAACCAGCAATGTAATATTTAATTTTCCTTGGATAAATTAGGCTATTTTTATTCATGTAAAATGCAGTCTTACCCGGAGGACCCAAGGACTTGTGTTTAGACTGAGAAAATCTTTCATAGCCTGACAACTGTTTGTTGAAAACATTGTTTATGTACTTTGTGTTTCATTCCCCACATATTATTGTCTTTCACTAATTACAGATTAAAATTCTTTGATCCCCAGAGGATAGAAGGCTTAGAGAGGGGACATCATTCAGAACTAGATGTTCACAGACCAAACAAGTGGAACAAGATTGTCCCATTAAGGTTTTTATTAGTAAAGCAAGACAAAGTTTGCTCAAATGACACAAATCCAGGAAGAAATCTAGTGCACACCTCAGGCTCTGAGCCCATTCCAAAACAGATATATTAGGGCAGATATCTGTCTCTTCCCTGAAAATATTACTTTGCGAACTTACAACAAATGCAAGACAAGAGGCAATTTGACCTGGGAAAACTTGGGATAGTTAATAGCCTGATTGCTTGCTTCATGCCCACAGGTCATCATATGACCTGGTTCTTTTTACACCCTTTCATTTTCAAAGCCAGCCTGCATACTCCTAAGTCAGCAAACAAGCCTAGTAACAAATCAACCTATTATAAACAGAGGAATTGTCCAGGAATTAGAATGATTCAAGCTGTGGTTAAATCCATAAAGCATTAATATATTTGTTAGAAAAAAGGATCAATCAGACATCACAAAACAGTTTCAGGAAAATAAAATTGTTGCCGAAATTAAGATATGACATAAGTGGATGGAATGAATAATAGAATGGATCGAGCTAAATAAACTGCTGATCTTGAAGATTAATCAAGTTAAGGAAACTCCATGCAACCACGAGAATGAAAGAGATGGAAAACATGTGAGAAATACTAAAGAATATAGACTTTCAGAAAAGAGAACCTTGATGGACTGCAGAGAAATAATGTGAGTGAGGCTGATTGCCCTGTGGAATAGATAGGGACATCTTGGAATGGTCCAACCAATAGATCAGGATGAAGGATGAAAGAACCATGCCCAGACACAGCCTTGGAGAATGATTCAACTCAAACACTATCAACAGTCCGGATCATTACCAGGGATAAAGAGCTGGCTACATAAGTAATAATGAGAGACCAAATCATAAAGGATTTCTTTTCAGTAACATTGAATAGAGGAAATCAGTGCAAAAGTTCCTTAAAAATCTGAGGGAGAATTTTTCAACATATAAATTCAAACAGTCAAACATAAGTAGGTATGAAGATAAATATATGCATTTTATTTATGCAGGCTCTTAAGATGTTTATTTTCCATCCACCTTTTATATGTATATATTTTTTTGGTTTGGTAATCCATTAAAATTGGAAAGAAATATAAGAAAACCTTAATTCATGGTATATAGGAATGAGAAATAAAGAAACTTTGAAAAATCAGAAGTTATTTTGGACTTTGACTTTTATCTTGTCCTTCTATTGGTCTGGACAGCACAGGTTTGCACTGTCCTAAGGGTTTTAGCAGCCACCTGTGACATTCTCAAAGAAGCAGTAAATTCATTCCAGGACAGCCCACCACTGTGCTTACGCCCCACTGTGAATGCCATCGTTAGAACAGAAAGATGGATATTGGCCAACCACTGGACAATTGGGTAAATATCAAGTTATTTTGCTAGATGATCCTAACATCACCATCAAAGCTTCTTCTAGTTTAAATCCAGCTACTTTACTCCCAAGTGAAAATGGGAAACTGGGCATAATTGCATACAAATAATTGATGAAGTTTATTCCAGCCATCCAGACTCAATTGACCAAACTTTGAACATCCAGACATAAAGATGTACACTGATGGAAGTACCTTCATGGATCAAGGACTTTAAAGAGCTGGCTATGCATTGGTAACTGTACAAACAGTACTGGAGAGTGGGGCCCTCTCACCAGGTATGTCCACACAATGGGCAGAACTTATTGCACTCACCAGAGCTTACATCTGGGAAAGGGACAATGAATACACATATATACAGACTCTATGTTTTTAATATAGTCCATACCCATGGAACCATCTGGAGGGAAAGAGGACTCTTAACATCTTGTAAAAAGGAAATCAAACATGCAGATGTAATCTTAGCCTTATTAGGAACAGTAATGTTACCTAAAGAAGGCACCACAATACGTTGTTTCAGTCATCAAAAAAGGAAAAAAAGTAGACTCTATTAAAGGTAATTGAATAGCCTATTTAGAGGCAAAAACAGCAGTCCAATTAAACCCTCCATCTTTATTGTTATTTCTTTCTCTGATACCAGATATAATACTAAAAAACCTATCTCTTCATTATTCAGCCCACGGTCTATTGAGAGCAAGAGAGTGGGGATTTGACTTAAAAGAAACAGGCTTCAGTTCTCAGTTGAACCTCCCACATAGAGGAACAGAGGATGGATTTATAAAAAGATGAAGTAATCCTTATCCCTGAACACTTAATGGAAAGAGTTCTTACTCACATCCAAGCACTCACTATGGAAGAGAGGCCATGCCTCCGTGGTTGAAGAATTATGTTAGAGGACCTAAAATGCAAAGAACTATTCAGAAAGTAACTCAAAATTATCTAACTTGTGTATAAACAACCCCAAACCAGAGCCTCCAACCTCTATAAAAGGAGTCTAAGCAAGAGTCACAACACCAGCTGAGGACTGGCAAATGGCTGAAACCATGTGGAAATTATAAATATCTTTTTGGTTTTATAGATACATTCACAGGATGGGTAGAAGCATTTCCCTGCGGGACAGAGCAAACCTCAAAAGTAACTAAGGTGTTCTTGAAGGAAATAATCACATGGTTTGGAATCCTATTTTCAATACAAAGTGATAATGGGGCAGGGGGCTTTCACATAAAAAATTTCCCGGGATGGTCAGGAACGCTGACCATACATAGGAAATTATATGCATCTTGGAGACCACAATATACTGGGAAAACAAAGAAGATGATTTATAAAGGAAAACAGTGGTTAAACTCTGTCCGGAGACTGATCTTTCATGGGACAAGGTACTTCGGGTGGCTTTGAGGCAGGTAAGAGTAGCTCTCAGAAGCAGGCTACTTTTGAGCCCATTTGAGATGGATTATATGGGAGACCATTCCTAAAACAAAGGGGCATGTGTACCTGGACTGAACATATTTTATTTTAGGAAAAAAAAATGTGTACAGTCAGTAGGGGCCACTTTAGGGGCAACTCATCACTGTGCCTCAAGTTGGCTCAATTTCCCTCCAGATGTTCCCTTACATCATTTTAAGCCTGGGACCAGGTTCTTTTAAGGAAAAAAAGAAGTCTACATGCAGTAGACCAGTTAGAACCTAAATGGGAAGGTCCCTTTGAGGTTTTACTAACCATTCACTCCTCTGTCAAATTGATGAGTGTGAAACCATGGATATACCATAGTAGGATAAAAACTGCACCCACTAACTGACCCTTCTCTCTTACACAACTTCACAGAGGAAATACTGATGAAAAAACTACTGGAGACCTTGAAGGAGAGGAAGCTGATGAATTTCTAGCAGACAGATACCAGTGTGAATCTCTAGAAGATTTAAGATACATCTTCTAGAAATGATAATCATTAGGATACTTATTTTGCTTCAGAACTGTTAAATAAATTACATTTTAAATTTTAATAGACATGCATTGCCTAAATAGTGGAATACTTTCACTTTTAGCCAATAGATAAAATATCGTATAAGATTATTAGATTTTTTTTCTCAACATGTATTTCTGGACTTATATCCTTGTTTTCTAACCTTGCTATGGTACAGCCCAAGGATATGACTGTGTAAAATGCTAATGTCTTTTTGCATTGGGCACACTCTTAGAGTTATTCAATGAACCAAACTGATTGTTGGGTATGCGGCCAGTTACCTGTATCTAGTGTTTCTGGGCTACTTTGGTGAATATCACCCCTCCAGGGAACTGACTGGAAAGAACTAAGAAAATTAATCAAAGAGATATGAAAACAGAAAGGGACCTTAGAAACCCTAAACAAAACCAATACAGACCTAAAGAAATTAAAGAAACCCCAGGGCATCAAATTTCCTTTTCTTATAGTATGACAATAGAAAAAGCCACTCAGTATGCAAATCATTAAGATAAAAATGTTGAACTAATGGAGAAAAAAGGTAGGCCTTTATAACTTTGGTGTAGGCTGCAATGGCTAACACCTGGCTATGGTAGATTGAGCCAGACAGCTTTGCTGGGAACAATGGAATCACTCTCAGCAACATAATCCCTTTAAGACAAGAAAAGTGGGTTGGGTGCCTCTAGGGAAATGTCTTCAAACCATAATATTGCAAGAAAGTGACTGGTTCAAGACAGATTACTTCAACAAATATGATGTTTGCTGGGTAGGTCTAAATGTAACTCAATGCTTATCCAGGACCAACTTATGGCCCTGGTTGCCCCCAGGTTGATTACGCAGATGCACTTTAGGATTACCCTGGGTGCAAGGAGTATTCCAAAAACTTTACCATCAAAAGCAAATCTATATTTATTTATTTATTTATTTTTAAATATACTTTTTAATTTTTATTTTTTAAAGAAAATTAGATTACATAAATGATACACAAAAAAATATAGGGGATTCCCATATGCCCCGCTCCCTAGCCCTCTCACATTTCCCCAAGTCAGCAACATCCTTCAGGGCCCAAATGGCACATGGACAGCCCAAAGATTTAAGTCTCTTGGACACAGAACTATCAACTGTAGTACGAACTATAGGTTCAGATAAATCTATCTTTACGAAAAATTCGATAGGCATGATCAGTATTCCATTGGTATGATCACGTAGTGGTTATATTTCTGCTATCACTGGACAGAAAGTATGTCACACTTAAGATAGAAGCCTTGAACAATTTTACACACTCGATGTAAATGATAGCCTCAACAGTATAGCTCTCTTAAATACTGAAATGACTCTCATGCATAAAGCAGAACTATAAAATCGGATGGCTTTGGGGACTGAGCGCAGTTCAGGGGTTGAGCACCTGTTTCCCATGTACTAGGTCTTGGGTTCAGTCCCCGGTATCTTCTAAGAAAAGAAGAAGAAGGAGAAGGAGAAGGAGAAGGAGAAGGAGAAGGAGAAGAAGAAGAAGAAGAAAGGATGCCTTTAGATATCTTGATAGCTTCACAAAGAGGCACATGTGCTATAATAAAAACTGAATGTTGTACCAATATACCTGATGAATCTTATTAACATAACTAAAGTATTAGAACATATGTAAAGTCAAGTTAATGCGATAGATGCTGGCTTTCTTCCCTCTTTTGGTGTACTTGATTTATTTAGCTGGTTTCCCACAGGAATAAGATCATGGTTTCATTCAACATTCCAAGCAGGATAATGATATTACTACTAATAATTACAGGCATACTCATAATTAAAACTTACTCTGTATCTTATCCCAGCCTTGCTGTTGACAGAACTACTGAGAAAACAGTACTACTCAAGCCAAAACCTGAAGTTAAAGAATATGTGCAACTATAGTCTAAGAATTCCATTTCCTAACTCCTAGGGTCAACACCCCTTTTCAGCAGGAAGCAGCCAGAGTGAGCAAACCAAAGGGGGGCATTGTAAGCAAGAGTTAGGAATTGACAAATTATTATGATTAATGGATCATTATACAGATGTTCCTTTTATTACCAATAGCAAAATCAATACCTGAAATTATTGAAGCTAGCTAGAGTGCTCTCACACCTGTTTGTGGTTACTCTAGAATTACACTCACCCTTGTGTGCTTAATATTGTGATGATAACTGCTCCACCCTCCTGTTTAATATCCGTATGGAAAACCCTGTGACTGACCTGCACTCTGTCCCAGAACCTTGATCTCTGATAATGATTTTAACTTTGTGACTCCCCCTGGTTTGGGGCCCATCCCAATTCTGTTCAGTCTCTTGATGTTTATCAAGAAAGGAACCTGTGTTTAGCTCCACCCCAGTTATTCATCAGCACACTGATGTTATGAAATACTAGAATTTCTGCAGACCACAGAGGCAATTTGGGACAATTAGGCCACTGGGCTCCTTGGATTGTGCAACCAAATAAACTCTGTCTTTGAAACCCCTGTGTTGCTGGCAGCAGGGTTGTAGGTTCTTGGCTACATTGCAAGAAAATTCAGAGATGTGCCAGGTTAACAAAACAAGTCAATGGGTTTATTAAGAAATGAGAGAAGGGGGGAAGTACACAACCAGTACATGGGCACCGTTGTGCTCCAGGCAAGGGATGTGCCATCTGGCTGGGGCTGGATTCTTTTTAAAGCTGTTCTTGCCTCTTTCCCCTACTGCATATTAAGGAGGGATCTTACCTATTTGCCTTTCTGCCTTCCTATTGGTTTATGCTATAGGAGACTCAGGTTGCACCTGTCAGCTTTCAGGGAACCAATGGGAAAGCCTTTCTGTTTGGAGTTATAAAGGACTTTTTTGAGCCCGATTGTTTCAAATGGGATCTCATGACTAGGGTGTGGGGTTTTTTTTAGCTGTAAGGGTTACAGCTTTGTTTTGAACCAAGCTGCCTTCCCTCAGGCGGTTTTCAGGCCAGTTCTCACGGCCGTGTTCTTTGCTAGGTCGCAGCTGTGATGGTTATGGATTTTTACTGACTGTTGGCCTTCTCTCATTTCCTATACTAACCTGCCTCGCCCGTGCCTCAGGAATTGGTTTATAAATGCTTTGGGAGAAAAGAACTCACTTTTGATCAGAACCATTACCTATTGGTTTAATCACAATACATGTTCTGCAATGATATTTACTATCATCACAATCATAATACTTTATATAGTGTTTTATCAAGTGAAAATTATAATCAATTTACAGGAAAAACAGATGTCATTATAATTAAGAAGGACCATTGTAGTCCGCGGATACACCACCTGGCCCCGTGAGCAGGTGAGCCATCAGGCTCCATCTGCAGGTGAGCCGCCAGTCCCTGTCCACAGTTGAGCCATCAGGCCCCACCAGTGGGTGAGCCACCAGGCCCCATCCGTGGGTGAGCTGTCAGGTCCCGCAAGCGGGTGTGCCACTAGGCCCCGCAAGCCACACAGCAAGATGATTATGTAACAGGCGAGTGACATGGGAGAGCCAAGACGAGATGCACTGAAAAACTAGGAACTAAGGTGGTGCAGGCAGTAGGACACCTCTCTCCCACGTCGGAGATTCCGTGGGTTGAATCCTAGTGAAGACAGGAGGAGAAGGATGAGAAGAGGAGGCAGAAGACAGACACAGAGAGTTGCCCAGCAAATAGAAACAGAAACAGCAAAGACGGGGGGGAGGGGGTAAAAATGGATAAAAGTAAGTAAATAAACAAATAAATCCTTTAAAAAATGTATAGGGGAGGAAGATACGGACTATAGTTGGTAGTAATACTTTGACGATGCTCTTTCACGATTTGTTAATAAATGTTTCATAACAATGCAGGGTGTTTGTGGGGGGTGATGTGGGGGATCTCTATATGATCTTTTGTAAGATCACGATGTTTACTGAACACTTATGGTTTATGTATGTTCATGTATGAATGATATACTTCAATTAATTATTTTTTTTTAAAAAGAAAGACCATTGTAACAAAAGGTTGGTGGTGGGTGATATATGGGAGCCCTGCATGAGGTTACCCATGTTTGTTTTGCAGTTTCACAACTTTTATTATAAAAACTCTGTTATAAAATAATATCACAAGATATGGGGTATGAAATTACCCTGAAATTTTGTAATAAATTGGTCATTAGAACTTCAAAAAATAAAAATAAAAAAAGAATGGCTATGGAAAATGTGAAAAAAATATATGAAATTCTGGTAAATATGTGGGACATACGTGATGATGCTTACTCACTAAAAATATCTTGTTTGGGAGGTAACTATTAATAAAACAGTTTTAAGGAGAAAAAAAAAAAGGTAGTGTCAAAATAATAGTGTAACTTATAAAATTTGTAGTTAACAAAAGGAAACGAAAGGAGCGAGAAGTTTTAATCCCTTCCTTTTTATAGGTCAAATTTAAAGAATATTGTTAAAAAAAGAAATACAAATTTAGATATGTTAATTAAAGTTATGATAACTACACCCTCAGAAATGAAAAATAGCACAAAAAGGAAAATATACAAGGATTGGTTTTTCATCGGGGAAAGGAAATTATGGTTGACTAAATAATATTTCTTAAATGTATTGTTTTAATAACTAGAAAATAATCTTAAACTCTGATTAAGAAAATAAATTTTTATGGAAGTAAAATCATGTTATAGGAACTCTGTAAGCTATATTTACTATAATATCCTTTATATCTATGTCAATTTTGATTGATGTTTACATACATGAATATGTCATGGAAAAAGGATGAATAGCCCTCTTCTGATGAAATTATTTCTTTTAGAAAGCAAGAAAAATGGACTCAATCCACAATGTTTTATTCTATGGAGAAACATTTTTCCTTAACCAATACATGCCATGATCAGATAGTTCAAATGTATAACCCAAATGTTAGGGAAGGTCACCCTGTTCTTTGCAATTTGAATCAATTTGGCTCTATTCCCTAGTTCCTCTAGGGCTTATATGTTTTATGGTCATTTATGACTCTCCATTCCTCTTTCAGCTGACCTCTTAATCGCACTCTTTCCTTATTTCAATTGGCTGTCAATTCTTTATTATGCAGAAAAATTTAGCTCTTCACTTTGTACTTGTAGTGTCTGCCTTTGTATTTCAAAAGATTCTTTAAAGCTTCAGTTAAAACAAAAGCTCTTAAGGCCCCAGCAAAAATGTATGCCAGCAGCTTTGAAATGTAAAGCTTTTGTTCTTTGCCCTCACCCACAGCCTCTGTAAGAAGAAGGAAACATCATAGGTTGACAGTAACTTTCAAATGAATGAAATTATGCCACCTTTTGCATCCCCTTCCCCCAACCTCTTAGAAAACAAAGAGGAGCAACAGTCAGTTTTTTTTTTTTTTTTTTTAGTGTAAGTATTTTTTGTCCATTGCACTTATGGTCAATTAATATATGAGTAATGTTCCCTAGTCAACTTTTAAATGCAGAGTTTTCAACCTGAGTTACAAAGAGCAAACACAGTTGGAGATAATACATGTTTGGATACATATAAACTGGTTTTGAAGCATAGTGAAGTGAAAGGCTATAAAGACTTCTTAGACAGAACGCATTTTAAGAGAAGAGAGAGTCAGACAGACAGGCTTAGCCCAGTAGCAAATTTCACTCCTAGTTGGGATGGGACTAGGACCACAATTGGCCCATAGTAAGCCCTCAAAGGGTCCAAGAAGAACTTGCAGTTGGACTTGTTTCCTGGCTCCGCAACATTCATGTTTAATTCTGAACGAGGATGAGGGATTATGGGATGGTCAGGAACTGGTGATGTAGAGTGAAGAGCTCCTGGGACAGGACCCACCATCTTTCATCAAAAGGTCATTAGAGGGGTCCAAATGGAGATTGGGTGCCCACTGAAGAAACATATCCCCCAAATCCCAACAACATCATGCCAACCCCTCAGAGCAGTTAGGACAAATCCTTCTTGTCATTTTCCACCCTTTCTAGTGCACCTTTTCCTTTTATAGCATAGTATAAACATAGAGCTTTGAATGTATTATAAAGTACCACAGCAATTTTAAGAGAACCCCATGACATCATATAAAATGATTAGAACTATTAGCATTTCACATAATGAGAGTTAAAAGTCACTAAAATCTCTGACTCTTCTGACCATAAAGTAACTCTAGGGTTGATATTAAACAATTCAGAGCAGCAAGCCAAATATGAGTTTGATTAATTACATGATGGATAAATCATACTTAGGATAAAAACTATAAATCTGTGAAAAAAAAATTTTTTTAAATAAGATTTTTCATTCCAATATATATAAAACTTCCCTTGAGAAAGAAATGCAGGTGTTTTACTTTCCAGGGCACAAGATTCATGTAGAATAAATCAATCCATTAGAAATATTGCACAAGACAGAAAAATAAGAATAACAATGAGAAGAATAGAAATATGATACCAGACTCCATTGAGCCCTAGTAGAGACTTGACAGGCCAGGTACTATTTTAAGTATTTTACATGTATTAGTAATTGAATCTTCACAACAATTCCATTGTAGGTGTTGATATATCCTAATTTTACAGGAGAATACTGTACATTGGGCAGACAGTGTGGCTCCAGAGTTTGAGGTCCTAATTCCTAGACAATACTGCCTTTCATGAGATTATCTAATATCAGAGTACAAGTGCTCAAAGTATAGCATGGAGGGGAAAACATTGTCAAGAGTTTAAATTATAATCTATAGACAGCCATCACCCAGTGAAAGGTGTGTTCCTAGGAGACAAAATGTAAAGGATAGAATGGGAGAGTGATGACTTGTCAAGGTAATCATATTCAGCTTTCTAGAAGGGAGAAAAGGCACAGTGATTATCCAATTACTTCTGCTTTACATTGAGTTTCTGGCTAAGACTTGATGGCTGACAGTGGCAGGAGCTTTGAGGCTCAAGACATAATGATATTTCGAACTCTTGCCCTATGAGCACATGTATTTTGTTACTAAGATGAAAATTAATGACAGTTTCTGTCTCATGAAAGTCTTTCAAGGAGTAGATTTCACTTGAAATTTCAAATATCTGAATTATGTTTCTCAAACTTAGTATCTCATGTCTTAAAAGTGAAAGCAACAACAGAAAAAAACAAAACAAAATTGAAACCACAATTTCATTAAGATATTAGCATGAATTTCAGATGCAATACTTTCATCCTTTTTAAGTGAAACATATGGCATCAAATATAAGTCATTCATTACCTTCCAGAACATAAATGAAAATTGTGCTAAAATTCTGGAGATGCCCATAAGAAACTGGAGGAACTTCTTTTCTAGGGGAAATCAGAACTTTGTTTTTCTTTCATTAGATAATAGACCTCAAATATTTTTATTAAATGAACCCATTTTTTAAAATCTGATGCACATGTGCTTCGTTAAAAAAGATTTTAAATGATTTTGCTATCAGTATTCAAGGTGAATAAAATATTAGCAGAACTTCAGAGGAGAAAGATTCGATACACCTGTCAAATAATATAAACTTTACCATGAAAAGTTACTTATCATGAATTGATCTGAAATAATGAGACATTAAACATATGCTTAGTGTGGCTTCCCCATCAAAAATTTGCACACAATCTGTTCAAGTAAATTGTCTATTGAAGACATTGGAGGTGAATAGGTGTACTTAATGAGCAATGAATAGAAAAGCGCTTTGTTAAGCATGAAACGTGCCCAGGTCAGGTGATCTAATGGAAGAGAAATGGAAACATTTGGTCAAAATATAAAAGATGGATTCCTCTTCAATTCAGTTTGATCTCTTCCTTTCTGCTCTTCTATCTACGATGTCCTAGACATTGGTCAACATTATCTCATTCCTAAAATGGCCTGTTGTGGTCATGTTGAAGGAGAATTGACTAGCAGAGCTGATGAATTGCCAAGTACAAAATCATAGGAATTTAAAGAAAGGGGTTGCTTTTTCTTCAATAAAAACTTCTTAATGGCCCTCTCAGTGACTATACCTTCCTTTCAAGCAGCTTCTTTTGAACCTTCCTCAATGTATTTTGAGCATAATGGTTAAGTTCACATAAAAAGTACATGCACAGGACTGAATTTTAATTCTGATCCTACAACCCAGTAGCTGAACGATAGTGTGGAAGTTGCCAAATTTTAAAATAAAGCAAAATCCATCTATAAATTGGGAAATATTTAAGACTCATTCCAGACTTAGAATTCTATTTTCATGTTGCTAGCTGTGAAATTGGAGACAATTTAATTATATGTGAATTAATTTTTCCAAGATTGAAGACTGTGTTTCTCAGGATCTACCAGGAAAGCAGAAATTATATTATGCATTTTTAACAGAGGGATTTAAAACAAAGAATGAATGTCACCAGTGTTGAAAAGCTGAACCAGTAACAAGGGGACACATACTTAAGTATAGTTGATGATGCTTGAATATTTGAGGAGACTCCATTTTGCATGTAGTATCTACAGGGTCAAGGATCAAAAGTAGACAAGGAGCAGCATGCTGCAGCTGGAGCCTTATAGCCAGGAATGAGAAATGGGAAGGAAGTACCTTCTCTCCTCTGCTCACCGCCCAGTTTTTGTTAGTGTCTCCCATTGACATTATCAACAGGAAGTTGACTGTCATGGGAGTGTAGCAATTGGATTTTGCAGTACCCAATCCCAGCCTCACAGAACAAAGCAGGGTAGGTTTGGAGCTGAGTAAAACTGAGTAAACAAGATGCAAGAGGGGAAGAGCATGTCTTTCCTTCAGTGAGTCCATTCAAAGAATTATTATTCTGCTGTGTACACAGAGGTCTTCAAGTATGTATTGTCTTGGGTGAAAATGGTAAACCTACTATGATAAATGAACTAATGGGAGAAACAAAGAATTCTCTTATAAATTGCTCTATAATATATGTAATATACTGCAATACTTTCTAGCTAATGTTATCCTTTCTATCAACATAATCTCCAATTAATACAATACATGAGGATTAAATTATTTTTCACTAAAGACAAAAAGAAAAAGAAAAAGAAAAAGAAATACTAGATTGGTCTATGTAAACCTTATGATATTATTTGGGTCATCTAGGAGTATACTTTTGTCCATATAGCATATAGTTGAGGATAATTTATGGCAAAATCATGAAATTTTAATTAAAATCATTTTAAAGTGTTAAAAGTAAAATCATTTATGATACTAACAGGATGACTCATGACATAGAAACTGTACCTTGTTAACTAGTTAGAAGAAAAATTAGTTTTTATTCTTAATATTACAACTGATAAATGGTCATCTGGGTATCATCACATATTATCTGTTCCCCCCCCCCCCCATAATCCTATTGCTGATGATGTTTTACCTTTTTTCATGTTGTTTTACAGATCATCTCTTCTTTTTATGATGCACTGTCCAAATATTTGATTTCCCAGATTTTTTTTTGTTTCATTTAATTGGATCCAAACAACTGAGCTACTTTTCTAATATTGAATTGTATAGCTTTTATTGTGTTCAAACATTTGAATTTTGGAGGTTATTGGACAAAATTTTTGTGGTAGTTTGAGACTATATATACCACAGAAAAGATCATTGTCCTTGGGAGCTAATCCATTCCTATGGGTGTAAACCTATTGTAGGTGGGCCTTCTTGATTCAATTACTTCAGTTAAGGACCTTTGATTAGATTACTTTGGTAGGACATGACCTAGGGTGGGTCTTAATCCTCTTACTAGAGTCCTTTATAATTGAGATGAATATGGAAAGGGAGAGTTGCAGAGACAGAAAGAAACACCCAGAAGATGAGAGAGAAAGTCCTGGAAGCCAAGAGCTGAAATCAACAGAACCCATGAGAGTGAAGTCACAGGAGCAGAGAGAAAGCTGGAAGAAGCCTAAAGCTGAAAGCAATGAGACCTGGAGGAGAAGGGAAAGAGAGTTGCCATTGTCTATCCCCATGTGACAAGAGTCCAGGATCGTTGGCCACCATGTCTTCAAGGAGAGAACTTCACCTTATGTCTTGATTTAGACATTTTTCTCAGCCTCAGAACTGTAAATTCATTAGTTAATAAATCTCTACTGTGAAAGCCAACCCATTTCTGGTATATTGGTTTTGACAGATTTTAGCTAACAAAAACAGTCTTTATGCAAGATGTAAATTTATATGATAAAATAAAGAAAAGCCACTGAGAAGAAGTTCAGGCAAAAGCCTCAGTGTCCGTCTTGTTTTGTCTCCCTTTTGTCCCTGAATCAGTGCTTAAGCTCTCCTCAGCACCTCAGGGCTATGAGAAAAACAGCTCAAGAGCAACAGTCGTCTGGAAGAGCCCCTTACTTTATGGATTATAGTATGTTGAGACAAATATTAGATAAATTTGCAAGAACACCTAAGGATTTTCATGCAGTGAGATCAATTTAGAAGTCATCAAATTTGCTTTTATTAAATTATTTCTAGAGATTAGGTTGCAACTCAGAGAACAAAAGATTAGTCAGTCTCTCTACCCTCAGAAGTTTTCTGATATAATCAGTGTGATATTCATTAGTACAAAAGTCTAATAAGAGATAGTTCTGCTGATATTTTAATTATAACTGCAATACTACCTACTATTTTCTACTCCACTTTTTCTTTTAAAATTATTTGGGTTTTAGGCACCAAGATTAAATAAATATTTTTACTTTGCTTAATTACACCTGCAGTCAATTCTACTTATTGTTTCAGAAGAAGTGTGATTATGTGTTGGACATTTTATGATATTAACAAAGGGGTATCATTACTTTTGGGTCCTCCTGTATGAGGAGTTACAGTAATTGCAGGGAACTCCACAAGGGGTGAAATTTCTAAAAATTAAACCGTGATCATTCTAGGATTAGTAAATGCCTGTGCACTTTTGGAGGATTGATGGAGTAAGCACACCAATTGTCTATCTGCATGGATACCAAGCTCTTTTTAAAGAATCCATCCCAAGGAAAGGGAAAGCATTGAGCTATAAAATCTGAAGGAAAGGTTCTTCGGAAGTCAGTTTTGTCTCAGTCATATGACCTCTGGTACAGTTTCTTGTGAATGTTTACCTAGGTCTGAGGGAAAGAGGTTTTGAGAGAAATTTCAGGTAAATTTTCACAAAAATCATTTGCAATGTTACTGTAAAAGGAAGCATTGTGTGGAGACAGTGGAATAAAGTATGAGGTCAGGGAATGGAATTTCTTATACTTTACCAGCAAATGCACAATAGTTTGTAGCATGGATGTCCCTGCATGGTAACGGTGCATGGGTAGCTCAGCAAGGTGCAGTCATTTAGAAAAGAGCACCATTTCAGCAAGCCAAGATTTCAACACCAGCACACTTTACAGTGACAAAACAGAGCTCTGGAAGCCCCTTTAGAAAGAGCAGGCAAGGCATCCAGATGGTGAACAGAGGTTGCAAAAGACATGTCTCTTCAGGGGAATATGGGAAACAAGAAGCTGGGCTGGCCAAAAACAGAGCTTCCATTACGTTGTGAATCCATGTCACACGTATGTTAGAAACACCCTTCAATTTCCTGCTCAAAGTGTATTCATAGGGAGTGATTTTGGGGTTGTGGTGGTCCCACAAAAACAGTTGAGGCAAATGCTAGAGAATACTATTTTCTTACACACAATCTGAGTGTGTTTCCTCACCCCCAGGCTGGTGTATAATCGGGAAACTTAGCATCAGTGTTTCTATAATATTTATTTATTCATTTTTATTGTTATAGCTCCCATAATAACAATACTTTGAGGCAACATTTTTCTTAAGTGTTCTCTCTCTCTTTAGAATTTAAGCCCAATACTTGTCACAAAGTCATCATCCAAGTTGTTTTTTTCAATGAATATATAAATGCGGCCTACTACTTATAAATATGTCTTCTTACATATAAATTTCTTGCTCAAAACTCTCCAGTAGTTTTTATTTGAGAACAGAAGAAAATCCAATATCTTGGATTATTATTCAAGCCTTCAATTTTCTGTCAAATTTAACTCTTGTTGTCTCTTGTCATGACTGTTCTAGCCAAACATTTTTTTACAGAGTTTCAGATACACACTTTAGGTTCAACCAACGTCCCGTAAATTAAGGATCTTCTTTTCCTCTACCCATCTTAGATTATGATTATTATTGAAGACCCTTCTCAAAGTCTACCTCCTCCACAAACGCCTCTGTCACATTGTAATAGTAATTGAATCTTTCTTAATAATCCCAATCTATACATCATCTTCTCAGTTGAACCCTCTGCGTTTGCATGTAATCTCCACTTTGCCTTGATTTTTCTTTCCTCATTTCTCAAACCAAATTTGTACTCATAATTTCTCCACTGGAATATTTTTGATCATCTTTTCCCTCCTTCAATAAAACCAATCAGCCCACCTCCCCCTTTGTGCTCTCATAAGAAAGAGAACAAATCTCTACAGTGGCACTTGTATTATGTTACATGTCATATCTCAGTTTTAACTCTTAGTGTGTGAGATTTTTAGGGGCAAAAATGACATCTAGCCCCATTCTTCATCCAGAGAATCTAGTATGCCAGGGATATAGTTGTCTTGATTGTTTCTTCAACACAGTGGAACAGGAAAAACACAGTGTTTGATTCTAAATAGGCAGAAAAAGATTTTGAAGTTAAAATATTGTTAGAGTTATTGTGGTGCCTTCTATGATGAATATTTAGAGAAAGTCAAGTATTGTGATAAATGTTCCAAAAGATTCACAGATAAATAAGACATGGTCTGTTTCTTTATGAGCTTAGAATATAATGAATATAGAATATTCTTTACTAAAGATCAGAATGAGATATGTGGCTACAATTATGTTCAATGAAGCACTAAAAGGGTGAAGATGGAGACTAAGTTTCCATTCATTTTTATTTCATTTATTAATTTATTTTTGTGTGTGGTGGTTCACAGGAGGCTTTAAGCAGGGGACTAACAGTTGGCTTTACCGTGTCAAGAAGTTAGGATTCTGATAGGGTTGGAGTAGGCAGAGCACTTGGCATGAACAAAGACATGGAGACTGGAAATTGCAGAGTGTGTTGGGTAGGAGAGAAAGGTATCTATACATAAAGGGGATAGTGGATGTGGTGCTTGGATTTTTGCAGGAAGCTGAGGAGCTTTCCATTTACTTAGAGAAACATTGTAGGAAGATCTAGAATAGGGAGGGTGACAGGACAGAGAGATGACCAGTTATGTAACTAAATTCCTGCTTGCATGATCTCTGTCTGGGCTCAAATCTCTTGTCTACTTTACCTCTAACTACACGAGAGAACTGGGAATATTTTGAGCTTCTCAGAGGAAGTGTAGAAACAATGATCATGCAATAGACAAATGCAATATTTCTGAGGGGTGCTTTGACATTTCACCATGCTACCGTAGCTTTCAAAATGAAGGAGATAAATGAAGGAAAAAAATGAAGGGTTTTATTTTGTTGTTGTTCTCATGAAGTCTGTTTGCATGTCCATTTTGAATTACTGCTGACAGAGAGAGGAGTAGATTAATACTTATCTCAGAAAGATAAAAGTCTAGTAGCCCAAGTGCTAGATGGCTCCACATAAGAATGGGCTGCAGCGTATCTGTGAACTAAATGGAGCAAGGCTGACACTTCTCTTTAGCTAAATCTCTTTGCCTTTAGCTGTCCAAATTCTAGGACTGTTTATTATTATTATTATTATTATTATTAAACCCTGCTTAAGATGCTTTTTCTTATTTTGTTAGTTTATCTTGCCTCTCCCTTCAAGGTTCTATCGCAAGTTCCAGATCTCCTACCCCTAATCAATGACTATTTGACCATTTTTCATGGAGGCTTATCATTTCTCTGCCTTGAGAAGTGGTGACTAATGAAACAACTAATATGTCTTTGATCTCTATTAATAGGAATTACTGAGAATACATTTAAGCAAAGTACTAGGATTAAAATGAGTCTCACCCTTAGGAAGAAAAGAATGGTAATAGACATTGTAGAATCTTTTCTTTTCAAGAAATATAGTCATAATTGCTATACCAGTGATAATTATGCTAGAATTTTTTTATATTTTAAGCTTGTAGCCTCTTCCTACTTATTCATTTTGGTACACTATAAGTAAACTTCTTGTAAAAAATTGAGATAAAATGGACCAACAAGAAATTAAAGCACTCAAACTGTTTCAATTAATCAGTCATAGCTTTAAGTTCTACTCAATGCCAAGTACATAATACTCTAGTTTCATGTAGCATCTTTACTAAATGCTTGATGAGAAACCAAGTCCCAGAGTGTCATTTTATAATTGTCCAAACTGAAATTCTGTTCTATTAAAACCCTTACTTTTCCATGGATGCAATAATTCCAATTATGAAAATGAAGGCTGTCACAGAAGGAAAGTAGGAAGGAAGGAAAGAAGGGAGGGAGGGAAGGATGAAGAAGGGATGGAGGGATGGAGGGAGACGGAAGGAAAGAAAGGAAGGAAATCAAAGAAGGAAGAAGTAACAAGGAAAGGGAAGGGAACAAGGGAAGAGAAAATAAAGGAAAAGAAAATAAGAAGAGTACAGCAGCTTTACTCCTCCAGATAGATAAACAATTACAAGTTAAATCCTGGAAAACTTCAGGATTAAGAATGAGAATTTGACTCAGGGCACCCCTTGTGGGCTAACTGACAAATATTGGAGTAGAGAAGTCATTCTTTTGAGATGTGATCCATCTTGCTGTCATAGAAAATTCATCATATACTTACCCTAATTGTTCATGAATAGAAGATGGAGATAGAGTGTTCAGAATGGAAATATCTTTATAGAGGAGGAAATGGACACAACTATAAAATAAAATAAAATAACATGGAGGAACTGGAGGAAGTATCATTTCTACCTATAGCTGCAAAAACTGCTGTTCATATCCAACATTTGTGTCCCAGAAAGAGTCAATGTTTTGGGTGTATCCAATGGCATACCTGAACTGTGGTCTTCCCAATTGTGCATGAAAGATGGACATTCATTATTATACTCATTTTACAAATGGGAAAACTGAGATCAAAGTTAAATACATTGTGTATAGCTACCCTGCATCTAAGTTCAAATATGATGATGTGCAACTTGCTTTCAACTACTCCTTTGCACAACACCCTCAAGCTGCATCCTTTGTTCCTTCCCATCCATTTCGTCCACACAGATTAGATTAGGAAGCTCTAGTTCTGCACATGGTGGGACCAGGTGAGAACACGAGAATACTGTCTTCTTAACCAAGTCTCAGCCACCATCTCACCCTCAGAAGATTCAACAGAGCTCTTCTAAGGCTATGGGTTCTTGCATCTCTGCCTCTTCTATCTTAACAAAAGCTGCAGAACAACTGTTTTCCCTATGCTACCCATTTCTTATGCCTTCCTTAATTTCTTAACCCCAACTACTCACAAGGAAGCAAAGAGTAAGAGAGATTGAATAGGTTCCAAAGGCTTACCTTTTATTAGGGCGTAGTCAAGTATTTAACACGTGTTTTGTTGTGCTTTGGTTTTATATGAATATAGGCCTTACAATGATCATCAGAAGTAATGTATACTAAATAACTGTAGTAAAGGGTCAACTCAGTGGGCTCGGTGTGCTCAAACCCTGCACATTCCAAAGAAAAGACCGTTGCTTGGCCAGCTCCAGGAAGATAACTTTTAAACTCTTGGGATATTCTGTCTAATAAGAGCAACTTTGTACCCCTAGGGATTTAGGCCATGCCAGATATTTATGCTAACAATATGACCTATGGTGTATACCTGTTTTTATTCCACCGGGGTCCTGGACCATGCTGTATCAGCTTACCTCTGGGGTGAGTAACTAAATTCAGTCACCAGTGTGCTCCATGCTTACCGTTAGCTTCCAATAAAAATCCTGACACTAAGGCTCAGGCAAGCTCCCCCGGTTGGCAACACTTTGCCTGTGTTTTCACACATCGATGCTGAAAGAATTAAGTGCTGCCTCTGAGGTCCCTCTGGGAGAAGTCAGCTGGAAGCCTGCACCTAGTTTCTCCTGGACTCTGCCCATTTTTCCTTTGCAGATTTTAATCTGTATGCTTTCACTCTAATAAACTGTAATCATTAGTATAGTAGGTCATCTGGTCCCATGAGTTCTTCTAGGGAATCACCAAACCTAAGGAAGGTCTTGGGGGCTTACTTCATTGTGAGCTCTCATCAGTCCATTCTCATACAATCTTATGGTACCTCATTTGGTGAAAGCTGGCAGCCCAGCCTCAGAAACTTCATTGAGAAAACCCACTGCACGCCTGCTTGAATCTGTTTTTCTTGAAATTTTCCAGCACTCTGGAAATGCCTCAGGCTCCTAAGCAAATATTGTAGAATTCAATTCGATTTTAGACAATCTGATCACTTGATTAAATTATTCCTGGGAAGGTGTTAATTTCAAAAGCTGAGCTCATAACAAGATGTGACTTAATCGGAAAAGTGTACTTGGAGTTATTTTTGAACTTGGTTTATTTATATAAACTCTGACTGTATAAAACCTTATTTATATAAAGTCTGACTGTTTCAGACTCTTTCAAGGAGACTGGTGGCAAGGATAATGACTATGAGTTTGTAAGATTTTAACAAAATCTTGTTATTGTTTCTTATGTTGTTAATGAAAATTTAAAAAAATATTTTATTTGCTAGTCATTATTATGGCTTGGGAAAGGGTGGATTTAAATAGTCATAGGAAGACACACTATGAAGATAGCCTGGTTAAGTAATTATCATGATTTGCTAAAGACCAGGTTTTATGGGAAGGGCTACAAAAGAGGAGAGTGAGAGCTCTATAACTCTATCCATGAGCAGTGGGTTGTAGTGCTGTGAAGGTAAATCCAAGAATAAGGAGACATGAGATAGCTGCTGATGGGCTCCTGGAACCACTGGAGAATATCTCCTCCAGGTACACTGAGAATATATAGGCCTGAAAACTCATATTTTTCACTTTGTTTTTAAAATAAATACATATACACACACACACACATACACACACACACAGATGGTTTTTGGTTCTCAGCTCAACTGCCAATACACATCACCATGGTCCATCAAACAATACCATACAGTAACTTTCTTTTTTTTAAAAAAAAAAAAACAATTTATTGAAGTATATCGTTCATACATGAACATACATAAACTATAAGCGTTCAGTAAACATTGTGAACTTACAAAACAAACATGCATAACATCATACAAGGCTCCCACACATCACCCCACCACAAACACCCTGCATTGTTGTGAAACATTTATTAACAAATCATGAAAGAGCATCGTCAAAGTATTACTATTAACTATAGTCCATATGTTCCTCTGCTATGCATTAAGGAATTATTTATTTTTTTACTTTTATCCATTTTTATCCCCCCCTCCCGTTTTTGCTGTTTCTGTGTCCATTTGCTGGACAACTCTCTGGTCCGTTCCCCGCCCTCTCTTCTTATCCTTCTCCTCCATCTTCACTGGGATTCGATCCTGGAACATCCGATGTGGGAGAGAGGTGCCCTACTACCGCTTGCACGAACTTAGTTCCTGGTTTTCGGTGCGTCTCGTCTTGGCTCTCCCTTGTATCACTCTCCTGTTATGTCATCATCTTGCAGCGTGGCTTGCGGGGGGCCTGGCCGCTTACCCGTGCATGGGACCTGGTGGCCCACCCGTGCACGGGGCCTGGCGGCTCACCCGTGGACAGGGCTGACAGCTCACCCGCTCGCAGGGCCTGGCAACACACCCGTGCACAGGGCCTGACGGCCCACGCGCCTTCTATATTTTTCTTTTTTTAATTTTTCCTGGGAGGTCCTGGGGGTCGAACCCAGGTCCCTCCATATGGGAGACGGACGCCCAACCACCCGAGCCATATCCGTCCCCCTGCTATATCTCTTAAGGTTGACCAAAGATATCCAAAGTTACAGTTTTTTCCCATACAGGATGGTCATATAATAAATCAGGCTTAGTTTATAAAAACCATTATAAAAACCAGACCTAGGGAGAAAAACTAGGTCTGGGGACACATGCATGGTTTCTAACATAGTGAATGTTTAGCTTACCCTGATTATCAAAATAGCAGGACAGTGAGAATATTCACAACATACAGCAACTTTCATTCCATTACTTTGTCAAAGAACTTTCATGTTGTTTGAGCATAATACAACTCATACTTCTGTACTTATAGAACCTTACATGAATTTGCTTGCAAAGTACTTACTTTTTTACCATAGGACATGTCCCTTCTATCTAGGAAAAAAAATATATAGCACCTGAAAAATTTTGGACAGGGCCTGGCCTTTCCCAAGAAACATAATATTATTTTCTCTTGCCACAGTAAATAAGAAAATAGATTATTCTTGCATGTACATTCATGGAAATCTTCCAGATCCACTATTATTCTGAAAAATCACAAAAGCAATAATTGGTAAATTAATCTGTAACTTCAATCATGCAGAAGTTAAGCAGAGGGCATAGTAAATTTATTTTTCTAGGTGACCGGTATTAAATATTGCCTTATCATTGAAAATTGAGATGTTCTGAAATAAGTTTCTAGTATAGAGCCAGAAGGCATACATGCATACATAAATGATTAAATAAATGACTTTAAAGACAAGAAAAGCTCAGGAAGACATGTTGTCTTGGCAGTTAGTTTGTAGACAGATAATAGTTGAGAATGATAACTATGATTTTTTCCAATATTTTATTGTAAAGATAAAAGAAATCCAGAGAGTACTATGAGTCAAGGGAAGGAAAGGCTAATTATGGTGACCAGTAAAGGAAATTCAAATCAATATAAAATGCTTACAGAAACAAGGCATTCTAGAAACCAAAGTTAGAGTTATTAAAGTGAGATAAAGTAGTGTTAAAATCAATGAAATTAGATATCTCAAATATTTTGGATAAAATAATTTCATTTTGTAATCATAGGAATTCACAATGTAGTGTTTTTATGAACTCAAGGATTATCTCTTTGAAATACTGGGTTAACAGTACTAATATCATAGAAAATTAAAATATGAAAACTCATTCAAAAGGAAGCTCAGTATATTACTAAAACCCTGGCCATATTAAGGACTTAAATAAAATAATATAAATTTCCATATCTAGAGGTAAAATTGCTGGTGTAGAAATATATTTAATGAATGTAGTTTATGCTGATATATTTTTTCATTTATTGAGTTATTGAAAATATTTAATAAAATTTTAGAGGAAGAAACTGAAAGATTTTAATCTTAATATACTTTCACAAATATTGAACTGGGAATGTAAGTTATTTTACTGACTGTAAGTTTAGATGACCTAAGTAATTCAATATTAAGTTATGCTTTAATCAAGTTAAAATGAAAATTACAGGTGGTTGGAGATCAGGACCAGTATTGCTGGATCTCTTCCTGAGATCTAGTTATCCTGCTAAAATGGAAATAAATAGAAGAATAATATCTGGTTCATGCATAAGATGAAACATACATTTCATCAAGACTGTAGCATGTAAAATGTGTCTTAAAGGAGGTGTTTTCCCCATGGTGGGGGACCCATTAGGTTGACTATAAATAGTTGATCATTAGGAGAGGTATAATTTTATTAAACTCTAAATTAAGGGAAAATTTCTGCCAAGTTTTCAAAACATTTTAGGGATGGTTAACACAATATTTTTAAAATCGAAACATCTTCAAATTATATTCTAATTGAAAAGGAAGATTCACATGCCACCAATGGAGAAAACACCATGAATTCAGTGTCACGAACTAAAAAGAAGGGGAAGTGTTAGAGGAAAGAACATTTTGAAGTCATTCTATTCACAGGAAGTCTTCACAAGCTATTAAAGTATCTGTAAATGCCAAGAAGTCTTTCCTGTATTGACCTGCAGGTCATTTGATTATATGATTCCAAGAGTTGTCATAGAAGATGGTCCTATTTGCTGGAAGGTACAAGAGAGCAAATTGCATTGTAGGGAATAAACAGCAAAGATATTACACTGAAATAAACACAAATGATCCTCTTAATAAATACCATCCAGAATCAAATGGAAAGTGTAATGTTACTACTATAAAATGGTAAGTTCAGCCAGACACAGATTCTAAACGTGTCTTAAAGGGTAAAACATTAGTGCAAGTCTGGTTTAATTGGTACTATGACAAATGAGATTCCTGGGCAATTTGTTATTGTGGGGTCAGATGCCCTGAGTTCACATATCACACATATATTTCCTGGGAAAAAAAAGAAGCGGTATGATTGATTATTTTGTCATAATTAGGATTTGGGAAGGAAAAGGACATATTTAATGGTAGGGAAAGTGATGGCTGGCATCTGGATATCAGGAATGTAGGATGCAAGATGGTAAAGTCCCATGATCTGTTTCAAACACTGTATAGAAACAGGCAAAAAACTGCCTAGGTGCAATTTGGATGCATAAAGAACCATATTTATTCCACCCTGTGTCCTAGGAAATGGGCTTCTGTGACAAGGGAAATAGTAAGTAGAATTAATGAAGAAATGGTTCCCTCTAAAGAGAAGGGTTATTTTATGCCCTTAGACCACGCTCCAGAGCTCTAGCTAGGCTTCTGGCAGGAGCCATGCTGCCATGGCAGAAGCCAGTACAGGCTGCTTCCTTCTGCCTGGAGATCAGTAGTTCACTGACCTGACACTCTCCTTTCTTGTCAGCTAATGAAGACAGCTACAGCCCATGCTGAACGGTACTCTGATCACCCCCTATTTACCCTTTTGGTGAAGGAGGGATTCCGTGCCCTAAGTCCTAGGAGAGGGCCAAACACATAACACCTGACACTGGGCAGATGAGCTGCCAGCTCAGTAGTCCCCTATCTTCATGCTGCACGCCATGGAGGGCCACCTGGGAGCCGAGGGAACCTAGTTTAAGTTCTTTTTAGGCTTTAAGGAGGAAATTCTGGTCTACTGCATTTTGAACTTGTTTTGGAACTGGTTTGGGGGCCATCAGAGAAGATGAGAACAATTTCATTTGACTTTTCTTAATGAGTTTCACTTGATTCCTTTAGCAATTATTAAAATTATGAATGAAAGTTAAGTCCTACATGCTTTACTTAATGATGCTAATAATTCCAAACTTAAAGATTTAATGGGGATAATTGAATTAAATATTATTAGAGGTAACCAAGAATATAATTAAAATAGAACTAATTCCTCAAATAATATGAATAAATGTTTGCTGCAAACGGTAGAAAAACAATCCAAAAAGGAAAAATGTAAAAATCTAAAATGAGGTTTAAACAAATCATTATTGGAAGGAATCTGAATGGGTTGTTTCAGTTAGAGGGTCAAAAAAGACTTTCAGAATGTGTCAAATTACAAAATTCACCTCCATTCTGATGAACAAAATGAGACGTATCAAAAGAGACTCAGAAATGTGATAAAAGAAGCAAAAAGTCATTCTGAATAGACACAGCCATGCCAAAAGAGAAGCATAATAAAATACACTTGTATTAGAAACATTATCCGGCCTTTATTAGTCTATGAAAAATCAGTAGGAAGATATATTAGGCATACCAATATGTAAATATGCATGTATATTTTTATGTATATATATAAAAAATTATACCCCAAGTCAATGTCATAACAATTAACATTTCCTTATGTGCTACCTCTTCATCCTTCTTCCTTTGGCTAAGTCACTTGCCTCCACACTGACCTTTGGCTTAGGTAATAAGCAGCTTTCCAGCTCAGGGACCTCAACTCCCCTAGAACCCCAACCCACCACTCACACCACCCACACACCTCACCTAAAAGCCACAGCTGGTCCTAAATGAGCAGCATACCACCCCTACCTCCCTCAGACCCCAGTGGCTTTCCCTTTCCATGCACAATTGGTTTTAACTAACCATCCTTGTCCTCCATGGGAAATGTACTAACCTCCACCCCGGACCACAACAGAGGTGGGATTTCTTGGTTCTCCTGCTCTGCTTGTGTGCTTCTTGCCTGTTGGTTGAAATATATTAGCCATCATACATCCCCTGGAGACCTCATGGTCCCACCTTCTCCCTGAGATCTATGAGTTACTATCTTTTTCTCATGCATCGTGGCCTCGGTTTCCCATTGTATGGTACATGACCTCTACCCAGACCCAAATTTAAAATCCAACTTAAATAATTTGAATACCCCATATATAGATATAATTTATTTTATAGTTTCATGGCTTTAGAAAACCTTAAGCAAATTACAAAAACCAGAAAAAAATTTAGGCCTCATTCTTTTTCCAAAATTCATCACTTTATTTATTGCCTATTTATTTGGAACTTATGTCCCAGATGCTTTTTTTTTTTTTTTTATGGTTACATGTTGATTTATTTATTTATTTATTTATTTATTTATTTATTTATTTATTTATTTATTTATTTTTTATTATGGGTAAAAATCAAAATTCTCACAATACATACAAACATTTGCAAAATGCTTTTTTACACACTAGAGATATAGGTTTAAACAAGACAGAGTCCCTGTTTTCTGGAGCTTATTTTCTGGTGAAGTTCAGATGATTCCAAAATCAAACACATATGAACTAGGTAATATCAGCATAAGTGCCATGAGGAAATTAAGATAGAGTGTCATGACAGAAAGTGACTAAGTGGGAAGTGGGAGGGCTGATTTATGCCCTTTGTTGAGGAGTGGTCAACTTGAGGACCTGGCCTTCGAGCTAAGATCTAAGGGGCAAGTGAGAGCCAGCTATGCAGAAGATGGGAAGCATGTCCAGCCAGAAGGGACTACACGATGAACAGCCCTAATCCAAGAATGAGTGTGGGAAATCCATGGACAGAAAGAGTGTGGGAAATCCATGAGCATAAAGAAGGTGAAGCTGGGGCAGGATGAGTGACAGGGAGAGTGGAAAGAATGGAGGCCTCCAAACTAGACAGTAGGTGGTTCAGCTGTTATACCAAATGCAATGAACTAGGATGACATAATATCCTTTCTCTTTTAAAATCAAACAGGCTACTGTGCAAACTGATGACAGGAAAGCAAGAATATAATTGGAAATACATTTCAGAGCACTATTCAGTAATACAGAAGAAACCTAATTATTTTTGGAGCATGGAGGTATAAGTACAGAAGGAGAGCAGTGGGCAGGATAGGGATACATACAGATCTAAGAGGTCAGCTGATAGATTTCATGTTGGAGATGGGTATAATTGGTATGGAAATTTTAAAAGTGCATCGATTTCCAAGTAGCAAGTGATTGTGGTTAAATACTTTATTAATTACTATGTCAAAATTGTAACAAATGAAATAAGTAGACTTAGAAGAGTAAAAACTGATAAAATTCAAGAACAGTAAGGAAAAGAATTTATGAAAATATATCTTTATTTTTCTCTTGTGTCCAGATCATCAAAAGGCAAAAAGGTTTCTTGAGTTTGAGTCATATGTACCAGCAAAATATCCTTTGGAAGGCCAGTACTCTCAACTAATTCAGAGCATCAGAAGAATTACTATACAAAATGGCAGCTGGCTAGCAGTCTCTGATAAAGCCTCTTCCCATTTCTAAATAAAACAAGCCATACAAGAGAAAATTTTGGAAAATAAAACACTGAAAATTAAGCTTGTCACTCATCCTAATGATAGAATATTGGCTCTAACTTCACTATAAGACAGATGGAAATGAATGGAAAATAGATTCTCAGTTCTGCCCCTAATACAGCTGGGCTTCACCTCATAGCACCGAGGCCAAACACAGAACAATCACTCTGTCCCAGAGACACTGATGTAAGAGTTCCACATCCCCAACACATCCTTCAGCTTGCTCCTCATCATAATTTTACACAGCCATGCCCACAGCCACAAAACCAATTGAGCAGGAATTAGTAGAATTAGAGGAAAACCGTATGCCTATGAAGGAAAGAAGGCTAATAAAAATCTTAATGAACTACAAGAAACTTACCTTCATATATCTTAGTGGTGGTTCTTTTCTTTTCTTTTCTTTTCTTTTTTTTTTTAGTAGAAGTACTCTAGCAGATATTAAACCTGAAATCATAAAAATGGTCTTTTAGGGAAAGGCAAGCATCCTTCACCCTGTCTCTGCCATTTGATACCCCAGTTTTGATCCTTAAAAGCAGTCTTCTCTTTTTCGCACGTTTTGCCAGACTCTAGAGCTGTAATTGTGGAGCCTGAATCTCAGATGTATCAGGAAGATGATGATCATGATGAGTGATGTGGGTAGGATATCAACTCTAGAATACTGGAAAGCCCATTCTTCTGCTTAAAATGGCAGTTTACTCAACTCCAGCCAGTTTTTGTCATGTCCAAATGAGGGATCAGGTTTCCCAGAGATTCCAGTGCTATAAAAGATAAGCAACAAAACAATTTTATTTGAAATGATGGCAGCAGGTCACTTTTTATATAAGCCAAAGAAGCCTGTGGCAGGATTTGCCCTTTATCTTTTGGTTGATGACCTCTTTTCTACATGATGCTGTTAACTCAGCACTTTTAGCAATTGTCTGGTGTGTTTAAACTGAGATAATAGAAGATATAGCCCCAAAAGTCCCATTGTTTTCTACTATGTACTTATTTTCTCAGCTCTTCAGTTTTTCCCTTAGAAAACTCAGAATGTTAATTTCCATTTCTCCTTAAATCATCTTATGTTTCCCTCCACCTCTACTTTCCGAACCTTGAGCCTTTTTTAGGATCATTCATATTAACTACTTTATAATGATATGTAATTTTACAGATTAATTTTAAAAATAAATAAGATAATTATGATTATTTAATATGATTTATTGCATTAACAAATAACATCTTATAATTAATTTTCCTCTCTCTCAACCAAAGTTATGACCTGCATGATATTCAAGTAAGAGTTAAATTTGAATGCATTTTCCCATATGTAATTCCACTGTTTTTTCATATTCTCAAAAGTTCAGATAGTTGAAACATTTTATTTCCCTCATTCCCAAGGGATATTTTTCTGGCTCATTCCCTAGGTGTTCTCCAATTGGAATTAGTGGATATGTTAACAAATCTGTTCATTCTGCCTCCAAATTTGTTTGTTAATTCAAGGGATTATTTTAGTCTATTAATTTCAAAAGCATTTTCCCCAGTGTTGAATGGCTTCCCTCAATCAGGCTCTTGTGAAACAAATCCTAGTGAACTGCCATTAGTATGACTGGCAAGTTATTTTTTTGTGTTTTATTTTCTAGTGAGCTGAACAAATGCTTCTTGCTCCTTTGTAGGTGATTTTATTTTCATCCTGGAAGTCTTTGTGATATAGTAAAACATTCACAATGAAAGTCTTAGTTGTGGCTCTTTTTTCACTAATTGTGTAGGACACACACTGGATTCATACAATCTGCATCTTATTGACCTTATCAAATTGCCTTTTGAACTAGTCTCCAAGCTTTTTATATTCATAAATATTTGTTAAGATATGTCTCGTCTTTAGTAATTTGTCCTGCTTTTTTTTTTTTTTTTTACTTTTTGTAAGCTTTCTTCAAATTTATATTTAAATTATTCTACCGATTTAAATTGTTTTACTATATATTCAGACACATATAAATATATAAATTTCCAAGATCTCTATATAAATTTACTAATTAGGAATCTATTAGAATCATTTAGCCTAGTTTTATTTTGCTATTTCTTAGTTCTTCTCTGTGCCCTGAATCTGAATTCCTATTTTCCTCTAAGCTTCTTTTCCTGATTGTTTTTATTTCAGATGCTCTCTTTCAGGTTGCCGGGTTTCCTCAAATATGGTTCCATTCACATTGAAGTGGAGAAATGAAAAACTCTAATAATATGGTCCCTCTACTCAAGAGGCTTATATTAAGAATTTATAAATCACTCTGACACTCAATAATAAAAATTAAAGAATCCAATTAAAAATGGAAAGGGTATAAAAAACATTTCTACAAAGGAAGATATACAAATGGCTGATGAGCACATGAAAAGATGCTCAATAGTATAAGACATCACAGTAATGCAAAATCAAAACCACAAAAATATGTCTGTTCAAATATACCAGAATTGCTAGAATCAACAAGTCAGATTATAACAAGTGTTGGTCAGAATATGAAGCAATCAGAACCCTTCTGCAGTGTTGTAGAAATGTGAAATGGTGAAGCCACTTTGGAAAACAGTCTGAAAGTTCTTCAAATGATTAAACAAAGTGTCGCTATATGACCCAGCAGTTCCTAGGTGCATATCCACAAGAAATGAAAGCATACATCTGCACAAAAAACTTGTACAATATGTTTATAACAGCATTATTTTCAAGAGTTAAAAGGTAGAAATAATGCAAGTATCTATCAACTGAGAATGGATAAGGAAAATGTGGTTTATTCATACAGTGGAATATGATTTGGCTATATACAGTTATGGTGTTCTGATACATGCTAAAACATAGATGAGCCTTTAACACATAATGCTAAGTGAAGAACACCCATCATGAAAGACCATCTATTACCTGATTTCACTTCATAGGGATTGACTCATGCCCTTCACAAAAGACGTGTTCAACTCTTAGTCCTCATTCTTGTGAACTCATCTGTAAACAGGACCTGTTGAAGATATTAGGATTAGATAACTCAAATTGAATCAGGGTGGGTCCTAATCAATATGACTGGAATCCTTCTAAAGAGACACAGTGTCAAAGATATAGGAAGAATCCAGAAGTCAAAGGAAACCAAAACACCAGGAGAGAGAGACCACCATGTGGCAGGAGACAAAGATAAAGTCAAGGAACTTAAGGATTGTGGCAAGCCAGAGCCATAAAGCTCCAGACATCTAGGAGAGAAAGTGACCTTGCTGAGAACTTGGTTTTGAACTTCTGCTTCTAGTATGAGAAAAAGAATTCCTGTTGTTGGGTCAACCAATGTTCTATTTCCCATAGCAGCTCTGACAAACTTACGCAAACTTATATGGCATGGCCAGAACAGGGAAATCTAGAGAGACGGAAAGTAACTTAGCTGTTACTTAGGAATGGGATGGAGAGAAGGAGAAAGTGCTAGGTAAAGATAAGGGGCTCCTTTTGAAATGATGAAATGTTCTAAAATTGTCTGTTGGGATAGTTGCACACATCTGTGAATATACTAAAAACCAATGAATGTATATTTTAAGTGGTTGAATTGTATGAGATACAATTTATATATCAATAAAGCTGATAAGAAAATTACAAATAAACAAAATATTCAAAATAAGACAAAAGCATGAAAATATAAAAGACAAATAATTACTAATTTGGAATTGGCAATATATTTACAAATGTATTTCAAAAGCTTGATAAAGGTGTCAGTTTTCTAACACAGTTAAAATGGCCAAAGGCTATTTATAATAAAATAATAATTAATTATATTTAATTATAACTAAAATAATAATTATAAAAGAAACAAAGAATGCTATCATAGGAATTAAACATAGAAGAGATACAATGTATTTCACAGGCTGAATAGAGATAAATGGCTCCAATGCTTTCTAAATTTTTCCAGAGGAAAAATTTCCAGCTTCCAAGATGTTATTTTTCAGTTGTTTTCATGAAGATAGCATGATCTTATATAAAACACAAAGAAATAAGCATGCAAATCTATAAACACTACACTAAAGTCTTATCTATGACCATGATGAAAAATTTCAAATAAAATATTGATAGACATTGTAGTGGTTTGGAGCTGTATGTACCCTCAGAAAAACATGTTCTTAAATATAATCCATTCTTGTGGGTTTGAACTTATGTTACTTGGACCTTTTGATGAGGTTACTTCTGTTAAAGAGTGGGTCAACTAAATCAGGTTGGGTCTTAATCCTATTTACTGAAAGCCTTATAGGGAATGTCACAAAGAACAAAACCACAGGGAGTAGCTAGAAACTGAAATCAATGGAGCCCAGAAGAGAAGAGAGAAGCCAGGAGGGGCCTCTACGTGCTTTGCCATATGATAGAAAAGTCAAGGACCAAGGATAGCTGGCAGAAAGTTCTAGAATGGCATATTCGTCTGTGAGAAAATATTGTATTGATACCTTGTTTTTGGACTTCTAGGTTCAAAACCATGAGCCTATAAATTCCAATTGTTTAAGCCAACCAATTGCAATGTATTAGCTTTAGAAATCAGGAAACTAAAACAGACATCAATTAGCAATATATCAGAAGAGTAATTTGCCAATAACAGACGGGCATCATACCCAGGAAGAAAGAATGTTAAAATATTGGGGTAGGGGGGAGAAATTAATGAAATCATTGGTTATATTAATTATTAAATGAGGAAACATTTTGATCACCTTATATTATGAAAAAGATTTTGAGTAAATTTAATATATACTCTATTTAAAAATGAGTTTATATGGCTAAGAGACTTCAAAGTGAGTGGGGAGGTCATCCCAGAGGTAACGCTTATGCATATCTCAGCAGGATCTCATAGATATGCCAAAGTGGATACTACCCCAAACAGTGGGGTTCCTGAAGGCTCTGGAGATACCCAGGTCCTATGGTCAGGGCAGATAGCTCCAGAATTTGGTGCTTTGCCAGTGGGGCCCTACTTTGGAGTTTGTGCTCCTAAGAGTGACAGAGTTAGACTCAGTTATGGCTTCCCTACACATGGCTCATCAGTCCCTTCTATCTAAACCTATATTTGGTGCTGGAGTTTGTAGGTGTACATCCAAGAGACTAGAATCTTTGGGCTGTCCATGTGCCAGCTGGGCCCTGAGCCTCAGCGGAGTTGCAACTCCTACTCTCCAGTTCATTGGACTCACCCAGGACAACTAACAAGGAGGTGAGGATTGAAAACCACCATACCAAGAAAACAAGACAACCTACAACTGCAAGCAAGAGAGTCCCATCCATCAGCTGTATGGGATTGAAGCCCCTTCTCAATTAAAGGTGGAGTGGACATCACCATCCCAGAATCTTCAGGATTGGGGAATGAACTATGGACTAGAGTGGACTTATTGGTATTCTACTATAGACTTATTGTGATTCTAGCAATGGAAGAAATTACAATATTGATGTGGAGGCAGTGGCCACTGGAGGCTCTGGGGGCAGGGAGAGGGAAAAACACTTATAAAATGGGGGCTTTTTTGGGATTTGGGAATCATCCTGAATGACATTGCAATGACAGATATAGGCCATTTTATATCTTCCCATAACATGCAGAATTGCGTGGGAGAGAGTGTAAACCACAATGTGAACTATTGTCCATGCTCAGTGTCAATACCCCAGGGTGGGTTTATCCATTGCAATGAATGTGCCACATTAATGATGTTTTTTATGTGGTAGGGGGTGGGAGGTGTGGGGAGTGGGGCATATGGGAATCCCTATATTTTTTGTGTAACATTTATGTAATCTAAGTATCTTAAAAAAAAAGTGTATTAAAAAATAAATTTAATTAGAAATTTAAAAAATAAAAATAAAAATGTTTAATGAAATAAAAACAGATTGCTACTCTTATAAATACACACACAAACCTTAACATATGGAGTCTCTTTTTTATGTTATTTAATATGTTGGTAATTTGGAGTACGTATATATATGTGTATGATAACGAATCATATAAAATTCCTCTTTAGATTTTACTACCAAAGAGAAATGATAATCTCCTATGGTCGACACTAATAAATAATAAATAATACATAATATTTAATATATAATATGTACTATGTAACCTTTAACATGTAATATATATAAATATAACTAATATATACAATTCCCAAGTAGAATCATATGGCATAAAAAGGAAATGAAAACATGACATTGCTCAGAGAGCAATGAAAAATTTTTGTCATAAACCAAAACTGAATAATTCCCTTCTTATTTTGGAAAAAAATGCCCAAAGACCCCCATACCAATAAATTCTACTACCTGAAAAACCAAGACTTTTGGCTAAATTACTTGTCAAAAACCACCATTTAAAGGCATTAATGAAAATAACAAACATGAATATTTTGAATATTTGATCTCAGATAAAATATTGAGTTTCCTAAAATAATGAGCTATAAATCATTAAGGTAAATGATTAATTCCAGTAGAAAAACTGGCAAAGCATATTAATTGACAGATTGACAGTTTACAAGAAAGGAATTATAAATGCCTTGTCAAATATGAAAACAATCCCAACATCATCTGTAACAAGAAAATGCAAATTAAAACTTTAATTAAATACAATTTTAAAAGGTCTGGCTTGCAAATAATTGCTTGCTGATCAGAGTATTTGCTTTGCAATCTTTGTGGAGGACAATTTCACAGATCTGTAAACTCAAAAAAGCAATCATATCTTGTCTAATATTTTATTTTAATACAGTATTGATAAAGAATACCACACATGCACAAATAAAAGATATAGAACTTGGAAAATTACTGAAAGGTGAATTGAATTAATAGAGAGATGTATGTGCCTCGGTAGAAAGTATCACTAATCAAGCATGACAATTCTCCTTTAATTTATATCTATATATTTCTTTCTCAACCATACTCTCAATAGCATGTTCTTTCTTTCTGTTCTTGAAGTAATGATCACAAAATCCATCTTGGAGAGAAAATATTTGCAGTGAGCAACAGTGTGTCAGGATCTAAAAGAGGAGAGGATAACTTCATCAATCTATTTATCTATATTACCTTAAAAATAAAATAGATTCAAGAGTCTAGTAATAAACCATATTGCTCTTTAGAATGTTAAGTATGTGGGTGGCAGGATCTGCTCTATTGACCACACTGGCATTCTCTCTTCTGCTCCCCAACACACACACACACACACACACACATTCTTTCATGTGTTTGTGGTAGAATAAACAAGACAGCAAGGGCAAAATCACACAGTTAATTCGTACTTAGCAATTTCATAAGGGAGGTAAAAAATCTTCAAGATGTCTATCTTACCCAAACTAATCTACAGATTTAATGCAATCCCAATAAAAGTCAACACTGTATTTTTTAAGGAACTGGAAAAATTAACCACAAAATACATTTGGAGAGGCAAGAGGCCCCGAATTGCCAAAGACACAATGAAAAAGAAAAATGAAGTTGGAAGTATTACACTACCTGATTTTAAAACATACTACAAAGCTACAGTGATCAAAACTGCATGGTATTGGCACAAAGATAGACCTACTGACCAATGGAACCGAATTGAGAGTTCTGATATAGATCCTCGCATATACAGTCATCTGATATTTGACAAGGCCATGAAGCCCACTCATTTGGGAAGAATGGCCTCTTTAACAAGTGGTGCTTGGAGAACTGGATATCCATATCCAAAAGAATGTGAGAAGAATACCATCTCACACCTTATACAAAAATCAACTCAAGATGGATCAAAGATCTAAATATAAGAGCCAAAACCATAAAGACCTTGGAAGATAATGTAGGGAAGCATCTACAGGACCTTGTAATAGGAAATGGTTTCATGAACTTCACAGCCAAAGCACGAACAGCAAGAGAAAAAATAGATAAATGGGATCTCATCAAAATAAAAAACTTCTGCACCTCAAAGGATGTTTTTAAGAAAATAAAAAGGCAGCCTACCCAATGAGAGAAAATATTTGGCAACCATATATCTGATAGGAGCCTAATATCCTGCATATATAAAGAAACCCTACACCTTGAAAATAAAAAGACAAACAACCCATTTAAAAAATGGGCAAGTGACCTGAAAAGACACTTCTCCAAGGAAGAAATACAAATGGCTAAAAAGCACATGAAAAAATGCTCAACATCGCTTGCTATCAGGGAAATGCAAATCAAAACTACAATGAGATACCATCTTACACCCATCAGAATGGCAGCAGACACTAAATGTTGGAGAGGATGTGGAGGAATAGGAATCCTCATCTACTGCTGGTGGGACTGTGGTATGGTCCAGCCGCTGTGGAGGACAGTTTGGTGGTTGCTCAGAAAACTAACAATAGATCTTCTGTATGATCCAGCAATTCTACTGCTGGGTATATACCCAGAAGAACTGAAAGCAAAGACACAAACAGATATATGCACCCCAATGTTCATAGCGGCATTGTTCAACATTGCCAAAAGTTGGAATCAGCCCCGGTGCCCATCAGCAGACAAATGGATAAGCAAAATGTGGTACATAAATACAATGGAATATTACTCAGCTGAAATAAGGAATAAAGTGCTAACACATAGAATAACGTGGATGAATCTTGAAGACCTTATGTTGAGTGAAGCAAGCCAGGCACTGAAGGATGAACAATATATGACCTCACTGATTTGAACTGAGGAAAGTGAGCAGTCTCTGAGAACCATTGTCTGAAAGATAGGTTAACAAGGGAGAGAAAGAGAAGAGCAGGCTTTGAACCATCACCCATATGGACATCATCTATGGTAAAGGGATAGAGTATAGTTGCATATTGAAGGATAGGACAGATGGGTAGTGATATTACTGGGTTTAGTGGTGCAGTGTTGACAGGTGGGTAGATTAGAAAGGACAGGTTCAAATACCCAGGGCATGTAACTATGAATCTTGACATTCCATGAGTCAAGACAGGGGAGTGTCATATGCCCCAGGGGGGTGGGGAGGAAGGAACAGTTAAGATCTAATGGGGTATTTAGTGGTCATGGGAAAGGTTTTTCATTACCTTACAGTAATGGACACAGGACATGGTAAATATCATCAAAACTTATTAAACTGTATCATCTAAATTGTAAACTATACTGTAAGTCATTAACAATGTTTAGTTGCTATATTTTGCTATCTGTATAACAGTTATAACAATGCTAACATCCAAAAAAGGGGGGGGGGGGCTAAATCGGGGGGGGGGCAGTGGGGAGTGGTTTGCTATCTGAGAGTCTCTGGTACTCTGTGTGTGACTTTGCTGTGACCTAAAACTTCTTTGAAAATTAAATGAAAACTTGAGAGACAATAGGGATTGAGAGGGGGAAGGTGTCACGGCGCACCGTGATAAAAGGAAAAAAAGAATATATATATATATATATATATTTTTTTTTTTTAAAGGCATTTCTTTTTTTTTTTTTCCCCATTTTTTTGAATGTCCCAATCCGCTAATTATATTTTGTTTTATTTTTTGCTTGTTTTTTTTTTTTCCCCCCTGAGTTTCCTTATGTTTGTCTCTTGCATGTAAACTTATCATTGTTCTTTCTTTTTCCTATTAAGTGTATTTGATTATTTTATGGGCTACATGTTCATGGAAGATTTAGATCACAGAAGGGTTACAATGGGTACTGCAGGGGACTATTGGTGGGGGGTATCTGGGAGGGGTGATTCATGGGAGTAAGTTCATCTGAATATACATGAAAGATATACAAAATTGTTCAAAAGATCAAAGGATGGGTCATGGTCACGGTGGGTGGACAATCACTCAATAAATGAGGGAATCTGAATTCCTAGCCTGGAGAGCTCTGCCACATTCTCCAAGGGAGCAGCAATAGTCCTCTGAGTGCAGAGATAGTGTCTGTCAAAAGAGGATGGCCCACTGATGAGTTCTTTTTATTGATGACTACCTTTATATGTCTTTGCTCTTGTAACTGAAACTTAGCATATTGTTATGGGGTGCCTAAGGGTTGCCACCTGAGAGCCTCCTTGTTGCTCAAATGTGGCCTCTCTCTAAGCCAAACTCAGCATATGAATGCATTACCTTCCCCCCAACTTGGAACATGACTCCCGGGGATGAGCCTCCCTGGCAACGAGGGATTAATACCAAGTGCCAACTGGCAACACAACTGGAAAAAGACCTTGAATAAAAGGGGGAAAAGGTAAAGACAAATGAGTTCAAGTGGCTAAGAGACTTCAAAGAGAATCAGGAGGTCCTCCCAGAGGTAACGCTTACGTACACCTCAGTAGGAGCTCATAGAACATCAAAGTGCATATCAGCCCACACAGAGGGGCTCCTGAGAGCTCTGGAGACACCCAGGTCCTATATAAGGGGGGATAGCCCCAGAGACTGATGCCTTATCAGTGGGTTCTATTTTGGAATCTGTGCTCCTGAGAGTGACAGAACTGGACTCAAATAAGTCCTCCCTGCACAGGTTTCATCAGTCCCTTCTATTCAAACCTATATGTGATGCTGGAGTTTTTAGGTATACTTCCAGAGACTGGAGCCTCTGGCCTACCTATGTGCCAGGTGTGTGTGGAATCTCGGTGAAGTTGCAACTCCTACTCTACAGCTCAAGGGACTCATCCAAGTCACCTGGTGAGGAGACAACAATGGGCAACGGCCATCTCAGGGAATGGAGAGGTCCTGCATCTGCAGTCAGGATCATCCCACCCACCATATCCATGAGATATAAACCCTCTCTCACTTAGAGGTGGAGTGGACATCACCATCCCAGTCCCCTCAGGATTGGGGGAAGAACTATGGACTAGAGTGGATTTGATGGTATTCTGTTGTACACATATGGTGATTCTAGCAATGGAAGAAATTTTAATAGTGAGGTGGAGCCAGCAGCCACTGGACACTTTCGGGGCAGGGAGGGGATGTGCAGTCGAAATACAGGGGCTTCTTCAGGATTTGGAGGTTGTCCTGAGTGCTGTTGTGGCAACAGATGTAGGCCATTTTAAATCTGCACACACCACTCAGAACTGTGTGGGAGAGAGTGTGGTCTACGATGTGAACTGTGATCTATGGTTGGTGGCAAGGCCCCAGGATGTGTAAGTCCATTGAGGGTGGTGGGCCACACTTGTGGGAGATGTTTGTGTGGGATGTTGTGGGAGGTGGGGAACATGGGAATCCCTGTAGGTTCCGTGTAATATTTAGGTAAGTTAAGCACCTCTTTAAAAAAATATCTATATATATCTATATATATCTATATATATCTATCTATCTATATATATATATAATAACATTTTTGTAAGCAAATGCATATATATGCATTTATATTTATATATCATTTTACAAATATTGGTATGTATTGTGAAAATTTTGATTTTTACCCACAATAAAAAACAAATTAATTTAAAAAAAATAAAATAAAATAAAAGTGGCTAGGCAACTTCTTAAAAAAAAAAAATTACATATTTCAAAAAAGTGCCAATCACTAATTTATTAACTCTTTAGAAAACATTGGTAAAAACAGAGAATAAGGAACATTTCTAAAAACCAAATACTATGAAAATCACAAAAGAAAAATGAGGAAGAAATTCATAAAATGAAACAACCTAGATCAAGCATTAATAACAATTTTATGTTGTTGAGTTGACATGTATATGGACATGCGTAAATATTTTTGGTAGTCAACTAGTTTGAAATTAACTGTCAAAATTTTTATATTGTACATTTCCTCTGACTAAACATTTCCATGTTTGGAAACCAATTGTATACAAGCATCTTGTCAATGGAGAAGATGAATCTATTTGGGACTTTACACTGTTATTTATAATAGCTTTGCTATTTTAAAGGAAAGTATCCAGGTTTCTAAAAATATAATTAATTAAATTAGTTTGGATGAAGTATGATCTGTATAAATGTCAGAAACTTAAAATATACATAAAAATATTGCCTTTGATTTTCTTTCAGTAGCAAAATTATGGTAATTACAGTTTTCTTTAGGTGTTTCTCATGTGTTCGGATATTTTCTTCATTGTACATTCCATTCTTGTATTTTTGAATAATAAGTTAAAATACTATCTGATGTGTAAGACATAGCCATGCAAACTTATGATTTTCTTTTCTCAAAGGTAACATATTCAATTGTGAAAAATAACAACTTAGATGTACCCAATGAGTATACCGTTTTAATATTCAAAAGTTATTAGAAATGTAGAAATGTTTGCTTGTCTCATTTACATGAAGATATACAAAATAATTCAGGTCACAGCTATTAGTCTTCAAGGTTTCACTCTCTTCTTGAAGTGATTGCCATTTGACACTCTTAGCCAGTAATGCATCTCAATTCTTCTCTCTCCTTTCATTGAACAGTTAGAAGTCACTAGGAAGGCTTATTATCTCAGAATCACACCATGCAATTGAATATTTTATTACAGTGTTTATTTTATTTTCATAGCTTTGTCTACCTGGTGTAAGTTTTAGATTAGAAAATGACGTCTATAGAGATTTGCTGTGGTCAATAAATGAAAAGTATACAGCAATTTACATAATGGCCTCAAATTTTTATGACAGTGCACTGTCATGAAGTATGACCCAAACTATATTTTATAATCTCATTCTCAAAGTTCGTTAAATTATAAAGATATTGTATTTTAGCCTATAGGACTCTGGGAATATATCAAGCTAAAGGAATGTATTTTTCAACTGTAGGTCTTATTTCAAGCTTACAATGGGATGTTTACTTGCCCACAATATAGTTTTATTTCATGCCATAGATTGAGAGTACAGGGTCTCTGCAAATTTTTTGGATATTACATAAAGTAATTATGAAATAAGTACATATTATTCATCACATAATATCGTTTGTAGACATTGGTCAATCATCAGGGAAATTCAATCTCATCATAATGATAAAAATGTTTCTTTTATTGCACAGTGAGACCGTAACATGAAAAACAGCAGAAGCTGTCTATGGACAAAGAAATAGATGTGATAACAGAAATCTTTTGCCAGGCACCCAAGAGTCAGCTGCTAATCTGATATTTACAAAACAAAATCAAGAGTTCATTCAAATGCTTGTATTTCTCATTATGTAATATTATGTGAAATCACTGTAGTTCTAAGTTATACCTATAGTGTATTCTGATCATGCATTGTATTTTGAAGTAGTTGTCTATGGCTACTGTAACAAATTACCACAAAATTTGTGAATTAAAAAAAACCCAACAGGGAACAGGATGTTTCTCAACCAGTTGGGTGCCCACCTGCCAAATGGAAGGTCCGTGCCTCCTAGAAGAAGAGGAGCAGACACCGTCCCCACAGCACAGTGAGCTACATGCCACTCCCACTGCCACGAGCAGATTCCAGAAGCCAGCAGACGCTGCAGCCCGGGGGATCGGATGTGGCTCAGGCTGTTGGCACTCGACTCTCATGTGGGAGGACCTGGTTCGGTGCCTGGTGCCTCATGGAGAAGGTGAGCAAAACAATGAGCAGACAGAAAGAGAATCATCTGAAGGCAGGGGGAATAAAGAAAAAGCAAAATAAAGTAAATAAACAAAGCTTAAAACACACACACACACACACACACAAACTTATTATCTTCCAGTTCTGTGGATCATAATTCTGACCTGGTGCTCACTAGGCTAAAACTGAAGTGTGGGCAGCATGCACTCTTTTCTGGAGGCTCTGGAAGTAGTTCTGTTTCCTTGTGTTTTCAGCTTCGAGAATTCTGCCTGCTTTCCTTGGCTCATGTCTCCCTTTCTCCATTTTCAAATCCTACAACATACGGCTGAGTCCTTTGCATATTGTCTTCCATCAAGCATTGTCTCCTGATTCCCTCTTCCGCCTTTAAGGGCCCTTGTAAACACATTGGACCCACCTGGATAATCAAGGGTAATCCCCCTCTCTTAAGGTAAGCTGATTAGCACTCAATTCTATCTGCCCCCTAACCCCCTTCAACATATAACTAATGTATCCACAGGTTCTGGGGTTTAGGGTGTAGGCATTTTTGCTGGGACTATTTTCTTCTTATCACACATTCCAAATTGTTCCTATAACTTCTTTATGGTCAATTTTTTGGGCCTTTTATTGGTACAAACATCACTCCATAATACAACTAGAGAAAGTAACATTGTTGAGCGTCATGGGACTTTCACTAGGAAAAAAGAACCTTGCTCAAAAATCATGCCTTTTGGAATGTGGGAGAAGTTTGATTGGGAATGAGTTAGGGAATATATTGAGACAAAGACTGAGAGAAAAATAAGCAAAGAGGTGAAGAAAGATGGGATTTCTTAGTGTGTGATATCATTTTGTTAAATTATTATATGTTCTACTCATTGTTAGAGAATGTTCCTAGGCACATGATAATCTGCCCTCTACCCATACATTTCATTCATATGCAAAGTCTGTCTTATGTTAGATCTTTTAGAAGTCATGAAGGAAGGGAAGTGGAGGAAAGGGGACCAAGGGGACTAGAGAAAGAAGAGCATGGTAATGAGTAGATTTATTGCTCAACATCTGGGAGGTAAAAGCTTTATTAGATGCCTCACTTCTGTTTTAAAAGTTTACCAATATTAGTAACAGTATAATAATTGTTCCCTTTAGGGATAAGCAAAATTATGCTGTGATGTAAAATAGTTTGCCACAAATCACATAGATAATAAGAAGCATTGAATAAGGATTCAAACCCAGAACACCTTAATTTCACATGCTATGTCTCTTCCCTTCCACAAGGCCACAAATCAGAACAAATGCAGCCCTCTCCTCTCTAACTCCATGTGCCTAGAATGCAGTGTGCAACTCAGAAATCCACTCACAGGATTTAGGCTAATATATGTGCAAAATGTACATCAGCCCATTCTTCAAGACACTTGAAAACAGCCACTGAAAGTTTTCTGGTGTCTGGGTCCATACTGAAAGGGGTAAAGTGCTACAGATGAATAAAGCTAAGAGACATCCTTTTCACAACACTCACTGGGACACATGGGGAGCCCAGAACCCTGGAGTTCCCCCATCCAGGTGAGAGATGTGGGTGGAAGCAGAGACTCTCTTCGGCAGTTCTGTTCATTGACTGACCCTCTTCTTGAGTGGGTCCAGGCACTGTAAGTTCTTGTGTAAGAGGGAGGAGGTTGCCTCTTGTGGAGCTCCCTTCAATGAGATGCTGGAGGTGATTCCCCAAGAAGCAGCTGTGGGAAGAGGTGCAAAGCTTTCTGATGCTCAAAATGCACAGCTTTGCAGCTCACTCCCGGGCCATACCAAGTGTAATTGTCACCAAAACTGCCTCAAATGAGCCCTCCTTCTCTTGCTGGGTGCTGTCTGGTGGCTACTGTTCATGGATGGTCCTGGTGACCTGCTCCCCTCTTTCATATCAAGGCTTGCTTTCAAGTGCCCATTACCTAGATTTCACCTGTAGATGGTCCTGAGGATAAGGAGAACAGTTGTGTGTGAAGGAGGTGGGGCAGTACTATCCACTGCTGTTGGGAATCCTGCTTGGAGCACTTGGTTTGTGGGAGCCTGGAGTAGAAACAAAATGATCTCTCACAGGGAATCTGAATTCCATTAGAAAATGTAGCTGAAGTGCCCAGAGGCCTGTGTAATTTATTTAACTATTCTACTCTGGTTTTGCTCCTGCCTTGCTCTTCTAGGCAAGAAGAGTTCTGTTTAATTCATAGAACTATGTTTCGAACTCTGTAAATGTTACCTTTTTCACATTTATTACAGCTGTTTCAATTCAATTCAGTAAGCATTTATGTATATTTTTAAAAAAATATATTCATGACTCCTTGCATTACCCAGACAGGTTAATATTATGCTTCCTTTGGTGCTCTGGCCATAGAAGTTTTGCGTGCTTGGGATGCTGAGCAGATTCCAGACTTTGTCAATTAGCTTTCAGTATGTTCAAAATGGTATACATAAGTCATGAAGAAAGAAGGCTGAGGTATTCAAATTATCAAACTTTTTTTATAAGTCTTAGTCCTGTGAGGCCAGACAGTTAGAGAATTGGAAATGGAGAATGAGTCATGGCTATAGATGAAATGCCTCATTATCCTAAAAAGAAGCTTAGGCATTTTCAGAGACAGTCCTCATGAGCTCTCTTATTTCTGCCTTGAGAATGGCCTTTCATTGGGCATCATTAGACAACCTGCTCTAGCCTATAAATCATGTACTTGCAGAGCATAGCAAAGGGAGAAAATGTCCTACTGGATACTCTTTTAGCTCAAAATCTCTAACTCCAGTTGGAGATATTGAGGTGGGAAGGGAGGAGATAGCTTTTGAAAACCATTTATCCTTAATTAAGCAGATCCACCCCCAAAATCTTTTAACATAATTTAACTAAACCTCTTATCCTCTCTGGGTCTTCCCTTATTTTTTGTTCTCGCCCAATCCCCTCCAACCTCACCCTTTTCCCAACTCATTTTTCTAATGTCTAGGAAATTCTTATTCTGCTTAGCTTAAACTCCCATGCTCATCTCTGATTTTTACTCTTGGACCTACTAAAAGAAAATAACATACTCAATTTGACCTCCACCTATGCCACGTTGATCCATCTTTCCACTGTCTCCCCAGCTCCACCCATCGCTCCAGGCTAACCCAATTCTTACCCGAGAAGGTTGGCTTTTATTCCTTAATAGATTCCTTTCCCTAGCAACATAGAAATATCAGCCTGCCTGGCACAAGTTGTAGTCTCCAACATTTAAACCTTCTCCCTTACATGGAACCTTCTTATGCATCACCGAGGTAGCCCCTCACTGGGCCTGGTAGAGAAGAGAAGGTAGCAGAGCTGCTTGAGGGAAGTTAAGTTGAAGTTGACCTCACTGTTTCATTTGAGAAAGATCCTGGGTGAGGAAACGGAAGTATTGTAGAGAACAAAATGATGCTTGAGCATATAAGAGGAGCTGGGTAGAGGTTTTGAGGAATTGGAAAGAAAGTTATAAAATGATTTTAAAGCAAAAATGTAAATCACTCTTGGAAATTTGTTTTTAAACTTGGAGGATGGATATTTAGTGTATATGTCAAATGTCTCATCAACTGTCTTCTCTGTTGCTTTATCTTTCAATCTTTTATTCTGCTTCTTTTTATTTCTATATTTGTCTCTTTCTATTCATCTTTTTATTTCTCCATCTGTCTACCCATCTCCTCCCACATTCCTATCCAAGCAATATTGTGAATGTTGTTTCAATTTCTTTTCAACCTACTTAGTTGCTAATCCTATGGTGTCAGTAGTACCTGGTTTTGAATTATCAATTGTAGTTTAACCTTTTCACAAATCAAAGAAGAGTCTCTTGATGTAAGTCTGATTTGGAATCCAATAACTAAAAAGCAATCTCATGATTAAATTGACTTTCCGTAATCCTCCAAATGAGGTAGAGAGATTAGAGAGGACAAGAGTTAATAGATCATGGATATTGAATGAGTGAAAATGTTCTTTAACTTAATTCATACCTCAGCACTGATGGAGTGTGATAGCATTTAGAAGTTTAGGAATGGAAAAATGCAAAGAGTGAAAAATGATTGATAACAGCTTTGAAGTTTAATGCCGTAGAAGGTAAAAATATAAAGTGCTGCTGTGATGAGTGACAACATAAGATCAGAGTAAATCAAAGAATAACATTTTTTGAAAGCACTCACTGGGATACGCAGCTAGTTCCAGCCCAGAATATGATTACAGACAAGATATGTATAGCAAACCACACCCTCTTTAACAAAGGTTTCAGATGTGAAATAAAAAAAGTAGTATGAAATTCAGAGAAATACACAATAATGATAATGCATTTATGAACATTGGCATACAAGTATCTGTTTGAGTCCCTGCTTTAAAGCATTGCTGAAGGCATCTTCTTGAAAATGCTGACTTGTGGGGTGTACTTCTGTCTTCCATAATTTCATGTGGACTATATATGTTGACCTAAACCATTATATGAGTTTTGGTTCCCAATAGCTAGAATATATGTGTCTGGGGTTGACCTCTCCAACTATCACTTCCTGTGATCTACTTGGAGAATTTGTGCTACCTTGTTTACAATTTTAGGCTATAAATGTTTAGGTGTGTCTGTGTTCAGAGGGAGAACCTGTTCCTGAGGGAATGTAGTAAGTGAACCATTGAACCCAAAGATAAAACTGCCACCTGGACCTTTTAGTAGGCCAGTAGGTAATGAAGAATTCCTATGCTGATGGGGATAATTAGAAGACCTAGGGTTGCTGCCACACAATGGGAACCTGGATGAATTTGGATGGAACCTGGGTCCTCACAGGGACAGGTTTTGTTGCTTCCATGAGTAGTGAAAAGACTAAAATGGAAATGAGAGCAACAAGAGCTTGGTGAGGTCTCAGTTACCCCAAGACAATCAAATCATGTGAGTGGAAGAAAGGGCTAAGATGAGGAGAATCTGGAGTGTGTGATAGAGAAGGGAAAGGATGTAATTAAGCTCAGCCAAAGAGCCTGCTACAGCAGTGGGGCTGCAGTATATTCCACATATTCTCCTGTTTTAAATACTTGTTTTCAGAGGTTGGAGTTGTTTATCTCTGGAAAGAGTCACTAAAGTGTGTTCTTCACTGTGGGCCATGAGCAGTGTTGAACTGAGGGCACTGTAGCAGACTTGGTTGACCTGCCACCTCCCATTCTCTTGACCCACTTCTGAGCTGACTGAGCCACAGTGGACAATTTGTAGTACTTTGGTTTACAGTTGACCAACTTAATTACAGGTATTTCTCTCCTTCTTTGCCAGAGGATTTGGGAGGTTGTCATGGGGACTTACTCAGCCTTTACACAAGATAGCCCAGAAGTATGGGGTAATTAACAGCCTCAGGAGCAACCCTCAATCAGCAAGGGTTTAGCGTTCATGGATAAACATGCCAACTTTCTCGTCTTTCCATTCTTTATGGTTCCTCTGAGGATTTCTATTACAACTAAGCCCCAGTTTCTCACCATGGTAACCTGCTCATTAATACATGCACTTTACTATTTTTTCACAATTCATGGTCTCCCTTTCTGTGCTTTCTGGGATCACTTCCCAAATTAACCACCTGTATCCAAGTTTCTGTTTCAAGGTCTGTTTTTGGGGAAGCACAATCTAAGATGCAATTTAAGACAGTTTCCTGACATTGAAAAGATATCATCAACTGTAATTATGAAAGTGCATATTATATACCACGGGCATTGAACTACTCTGATAATTGCAAGATACATCTTAATAAAATTGCAAGGCAGTAAAAACAGAAGCACAATCATTTGGGTAGAAAGGCAAATAATAGTTTTATTTATGAGGAAGTAAAACTTAATATGACCTGAGATTCTCTAGAGAAACAGTCAATGTTAAAAGACAGCAGAACAAGACTGGCAAGATTCTCAAGAAATGAAAATGAGAGTCAAGGATGTCACAGGGAGCTAAACCTGTCATTAAGAAATAAAGGTCTCAGGTGAAGAGTGAGGGCATGTAAAACCTAGGGGAGTATTTCTCTAATGCACTTCTCTCAAGGATACTGTGAGAGGATAAAATTCAACCAAAAATGCCTTATCCACAAAAAATAAATTGGTGGTGAATGTTTCCTATAGAATTAAGGCTACAACAAATGTGAGAAATAGAATATCAAAAAAACAGAATGCAAATATTATATATAACCTGACAATTAAGAAACGATGTGACTAATACCATTTGTCAGAGAAAAAGGATAAAGAAGAAGGGAGATAGAGAAAAAATATATGACTATATATTTCTGCTAGAAGACCATCTATCCTCATTTGGAAGTCTGGGAATAAAATAATATTATTTAATTTAACAAATCAGGTGCACACATGCTTAAATGTCAAATGTATACAATAAATAATTTTATTAAAATTTTTAAAATTTTGGCAGAGGGAGAGGGGAGAAAGAAAGAACGGAAATGCAATCATTTTATCATTGCTTCCAGCAAGGAACAAAGAGATACTGAATCAAATATAGTAGGACCAAGGGCACTGTGATATGTGTAATGTGTGTGTTTTTCTTTCAATATTTGGGAAGGTTGTATACTTACCAAGCATCAGAATAAATACCACTCATGCAATACACAACAAAGAAAATACACCCCATGGCGAAAGACTTGAAAAAATGGTAACAACAAACCAAATGCTAATAGATATTTTTAAGGTGTTAACTGTAATTTGAGAAAAATATTGTATATTAATATTGTATATTAATTGCTAAAGCTCCAAACTTTCTTCCCCTTCCCCTTTGAATAGTTTCTGCTAAAGAAAGTATTGATGGCAATTTCATATGGCAGTATTTAGGTGTAAAAGGCAAACACCAATTTCATTAAACCCCATAAATATCTGACACTGAGGTATTGCTAACTGTTCCTTCCCTCCTGAGTATTTTCTCTAAACTGACTTGCTGCTTGCATTAGTCAGGATTCTTTAGAGAAACAGAACCGTCAGAAGATATCTGTAAACACTATGAGATTTCATAAAATTCCCTCATGAGACCATGGGATGCACAAGTCCAAATTCCACAGGGCAGACTGCAAAACAGGGGCTCCGATGAATGTCCTTGATGAGTTCCCAGGAGATGCTGGTTGTCTGAGGTAAAGCTGGGAATTATCTCTCTGAAAGCTAAAATCACTTCCCTTTTGAAGGCCTTCAACTGATTGGATGAGAAGCCAACCATTGCTGACGGCAATCTCCTTAATTGATTGTAGATGTAATCAGTCATCTATGCAATCAACTCACTGATGATTAAAGTCCATGAAATGTCCTTGTATTACAATTAGCCCAGTGCTTGCTTGACCAAACAGCTGGGCACCGTTACCTGGCTGAGTTGACACATTAGCCTAACCATCACACTGCCTCTTACATTTCCCCCCTTGGGTCAACTCTCCAAGGTTCTACTTGTCTGGCTGAGATTTTTGTGATATCATTTCTGCTGGAGGTTCTGCTTCCTTGCCTTATGAGTTGTTTCCTTTCCCTACACTGCGGTAGGAATCCCCAAAAAGTTCACCCTGTCTACCAACTTTGCCAAAGAATTGCATAAAGGACAATATGAATATTCCTGGAAAATATTATCAAGTCATGTAGCTACTGGATGTGTGTACCTTTTATTTAGTATATTCTGCTAAATTGCCTGTTTAATTCTTCATTTTTCTATGATCCCCATCTCCACAACCCCTCCCATCCTTTGACCTACCCTCTTAAAGGGTCAGTGGAAGACTCTAAGAACTTTATGAAATAACTATATTAGGCAGGATCATATGACCCTTCTGCTTCCAATATGCAATATCTATCACTGTCATGCAGTGAATAACATGAATTTATATTTCCCGTAACTATGTTCTCTACATGCCCTACACCTATTCATAAATGGTGTAAACTCTTCTGACATAGCCCAATCAGAAGCCCTAAATTGACTTTTATCAAGTAAACTTATTCAGAGGCACCTCAACGATTTGCAATATAATCAAAGAGAGTCACACCCAGAGGAACAGATTAGTTTACAAACATAATCTTTTTTCTTTTGGGGATTCATAAAATAATCTCAAAATGTCACATTTTCCAATTATACTCATAGGTTAATTTAATGAGAAATACTCTTCCAGTGAAAGTAATTGTGTCCAGAGTTCTCTGAATTGTAAAAATTGACCCTGGATTTTTATGAAAATAACCAAGATTTAACTGATATCTGATAACACTTTTCTGGACTCCATTCATAAGGAGTTTGGCCTCTGCATTCATAAAAAGTGGCCGGCTCTCAGGTGACATCTGTTTTACACTGTGTTAAGTCCGGAAGTCTTCAATGACTTAGCAGGGTTGGAGTTTCTGAAGCAGGCTATAGATTTGCTGGGACCTTATCTTCTATTTCTGATAGGAAAGAGAACTAAATATATATATGATTTTAATAATATCAGTGTTGAAACAAGTTCTTTGTTTTCAGAAATGTTCGGTGATCATTCTCTCGTCCAGGGTTTTTATTTTTCTACATTTAAGATTTCCAATTTGGTTGTCAAGTCTAACCTCTGGGTGACTCCACTGTGGGATTCTGTATGCGAATAGCTGTGCCCCATATGCCAAGAGCTATTCTGGAAAGGATGTCCAACACCTGCACTATCTGAGTATTGGTGTTCACTTTGAGTGCATAGAACCAGATTTTTCTCTGAAATAAGATTGGCAGATGTGTTATATTTCATGATGGCACTGAAGGTTTGTGTGGCTGCCTGAAGTGCCATGCAGTGAGGATTCTGAGGCTGTGATCACTGAGCCCTCCTTACTTCTCATAAGGGTGAAAGAGGAGTGGTCAACATGCCAAACTTTGAAGATCCTTTTGCAGAAATCATAATAAAGGTTAAGAACAGGTTAGGTCAAAACCCTTACAGTGGATAAAGAACTAACCACAGTTTACTGTGCAGGTAACTTAAACATAAATACAGAGAATGTAAATGTACCAAGTGTGGTTTGGAGACACTGCTTGGGGAAGGGAGATGGCTTTGAGCCCTGGAAAGTACAGTTGCTCTCAGAAGACCTTTGGCCCAGCTCCCAAGGCATCCTGTTTTAGGTTCCTCAGGAGAGCAGAGATGCAATGACAACCAGATCAGGTCCTGAGGTGAGTTTGTCTCAATGCATATATCATTTCATTTAATCCAAACTGCAATGTTAAAATTTGTCATTTCCTACTGGAAAATGGGGTGGTCTTGCTTTGAAATATTAATTTTCTCATCTAAGGCCACTAATTTAGTAGGTATCAGATGGTTTGAAATTATAAATCATGCACTTTCCACTATATCAAAGAAAAAATAAAGGGAGAAAATATTAGAAGCACAATGGTTAAGGCTGAAAGTGAGTTCTAGCTCTTTTATTTGAGTATATACTCTAACCCAGGTCAGGTGAAGGTGTTCTTTTCCACTTAAACATAGGAAGTTTGGGAGAGGAATGGAACTAGAATGGGAGCTACCAACATGCCACATAGTTGACTTCATGCTAATAAGTCATAAAAATAACTGCAACAGCTAGTAGGAAGTGTGGATAATGCAGCCAAGAAAAGTAATCTCATGTCAAAAAGAAGATGCCAGGACAACCAGCAAGATGGCGGCAGAGTAAGGAGCTCCTAGAGTCAGCTCCTGCTACAGGGCAGTTAGTAATCACCCAGAGCTATCTAAAGCATCTGTTTGGGGCCCCAGAAGACCAGAAGAGCATACTGCAACATCCTTAAAAGAATGGAAGGAGGAGACTGCCCATCTGCAGAGAAGATTCATAAGTAGAGCTCTCCACGCCACGGAGGCTGGTGCCCATCCTCCACTGGAGGCACAAGACGCCTCGGGAGCTGTTCCGTGGCTGGAATTGGAAGCTCCATTTCCCAAAAATGGGGGAGGAGGAGACAACTGGGCACCAACTTCGGCTGCTGATTGGTATATTCGGTGGGCTAGAGTGTATTCCTGGGAGCAGCTGGAGTTTGAACCTATCGAGGTTGAAAGGAGGCCAGTGACTGCCATTTTAACTCCACCCCTGGCGTAAGGGGAAGCAGATGGACTGAAAATCGTGTTCTGGTAGCCACCGGCCTCTGTCCATCCAGGTCAGATTGCAGCTCTAGCTTAAGCTCCAGCCCCACCTCCAGCAGGGAGGAAGCTGGGGGAGGTCTGCGCCAGTCTCTCCAGGAAAATACAGGTTATGCCACAGATGCTGGTGATGTCCTGCTCTGGCAGTACAGGCCACTTCGGGAGATGTTCTGTGGCTGGAGTTGGAAGCTCCATTTTCTAGGAACAGGGGAGGAAGAGACGGTTGGCCACTGACTTCAGCTGTCGATTGGTGAGCTTGGCTGGCTGAAGTGTAGCCCTTGTAACAGCTAAAATTTGAGCCTGTCCAAGTGGGAAAGAGGCTGGTAGCCACCATTTTGACTCCACCTCCCTGCATAAGGAGAAGCTAGACTGACTGAAAATCACAGTGATCGTAGAAACCAGTTTTTCACCCAGATGGGCCTGCAGCCCTAGCCTAGGCTTTAGTTCCACCTTTAGCAGGGAAGAAGGTCATGGTCCCTGCATGAGCCTCTCCAAGTAACTGCAGGTACATTTGGCTGGCACAGATGGAATAGTCAGAAAGTCTATTGGGGAAGCTGTGGGCATTTTGGTCCCATACAGCGTAGACTGCTGCCCACACCTGCAGCTTCACTTGAAAGTGGCTTGAAACTTCATCAGTCTCTCTGGGTGCTTCACTTGAAAGTGGCTTGAAACTTCATCAGTCTCTCTGGGCAACTACAGTCTAGGCCTGCAGGACTTGGATTATTACACTTGGCTGTGGCTCTGTCCCTTCCCCTGGCAAAGGAGAAAGCTGAGAGACACTTCATTGGTCCCTGGAGAAATGAGGGCAGCTTGAGACTCCACACTTTACAGCACTAACTACAGCCTTGGTTCCTACTACAAAACCAGCAAGGGAGAAAGAACAAGAAAGCCCTAAACTAAACAGAGAAACTGCACCCAGAATAAATACATCTAGTAAGCCAGATGCCAAGACACCAACAAAAATTATAATCCACACCAAGAAACAGGAAGATATGGCCCAGTTAAAGGAATAAGATAAGCCTCCAGGAAACATAAAGAAGTTGAGACAACTAATCACAGATATTCAAATAAATCTTCTTGACAAATTCAATGAGATGGCTAAAGAAGTTAAGGATATTAAGAAGACACTGGATGAGCACAAAGAAGAATTTGAAAGTATGCATAGAAAAATAGCAGATCTTCTGGGAATGCAAGGCACAATAAATGAAATTAAAATTATACTGGAATCATATAATAGCAGTTTTGAGGAGGCAGAATAAATGATTGGTGAGCTTGAAGAAATGGCCTCTGAAAGCAAACATACAAAATAACAGATGGAGAAAATAATGGAAAAAATTGAACAAGATCTCAGGGAACTAAAAAACAGCAAGAGATGTACAAGCATACATGTCATGGGGGTCCCAGAAGGAGAAGAGAAAAGGGGCAGAAGGAATATTTGAAGAAATAATGGTAGAAATTTCCCAACCTTATTGAAGGACATGGATATCCATGTCTAAGAAGCACAACATACTCCCATCCAAATAAATCCAAATAGACCAACTCCAAGACACATACTAATCAGAGTGTCAAATGCCAAATACAAAGAAAGAATTCTGAGAGCAGCAAGAGAAAAGCAATGCATAACATATAAGGGATATCCAAAAAGATTAAGTCTGATTTCTCATCAGAAATCATGGAGGCAAGAAGACAGTGGTATGAAATATTTAAGATACTGCAAGAGAAAAACTTCCAGCCAAAAATCTTATATCTGGCAAGACTGTCTTTCAAAAATGAGGGTTAGTTTAGAGTACTTGTAGGTAAACAAAAACTAAGAGGGTTTATAACCAAGAGACCAACTTTGCAAGAAAGACTAAAGTGTGTGCTACAGCCTGAAAAGAAAAAAAAAAAAAAAAAAAAAAAAAAAGGAGAGGCTTGAAAGAGAGTCTAGAAATGAAGATTTTATCAGTAAAAGTAACTAAAAGTCTCAAAAGAGAGGTGAAAATAAAATATGACAGATAAAGCCCAAGTATTTAGAAATAAACTTAACCAACGATGAAAAGCACTTGTATTCAGAAAACTACAACTCATTGTTAAAAGAAATAAAAAAAGACCTAAATAATTGGAAGAACAGTTTATGCTCATGGACGGGAAGACTAAATATCATTAAGATATCAATTCCACTCAAATTGATATACAGATTCAGTGCAATCCTGATAAAAATTCCACCAGCATTATAAAAATAAATGAAAAGCATGATTATCAAATTTACTTGGAAAGGTAAAGGGTCCTGAATAGCCAGAAACATCTTAAAAAGGAAAAGCGAAGTTGGAGGACTCTCACTTCTGGACTTTAAATCATACTACCTAGCTACAGTGCTACTGGAATAAAGACAGACACATAGACCAATGGAACTAAAATGTTGGTTCAGAAACAGACTCTCACATCTAGGGTCAAAAGATTTTTGACAAGCCTGTCAAACCCACCCAGCTCAGGCAGAAGAGTCCATTCAACAAATGGTGCTGGGAGAACTGGATATCCTGAGCCAAAAGAAGCAAAGAGGACCCCTATCTCACACTGTATACAAAAATTAACTCAAAATGGAGCATCGACCTAAATATAAAAGCAAAAATCATAAATCTTTTAGATGAAAATGGAGGGAAATATCTTCAAGACCTGGTAGTAGGTGGTGGATTCTTAAAGGAGATAAGAGGAAGGCTGAATGGACTATTGATGTTTAATGTATGTAGAAGTTTTAATTAACTTTACTCTAAAAGTGTAGAAATGTATAGAGTTGATAGTAACACATTATAGTGAGTAACTTTTGGCTTATAAATGGGAATGTGGCTGAAAAGAGTATTCTAGGGATGTCAATGCCAATTGACAGAAGGCTAGATAATAATCTAGAGACTGAATAAAACAGTAAACCCAGAGGTGGATGAGAATTGTGGTTGATGGTACAGATGCAAGAGTGTCCTTTTTGAGCTAGAACAAATATACATCATTATTGAAGGGTTGTGGGAATGTGGAGAAGCATGGGAAAAATACAACTGGAAAGACCTAAGGACTGTGGTTAACTGTAATAATGTAATATTCATGCATCTATGCCAAAGATGTACTGTGTTGATAATGAGGGAGTATGGAAAAAGTGTGCCAAATGTATGCTATGGATCTGGTAATAATCTAATGATATTATCTCATCAGATTAAAGTTCACAACTATTACTACATACTTATTGTTTATATATGTTTATGTATGGGTGATATACTTCAATAAATGAAAAAAAAAAAGAATAAAAATTTTAAAAAAGAAAATGCCACCCTAGGAATTCACAAGGGAGCCCCAACAACAAGGAAAGTAGATAGTGCAAATCATCTAAAAGGGTATTGCCATTCCACTCTGTAAATCTGATGAAAAAAAGAAGTCGCAGAGCATGATGGTGTAGGTTTAGAGTCACGTTGATCTGCTGCTTATTGACTATGAAACAGTGGGCACTCTACCTAAATCTTATTCTTGTCTCAGTTTTCTCCTGTCTTAAATGGGAATGGTAATACCCAATCCATAAGCTTCTTGTGAGAATTGCATGAGATAGTGAATATAATCATAGAACAAGGCATGGCATATTCTAAGCAACTATTATTTCACTTGACAAGTATTTATTGATCATGGCCCATGTGTCAGTCACTGCAGATACAGCAGAGGACAACAGGAACAAAAGCTTGCCCTTATATTCTAGTGGAATAGAATGAGGAAAATAAAAAGAATTCATCAGATGGTGATAAGTGCAATGGAGTAAAACAATTCGGGAAGGACGCAGGGAGTGTTCATGAGTTCAGGAAATGTCTCACAGCAAAGGTGACATTTGAGCAACGCCCTGAAGGAGGGGAGGTTGTATACCAGGTGAATATATGCCCAAAAACTTCCTATGCAGAGAGAACAGCCCGTGCAGAGGCTCTACATTAGAAAAAGACCTGGAATGTTAGAAGAACAGCAGGCAGCTAATGTAGCAGGAGACCAAGAACAAGGAACAGCACTGCACAAGCTGAGGTGGGGAGATGACAAAGGGTCAGCTTCCATAGGGCCTTGAGGTCCACAAGGTAAGCGACTTGCTGGGAGTGAAAAGGGGAAGCCATTGCAGGGCTCTGAGCTGAAATGTGGCATGACATGTTGTACAACATGGAAGAGTAAATCTACCTGGGAAGATAATGGGATATGGGGAGGCAAGGAAAAAACTGGGAAAAGAGTCACTTTGATCCAGTGAGAGCTCACAGTGATTTGGACTGACATGTGTCCAGTGGAAGTGGGGAGAAGCAAGCATATTCAGGGTACTTTTTGAAGTGGTGCTCATAGGACGTAGAAATTCAGTATAAGTTGTGACGGCAAGAGAGGAATCAAGGGTAATTCCAAGGTTTTTGATTTTTCCAAGCATCGGCATTTAAGACATTTCTCCTTTTTGAAGTGAGGGATAGGGACAGCACAAAGAAACAAAGACCAGTGGAGGCAGAGAAGATCAAAGTCTCTGTTTAAGACATGTTAGGTTTTTAATTATATGGAAAATGGAAATTAGAGGGCATGGTTAAAGGTTGATACATCATATATTCACGGAAAAGTTGTAATGAATTTGGCATTCATTCTGCTGATGGAAGTATGATTTGGCACCTCTAAAGAATTTAGCCATGTCTAGCGCAATGGCTTAAAAATATTTACATGCAAAAACTAAACAAAATAAAAAGAGCAGTTTCTGACATTCAGAAACTGATGTGACACTCACAGATGGGTCATATTATTCTTCTTTTAAAATAAATAATCTCACAGAATACTGACCTCAGATAAGGTTACCCTGAGACCATGATAAAATGAGGTAAAACAAGATCATTTCATAATGCTGTCTAATCACAGATAAAAACAAGCTTACCTTGCTTACCACAAAACACCAAACACTCCCTCTTTTGGACCAAATGAGTGAGTGTTACTACCTTATCCATTAGTGTTATCCCCATTCTAATCTCCCCTGCATATAGGTAGGATTTATTAAAATACCCAATCATAGAATTGCCTATGGCTCCCCCAAGTTATATGGTCTCCTTGACTGCAATGAGTAATAAGACTGACTTGTTTAACTCCAGGTGTGTCCTGGCTGGAAAGCATACAATTATGATTTGGCACCACTAATCTGGAAAGAATTTAGCAGTGTCTATCATAATTGCTTAAAAATATTGATATACCTTAAGGTAGCCATAACAATACCAGAAGTCTCACATAAAGAAATAAAGAATGAGAAACTTAAGAAATGTTTTAAAACAAACGTAAAGCAATAAAAGTTTGATTTGAAAACCCACAGTAAGATAGCATGTGGATGTTGAGCTATTGTGCTAAAAATCCTAAATTGCTAAATGGAGAGACACTAAACTATGATGGACATATATGTAAATGCTAGAGCTAGGGTGCTTGGGTTTGACTCTGAGATCTTTCACTTACTATCTCTGTAACCTTGGGAACCATAAAACTATTGTCTTTACTTTGTGTAGGTTTGCAAATATCCCTAATAAAATAGTTGAAAATAAAAGGAAGAAGTTGTTATTGGTCCTGACAAAATGTACTGGAGTACAAGAGCACAGATGACTGGGGTTTGATGGGTCACTCAATTGGTTGTAGGGAAGTGAAGATATAAACCACAGTATTGAAAGAATCTTCTATGCAGATATTAAAATCACAAGAATTATGACAAAAGTTGCTGGAGAAAGAAACAATAAATCTGTGTAAAACCCTCAAGGAAAATGGAGAGTGAACCCATGATCTGTAGATAACAGCCAGAAGGAAGAGAGAGGTGTGTTCTACGGGCTCCATGAGTGGAGGAAGAATTGATTTACTGAAAGCAGGAAAGAGTTCCAGGAAGCAACTGGTGGCCCAAGGGGTGAGTGGAGTGTGAAGAATATAGCACTGACCAACAGGTCTGCAGGAAAAAGAGTATTTCTAGACAAAGTCATGTTTTGTGAGGGAAAAATTCATGTCTGCTTTCAGAAATGATGTAGGGACTGAAATTACCAGTCATGATTGCCTCTAAGGCTGAACAGGTTGGTGAGGCCCTGTGTTTGGGTGAGCCCATGTTGGGGATATGTATGTGTTTGGGGGTGGGGGTGGGGTGCAGGGTCCTGCCAGGAGCGTGGGTGTCTAATGATTTCTCTCTTCAGTCACACTGATGGCAGAATAAAGAGCTGCTAGCTAGAGAAAAAACTATGGTAATAGGATCCCCTAAAAATCCTGATGGAGCCATGGCCAGTTGTGCTGATGGTGCTGAGCTGAAGAGAAGGGAATGAATGAAGAAATGAATGGACTTCAGCTTCTTCCTAATTTAAGAAAGGCATTTCATGTCATCCCTTAATTAGTTGCAATGAGGGATAATTAAAGAGGATAATACATCAATGCCTGAGAGTGAAGTACAGATGTTATCACAGAATCAAAATTACTTTTAAAACAGATCGGTTGAGAAATAAACATGGACTGCCCTTAGAAAATCGCTTGTGCTCAAGACAAAAATATCTACATGAATTGCTTTTAAACTGCATTGCTGGAAATGAACGTGTTTTAAGCATTCAGCTTCACAGAGACATAATCTTAGAGGAGTGTTGACAAATTTAGTAAATAAAATACCGATTGTTCAGTTAAATTTGCATTTTTGGTTTAAGTATATTCCATGTAATATTTTGGAAGTATTTGCAGTATGATAAATTGTATCATTTAAATGAAACTCAAATTTAACTTTATTTCTTGTATTTTATATGGCAACTCTACCTTAGAGAATTTTCTTCAGGAGATTTGATTCTGAATGCAGGAAACAGTACAAGTAGAATTGTGTGAAGCTATCACTTTTCACTTTTAATTTTAATTTCCACAATTTTCAAATATCAAACTCTCCTTGAAATAGAATTCGTGGCTTAAAATGAAGTGATGAGAAGTATCTTATATTAGAATTAGGCCATTTTAAGGTATTTAAAAATACTTGTTGAGAGAGTACTATCAAGCTGATAATTTCGAGCAGTACAAGGCAGACATCATTGCACATATTTCTCTTAAAAAAAGCAGTTTCTATTTAATAGAAAGGAATCACTTGTGTCCTGTCTTACCATCAAAATCACCAACGATGATGTTGTTAGAGAAGACTGAGAACTGCTGTCTTTATAGAATCTTTTTGCGGTGTTTTGAAACATATGCCTGCTCCATTCTAAGTGACCTCTGCTAAGTTCTTCGTGACATCACAGAAAACCTTCACAGTGGATGAGTACACCAGGAGCATAAGGAAGGAGAGTAAAAGGAATAAATACAAAGAGCTTTAGGGAAAACAATATCAATACAAAGACAATATGCAGTTTTCAATATTCTTTAAAATATGTGTTTAGTTTTCATAACAGTAAAAAATAAAGAAAATCTATAAACAATTACTATTCATGAAAGTGAAGAATTGAGAAAGCTGTACTATCATAGCATTACCTCACACAATCACACACAAAAATGGAATTTTTAACTCAAAGATTCTGAAACCTAACAATGGGAAGGGGAAATCTCAAACTAGATGAAGATTACAGAAAGTCATACACTTGACAATAATGCTAAATAATATATACATAATAGATGAATTAAATCAGGACATGCAACTAGTTCACAAATTGGGAAAATTCTAAATAGGGCAAAGTCTTCCCAAGTTTTGATTGACACAGTAATTTTAAAATTTGAAAAAAAAATTGACATGAATTTTAAAGCAAATCGCTCTAGATCAAGGAAAATGATAAATATATCTATATATAGCCATATTGTTGCCTCCTTTGTGGAAGAGACCAACATTGCATATCTAAAAATATTAATTTCTGTTTTCTATTTAATAGAACTTGGAAAATACAGAAAAGCCACATCCAACAAAAATAGTGGAAGGTCAAAATACATATTATTATTTTTGTTCATAATGAATCCTTATTTTCAGAATTTCAAGGGGAAGAAGCACATTCGGCTGTTCTCAAAGTACACTCCCCAACAATGGTAACGATTTGAATTCACTAACTTCTACATGAAAAGGTAGGTTGATGTAATAGTGGTTAAGAAGAGTGTTCGTAGATCAGATGCCAAGGCAGGACTAGACAGGCTAGAAGCTTATGGGGCAAACACCTGTGCTGGGCAAAGGGAAGACAGCACAAACAGGCAGGGGAAATAAGGAGAGCTGAAAAGGAAGAACCTCAGTGCAGCAGAGCTCTAAGGAAATATTGGGCAGGCTGGAGGGGAGTCTGCACCAGGACTCTATCAGAGGACTCTTGAGGTGCACAAGAACTAACATGCACGAGTGCCTGCGCTAAGCTCCCTTATTGGCTGGCACCAGCCAGCCAGAAGTGTGGCTTCAGAGCAAATGACATAGTGACTGAGAGGAGGGCATTGGGGACCTTCAGTCCATTAGGCTCCCCAAAGCAGTAGATCTCTGGGTAACTTTTCATGGCTGCTGGGCTGCCTAGAAACGAATATTATCAGCTATGCCATTCTGTATGAATTAAGGCAGCTCGACCCACCTCAGTGTTCTCATCTCTAAAAATGGTGATAACATACCCATTTTAGGTGGGCTATTGTGAAGTTTGAATGTCACTCTAAGTTCTTAACACACTGCCTGACATATAATACACATTAATAATTGTGGTTTCTTTAGAAGTAGTAGCAGCATTTAGCACATTTGCTCATATTTATGGGACTTTCTGAAAGTAAATATTTAGTACAATTTTGAAATGTATGCAAATTTTAGTAAGCAGCATTCATAAAGTTCACATCTAATATTATCAAATTCAAATTAGCTTTCCGGTCTACTTATGTTTGTTAAAGATATCACTTCTCAGTACCCTTGCCTGGTCTTGGGGTAGGTTTTATTTCTCTCCAGCCTCTACCAAATGTCAGAGAAAGCCTGGTTTCAAGTGAACTTTACAGAGTTCTCATCACATCTCAAGTTTACCCAAAGACTTCAGCATTTTCACTTAAATCCTGACAAAGACCACTAAGGAGCCATTGGCTCCGTGTTAGAACTGTCCCAGCTGTCCATTTACCATACTTGAGGTTTGTTGAGTGATCTTCTGGTCACCAGCCATTGTGCTCCCAGACAAGTAAAGCAGGGTCTAAAGCCCTGCTTATGGTCCAGGAAGATTATTTAGTCTTAGGGTTAAAGTTAATCCAGTAACTCTTAGAAGAAATCATCTTGTTTCCACTAAAAACCTGTAGTGGTCCATCCTGAGATCTCAGAAGGGGTGGCTACAAGCATAATAAACTATTCAAAAGTGAGAACCAATCTCTATGTCATGATTTCTGCATCATTTCTTCTTTTTATTCAATTTTAAGGCCCAGAAAAATCTGTCTTATTTTTAAAGGTTATGTTTATATATGCTTTCTTAGAATTCTATTGATTTTTTAAAAAAACTATATAGCATGTATTTTGAGACATGATATACTTTATTGTATATCTGAAATTATATAACATTGGTATTACAAAAACCAATCTTATAGAAGTCAGTGGCAATTCCTGTAAATAAGATGTTGATTTCCAACCAGACCTTGAATATTTGGTTGGATATTTGACAGACCCTACAGCTAATACCTCTTATTTCTCTATCTTGCTTCATCAACCAATAGTCAGAATCCAGAACACATATCCTTTCTTCAAAAAAAAATTCTTTATTTTGTTAGTACTTTTTATTAAATTGCTGGTTTTCCAATCCAGGAGAATAGTTCTACACCCAAGTTATCTCAATGCCTTCTTCACAAAATCTAAATTATTCAAATTGATGGAAACCTTAAGGTTACCAAAATAACAAGTCAGCAATTGTTCTAGACAAACAAGAAGTCAGAGCCATGGTAGATAATCTTTCCTGGAATGATCATCAGCTAGAGTTAAAAATGTTATTTATTTTCCTTGTTTAAAAGGAAGTAAATTTATTACACAATCCAAATTAAATCAACCAATTCCAGACTGTGGGAAACTACCCAGGAAAAGTGACCTAATTTATTCAATAGCAATAAGAACATAAATGGTAATGAACATAAAAATAAATGAAAAAGGGTAAGCGATAGGTTTACTGAGACTTAGTTGAAAATCATAGATATTTGAACACTGCCTACATATTTGATGAAATTAAGGAGTTATTCACTTTCAAAGTTAAATGATTTAAATTAAGGAAAATGCTACCCTTAATTTTTGGAAATATTTATTGAAATATTTACAGAAGCAATTATATGATGGAGGTAATTTGATTAAAAATAATCCTGAGCATTCTGTTTTTGGCCTAGATGGAGTAACAGAGGCTGGATTTATACTTCTGCCTAAAGTAAAAAGAAAAAATCTAGGAAAAATATATGAAACAATGCTTTCCAAGATATTAGACACCAGGCAACAAAGGACATGAAGTGAGCTCTAAAATTTTCTCAACTTTCTGCCTAGTAAGAGAATCTCAGTCATGATACGGAGCGGGGGTAGGGGGACAGTGGATGCCAGGTGGCCTTCCTGAGTTAAGGACATGGACCTAGTGGTTTGGGGAGGCAAAGGTCACTAGAGTTCACAGGGCAGAACATCAGAGAAAAGAAAGCTGCAGAAAAAAATAACTGTGAAGGATGAAAAGAGTCCCCCTGAAGGTCTTAGTTTTTTTTTTTTTTTTAATATATATAACCTGATATTACCAGCCTACTAATAGGGTATTTAGACAAAGTCTCTGCAAAGAACCCTGTGTTCTAGATCAGTAGGTCATAGAACCATGGAAGAGGCCACAGAGGGAAACTTGGGACTGACACAAGTTGTTTCAGTAGTAACCAGTGCTATGAGCAGAGTAGGAGCTTTCCTGGATGCCTTGAGAAAGATCTGAGAACAATGGGGACACACTATCATCAAGATAGCAGGTTTGGGGCTGAGTTAATATAGTTGGATGGACATAGGATTTGGAATCAGACACAACTAAGTTTATATCCTGGCTATGCCATTTAAGAACTGAGTGTCTTAAAACAATTACGTAACTCTTCCAGTAAAATAGAAATACTACTTTCACTTATCTTGCAAGATTTTTGAGGGGATTAAAATTAATGTACGTAAAGCATTAATAAATTATTATTTACACAAAAAATGCACATTCATTCAAATATGCATAAACTGACTTAAAATGATGAGTCTTTATTTCTTCATCTGATTAAGGTGATTATAATACAAACCTATGTAGTTGTAAGGGTTGCATTATTATGCACATGTATTATAAATAGCAATATGTAGGAATGGAACACACACCTACACAAGCACACGGACACTTTCACTTAATGTAAATTTTCCTTTCAGTTCCGTTTACGATTGTAATCTCTATCCAATGGTGACAATATGATCCTGAGATACCATGCATATCCCACCCTTTTCTTCTGCTCTCTTTTCTGTAGCAGTTGCAAATTCCATCTCAACAGGGACATCTCAGCTTCTGGATATAATTTTAAACATAAGGTACGTTGACAAGAACAGTTCAGTGAATTCCCAGATTCACTGAGCATTTACATTTTGTCCCATTTGACTTATCTCCCTTTCTCTCTCAAACATTTGAGATTAATTAGGAAATGGTGTGGCCCCTTTACCCTGAAACTTCAGTGTATGTTTCTTAAAAACAAGAATGAGGACATTGTCTTGCAGGTTGCTGCATTAGAAACATTTAAAGCGAAGGCAGCGATTTAACATGCAGATTCCTGCACTCTCTCCGATCCTGGTGAGTAGATTTCCAATATGTGAATCTCTGTTCTGAGGTTTTTAGTATAGTGAACCCAAACTAACTACTTTACAGCTTAAAACAGTATATATTACGTACAGAGGACAGTTAAAAGTGGAGGGCAAAATTGCTTAGAGAACGAAGCCAATGTATTACATGATATATACTTTAGGGGCCACTGAGTTAAATCTGTTTCATCAAAAGTTTTTTTTTTTTAATTTTCAAATAAATTAAATGCTTTTTATTTCCAAAGTGGTAGAAAAACCAATGTGAAATAATAATTTGGAACATTGGCTCTCCTCTGTAAATTTATTTTCATGCACTTTTCTTTTCTACTCTGGAATCCAATAAAGACTTTCATCAGTGGCCATCCATTCCAGGGTGGATTTTGTGATCATGAGGACATCGCTAATGTTTGCTAGCACATGACACATCATTATATAGTGTACTGGCCAGGTTCCTCGATCCCCACTGAGACAGAACAAGAAAACATGATTTTTTCAACATGTAAAGTATTAAGTTGGATTTAGTAGTGATTTAGCATTGACTCTCATGCTCTAGGATTAGATTGTTTTCCAAATGGAAGTGCCATCAGCGAGAGCTGTCAATCAAGGGTTGAATTCCTCTTTCATTCTCGAAAATTTTACTTTAATAAAGCTGAAACATATTACAGAGGGAGATTTCACAATTCCTGTCATTTTCCTCTGTGTGTTTTAAAATGGTGTCTTTGCAGAAGGGAAAGGAGTGACACTTGGTTGTGTGTCATGTACATAGCACCAGGGCCCAGAATTTGCCAGAAGAGCCCAGAACTGTATTCAATAGGCTCAAAATGACAAGTTCATAATACTCAGAGTTCTTACCGGATTAATTTTTTTCTCTGAAATGATTTCCCATGGAAGGAAATTTCCATAACAATTTTTTTATAGTGACATAAACACTCATTTAGGTGTGGCTTTCAAGCCTACCAGGCCTCCAATTGAGATTTTTCTGAACATACTAAATATTTCAACTTCTCCTTAAATTCACAGTTAGGTGTATTGTTTTTTTCATTTGTATTGTCTCTAATAATTTTGATAATAAAGTTTCTAGAAATTATCTCAATGTTTCATAAAAAATAACAAAAACTACTTTCTTTGGATTTTGATGTAATTTTAAACCTCCTGTCAAGTGCCTGAATTTATTATGATTTCAGCTCATTTATATAGATGCAATTTAACAATCATAGCAATAACATCCCCAATATTTCTTTTGACTTATGCCAAAACCTTAAAAGGCCTTCACCATTCTATCGATTCAGTGTTGAATTTAATTATCTCTATCTTTTTCCCAAAAAAAGAACAATAAAAATAACAGAGTCTGGAAACAGGTGTTATTATATTGTAAGTGTTTACAGAACTCACCTGAATTTCGAGTAATGCAGAATTTGTATTTTCCACAGGAGAAGAGGAAATGTGGATCACCTGTTAAAAAAAATACAAGATATTTAAAGTAGATGTTACTGCTTTATCCCTAAAGTGTGTGCAGTGTGTGGTGTGTGTACATGCACGTGTGTGTGAATGCATTTTCATTGGCAGGATACTGGTGTCTTAATCTTTGTTGACAGGTTGCTATGTAATTGCATTTCTGAAGACCAGCTTGAGTTACCACCTCTGAATGCAGTTATGCCACATTCAAACTACTGGCAATAGATTGAGTTGTACTTTGATGGCAAATAGAAGATGAAGAGATTCCCTTGGTCTTAATTTGTCAAGATCCACTCTCCAGGATAAGACAGCACAAAACTGTGAAACAGGTGGAAGGTAACTTCCGTAAATCTCAACCACAATGTCTGATTCTTTCCAAAGAATCAGTATCCTTCCACAAATCTCAATTCCAGGAAATACAAAAAGAGCTGATTTTATCTTTTAGATGACTGGTCTTCAGTAAGGAAGAAAACAAGTCTAAAGAAGATCATTTCTAATTGTGCAATTTTAAGACCTTAAGCAAGAAATGAACAAGAAATTCTGGGACAAGGGCCCTCTCTAAATTCTATAAGTAACATTATGTGGAAATGACTATGTATAACTACCTATGTTGAAGATTAAGTTTACCTCTCTGTCAACAGTTATTATTTTTTTTATTTTAATTTGGGACCTTTGGAAGCTTTAAATTATAATTTCCACCACAGACTAAATTTTTATATTATATACTCTTTTAGAGTCTGATTAAATCTATGAACACTATCTCAATATATATGATCATATGGACTTAAAAATGTCTGCTTACCATTTCAAACAGTTATGGCTTTCTTAAAGTATACTCAAGGACATCCCCTCACCCAAGGGTCTACAGACCATCTGTCTCCTAGACTATTAATGTTGGTATGGAAAATTATGAAATATAAAAACTATCCTGTAATTCATAACTTCAAATACAGATGAGGAAACTGAAACTTGAATAATGACTTGTTAAAAATAACCTAATTAATCATCAGTTGAACCATAACTGACTTATAAAAGCTGAGTGTTTCTATTGTAAATTCCCAGCACCCCATTCTGGTGGGAATCCTTGAGAAACATGTCCTTACATAAAAACATATAGCATTTTACTAGTGATGCCAGCTCAAGAAAGAATAATCCAATTGATTGTGGTTGTTCAAACTCAGGACAACTTCTCTAACAGTATAGTCACCAAGATGCATTTATCTATTGATCTATTTATATAATCTGTTATAAATAAAATGAACTATCTCAGTTTTTTAAATTTCATCATGTAACTGGTCCAAAGACAATACTTTCAAGAGTGCCATGTGTGAAAGAGAAAGCAAGCCTTGATTTAATTCATATTCTAGAAGGTATAAGAAGAGTCTGCAGAAGTTTGTCCATATGATAGACTTAAAATGTATACAATCCATATAACAACCATATTAATTCAAAGTAAATGCCATATATACTTAAATATTGTAGAAAGTCTAATATGACTTCTAAAAGGTTAAATAAATAAAGTTTTCAGAAATGCATTTGATCTTCTTTGAGAACTATGTGATATGCTATCGAAGCTGCCACATACGTGCACATGAGAGAAAGAGAAAGAGAAACTCCCTGGATGGTTTCATTTTGTCTCCTTTTCTCTTTCTTTTGATAAAATAAGCTTGTCTAACAATAGGGTTTTAGAAAAAATGTTGACTCCTATAAAACTAAATGCCATATGAATCAGTGAAGTTTCTCCAGAAAAACATAATCAGCAGAGAATTGAAAGAGAGAGAGGAAAAGAGAGAGTGGGGAGGAAGGGGGACTTGGAGGTAATGTGAGAAAGAGAGCCAGTTAAAGAGAGATTTTAAGGAATCGGTTCATGTGATTGCTGGAAGTCAAAAATCCATAGCCAAAGCCAGCAAGCTGGAAACTCAGTCAAGATTTGATGTTATCTTCTGAGGCAGAGTTTCTTCTCCAGGAAACTTCTATTCTTTGGTCTTAAGATCTTCAACGGATTGGATGTGACCCACCCACACTAAGAAGGGTCATCTCCTTTACTTTAAGTCAACTTATTATAGATGCTAATCACATCTACAAAACCTCCATCATTACATCTAGGCTAGTGTTTGCTCAGAACTGGCCGCCATAGCCTAGCCACGTTGACACATAAAATTAAACATCGTATCAAGTAAAAATTAATAAATAAAAGGCAGGTCAATAAAAAGTTGCCAAATTGATAACTGATTTTTCCTGCTTGGAGGCAACAGAGAATTAAAGAATATCTATCTATCTATCTATCTATCTATCTATCTATCTATCTATCTAT
>JAKSZT010053798.1:9358835-9444225 GCA_026826555.1 Tolypeutes matacus
TATCTATCTATCTATCTATCTATCTATCTATCTATCTATCTATCTATCTATCTATCTACCTTTAATCACTTATCCATCTATCTGTCACAAGAGTGAATTTACCAATAATAAAAACATAAATGAAGCTTATCAAGCCTCTTCAGTCCTTTATCTCACCAAAACAGTTCTCAAAGTCTTTGATTAGGATAACTTATATCAAATTCAGGCTCCACATATCAAGAGCTGTGTGAAGTTAAGTTGCTTTAAACTCTAAACCTGAAGTTCTTGATTGGTTAAATGGAGTTAACTTGTGGTGACATAAAGATTAACTGAGGTAATCCATGTAAAATGTTCAGGCTCTACAGTGGCTCTCAACCTACTCATCACATCACCCAAGGATTTCAAACACAGATGCCTAGATCCCCACATGAACTATCAATTTTCACTTGGTCTCCCAGAAGATATAAGCATAAGTTCTTGCTTTTGTTTTTGCTTTAATTGATTGAAGTGGTTCTTATGCAGTGAGCAGGAGAATCTTTAATAGGAAAACTAGTACTTTGTAAATTCTCAGTAAGTGATGGTTATCATCATCAGTGTCATCAACTATACTACATGGTTTCTTAATTGAATTTTCACAGCTAAAGAAGTTATATTGTCCTTGGCAACCAAATGTAATCTGGAGGTAAATACAAAAGAATCATTGATTTTAAAAGTTATTATAAACCTTCTACTATAAAGGAAATCTGCATTTATTATAGAATTACATTGAGTATGATTTTCAATTATATTAATCGCTGTGATCTGATTTTCTTACTCAGAAAATGTCAAATTTCAACTTCCAGGAAAAATGATTATAACCAGAAATTAAATCCACATAATTTAATTAAATCCAATTTTCTCTAAAATTGTAGAATATGAGAAAATTAATATTAGATGGCACTTCAAAAAGTATCACTTGTTTTAAAGTGTACCTAGATAGCCATAACAAATGTTTTATTTTCATAAATATTTAAACCAAAAGATAACATTGTTTTATTCAGTGGTGATTCCTGTGCTACATATTCTCATTTGGAAAGAATATGTAGCATAGTAGATGTATTAAAACCACTGCTTAATGTAAATTAAGAACAGAGAAGAAACCAGAAATCAAGTGTTTTGAGCTCACCCACAAAATAGTCAAATTCATTGCAAAGCACAAGAATTATTAACTACTTTTGAATTATTACTGCCTTTAGGGCTCTTAAATTTTATGAACATTCTCACATTTTGTAAATCCTTGAGATTTAATTTTCAAAATGTGACATTTTAGATGAACTCAGGCTGCAGCCTGTACCTGGAACAAAGCAGTTTATCAGCTAACTCTCCCTGCCTCTCCATCACAAAGAGAACACTTGACAATTTCAACAGCACAGCGTTGGAGCACCAGGGAGAAGCCAGCCTGAAACCTATGGGCCACCAGGCACTGAGGTGCCACTTGCTTGGACAACTTCCCTTCTAAGTTGCTACAGGATCTGGGCATTTTGCATCACATCCTTAATTTCAGTTTCCTTTGTCATGACAAAACAACTATGTTTCTCGAAAGAATATGTTAAATTTCCTAATACAACTTATCATTTTGGCTAGGAAATTATTGAAAGTTGCAGTATTTTACTGCCTAATAATAGAAAACATTTTTACAGTTCAGTATTAATTTGAGTACTCAATGAAAAGTAGTGCCACATATCTCTCCTTAATAACTGGGGAGCTGAAGAGTGGCGCACAACACATTTATCAGGAGACCTATTTGACATAGCTCCCATCCAGACATCCCCCACTGAGCTTTGGCCAACAACTCTTTAATCTAAGTATTTCATTAACTGCTAAATTGATATACGTGTTGCATATTTTTAACTTATATCTCCTTACTCAAAGGAATATTTCCATTGCAAAATTAAAAGAGAAATACTTTTCAAATGAAGGAGATATCTACTTTTTCCTCAATATTTAATTAAACATTAAAATAAGAAAACGCTATTCTTAGGATAAGATAGATGAACAGTTACAGCTAGAAAGGCCTTTAATGTAAAGCTTGCACTGAGCCACCTCCCTTTGGGTGGGGGAGGGAAGGGTGTCCTTGCAAAGCCATCACAGCTGAATGCCTTTAAGGCCATATATTGTGGGCAATTTGAGAATTAGGCAGATGTTTTATTCGTATTCAGGCTTCATCCAAAGCTACCTGAATTTGCTGAATTATCTAGATCCGATAAACACTGAGATGTAACTTCAGCCTAAAGAAAACTGTCCCATATCTGGATCATGGATCATCGAACTATCCAATTGCTTCCTCATCAGGCCTAAAACTCTTGGTTTCTCTTGAATAAGAGAACTGTATGTTGACAAAAACTTTTTTTCCATTTTGTAGTGTAACAATATATTTTAAAATAAGAATAATATTTTTAAAAAATTCTTCCAGTCATATCAAGAGAAACCCATTATGTACAGATAATTTGGTCCACTTTTCATATTGGAGCATGAAAGGACAATATATATCATCTTTCTACTTGTACCTTATATCTCAGGAATTTAAGATCTAAGCTTGGTGAACAAACCCTGTATCTCAGACAAGACCCCAATATCTGGTTTACTTTTTTTTTTTAAGATTTATTTTATGTATTTCTCCCCACCCCCTCGTTGTTTTGCATTTGCTATGTGTGTTTGTTGGGTGATGGTCTTTCTTTTTTTAGGAGGCAGGGCTTGAGCCACCTCCACTCCCTGCTTTGTTGTGTCTCTCATTATGTTTTCCTTGTGTCTCTTGTTGCGTCGCTTGCTGCGCCTGCCCATCAGATCTGCTCTCTGTCTTGCTCATGTTCTTTAGGAGGCACTGGGAACTGAACTGGTACCTCCCATGTGGTGGGTGGGAGCTCGATCACTTGAGCCACATCTGCTTCCCTGGTATACCTTTGTGACTATCTTTTATTTCTCTAACTTCTTTTTTCATCAATGTTTAAGTTTTTCTTTACAATTTTTAATTAAAAGTAGTAAAATACTTTTCTCTTATCAAGAATTTCCTCCCACCTCTTTTTAAAATTATGTTAGTGTTTATGATTGCAATCATAAACACTGACTGCGTAGGTTTGTGGTATTAGACAAATCACTTAATCTTAACTCTCTGCCTTAATTCATCTTCTGAAAAATGGGTCCCAAAGGAAGAGCTTCCTCTCAACCTTGCTAAGAAGATGAATAAATTACTCAATGACAAGCATAGAAAAGAGACTGGCACAGAGAACACCTCTTGAGGGCTAGTTGTTAGCCTTGAGTCCCAGGACTCTATCAGATGCCTTTCTACATAATGTCATTATTTAAAATTCTCAAATCAAATGGAAGAGACATCATCTCAATGGCCGCTGCTTGCCATCCTTACTGCTCTCAGAACATCGTGTGTTAACGTCCATCAGTTTGCTGGGTTATATTTCCACACTGCCATTAGAGTGAAAGTAGACGCTCACCCTAGCATCTGCCTGGTCTCATGTTGAGCCACAAAGTCTTCACAGAGACCAAGGAACGGATCTAAAAAGAGTTCTCTCTCCATGTCTCCCATATATTTTAGTAAACATACGGGTGTCACCCAGCCAGCATTTTTGGACTCAGGTGTGAAAGTCCAGCTTGTAACAGGTGCAGGGATGAAGTAGTCAGCCAGGAAGGTGAGGTGCAGGTTCTTACGGACCTCGCGTTCTAGTGGGAGAGAGAGAAAAGGAAGGAACGCATGTGAGGAATACAATTAGGGCTGTGAGACAGAGAGAGCCCAGGCAATGATGAAGGGACCATGTCCTTAGCTGGGGCAATCAGGCCATCCCAGTACGTCTCCTTCCCCCTGGGCAATGGCGTCTACCTTTGTTGATTTCTCAGGTGAAAGGTATGCAGAAAAAAGAATTTGGCTTCTCACTCCTGACAGTGGAACTCAGCATCTAATTCTACACATGTGCATATCCCAATAACTTCAATGGTATCAAACACCTGTTTCTTTATTTCTCCACTTGGCACAATCTGGTTTCTCTTTGTCCTCTTTTTTATGGAGCAAATGGTGTGTTTACAAGTTAACTTGGGCTGTGGAAATGTACAGAATGTGTACCCTTGTGATTCTAAATCACTACACTATTTTTACATATCTAAATTCTTACCACATATTATCTTATCTTTACAGCACTTATATTTTGTAATAATAAATGACATATGCTTTTTTTGCTGAAATTTTGAGAAGAAAAATAAACAAATATGAAATCCCACCAAACAACAATTTCAGCATTTGCATGCATTCTCAAAGATCTTATCTCTATGCATATAACTATATAGATTTTTATTACAAAATTAAGGCCTTACTTTAAATAAACTTCTCCCACTGTTGAAAAGTTAGATAATTTCTCATTATTGAGCTATTATAATAATACTGCAATTAATATTATTATTACATAAGTCTTGTACACCTCTGATTACTATTTAGACATGTTGTCTAGCTGTGATACTATTAGGACAAAACTATAACAATTTTATGACTCCTGGTACATATTATCAAATGCATTTTGGGGAGGAAGAGCCCTGAGAGAAAATACAATTCTATTTTAAACTCATCACTTCTAGAACTTTACATCTTCCAGGAACAGACCTTGAAGGTCAGGAACCCTGCTCCAGGGGCTTGCTGTATTTCTCAGATAGACTACATCTTCCAAAAAGAAAATAAAACTATTTCCTAATCATCAGAAACTGTCCGGGAGAAAAATAACTCTATTTCAGAAGGGATCATGAATAAATGAGCCTTCATGAATGAATAGACATCAATTTACCCTTCACATTCCAAGGAGAGTGAATAAAGCAAAGCTGAGATTTTGTACTTTTCAATAGCATTCGTTAATATTTGCAAGGAGGCACCAATTGCTTGGATATTCTTGGGTAGACACCTTGTTGGCAAGATTCTGTGCCTAACTTAGAGGCTGAAGGCACATTCCATTAATCAAAATTAATTAGCTAAAGGAAAATTGCATTGAGCCTCCTCCCCTGAATATTTCTGTCAAAGCATGAAGTCAAAGCATGGCTGAGGGCTGCTAGAGCTAAGTCCACCATGCCGATCATTTTTAAGACAATAAAAAATAAAATGTAGAAATGTAAAGGTAGACAGAATTACACATGTCTGAGGATTAGCTGTTCTCACCCCTTCCCTCATTCCTGTCAATGTTCAAATACTGCAGTGAGTTACAATTTCTCTGTTTTGGGCTTTTTAGATTCTCTCAATCATGTGTTTCTCTACATTTTTTATTTTTCCTTGATTCCCTACAAAAATGTTTTATCCATGTGATGCCAAATATTGACATTGTAAAACAAAACTGTTATATATTTCTTTTAAATATATGTAATTAAATATGTAGACCATAGTAAACTGATATCCACTATCACCCATTAAAAAATTAAAAGGGCATTCTTTAACAGATGTTTTTTTTTAAAGATTTTATTTATTTATTCATTTATCCCCCCTTTGCTGCTTGTGCTCGCTGGGTCAGCTAACCACGCCGTGCGGGCGGGCTTGCCTTCACCAGGAGGCCCCGGGAACCGGGCCCGGGGCCTCCCATATGGTAAACGGGAGCCCTACTGATTGAGCCACAGCCGCTTCCCTTAACAGATGTTTTACATTATACTTTTATATTCTTGCACTATTTCCATTTCAACATCCCTCATATAATTTTATCTAAAGATATAATTTTTATGCTTGAAATTCCTGTATTGACTATTCTTACATACTTCTCTGCAATGAAAATACATACATTAAATGAAATTAATTTAAATTTTCTATAACCAACTCTCTTTTTGTGTTAACTTTTATATTTAAATTTTTATTATAAGAAGGATCTAAACAATAGTAATGGATTACATATTTGGCAATATAATTACTAAATTTGTCAAGTTAATGTTTTGTTGGAAATGCAATTATAATGATATGTGGATTTTCCCAATAAGTTCATAAACCCATACATGCATATTAATTCATACTAGAATGAATAGGGTTTTGCATACAAGTTACATTTTTTTCTATTTATATATGAAAACTTTAAAAAACATTGTTCAAACAAATAATTAATCCATCAGTTGGAAGTGAGGAACTGCAAGTCCTACTTATAGCAAAAGATAATTTATTTGAGCTTCTTCTGAATTATATGCACAAAACATCATATTTATTTATATTGGCTGTTTTCTTATTGATCTATCAAATAACATCTTGTTTAGGTCCATTCTCCATTCTTTTATTTTTTCCAAGGTCCGCTATTTTTGAATACAAGGAGTTATAATTCCTCTGGCTCATAAATGGATTTGTTATCAGTCCATAGAGCCATTTGCTGTCTCTGGATTCTTTACCAAAATAATTTACCAAGGCATAAAATGACTCCCAATCATACTTCTTACTCTTCCATTGAGGGGCATCTTGCTTACATGATATAAGGGAATTTTATAAGAAATTGTAAAATATTTATCTTCAGTATATATTTACTAATATTTTAATACAATGATTTTTTCTTACCATGCATTTTAATATGTATTTTAGTTTGCCACAGGATTTATTAGAGTAAAAGCTGTCTCACCAAAAGTCAGCTTCTGCTGATCCTGGACTCCTGCCATGTGGAAATGCAAGATGGCGGCTGATCTCTGCTTTCTTCTCCAAGCTCACTTTCTCCTTGAGGTCAGCTGTGGGCAATCAGGCATATGGCTCATCTTTTCCTGGGACTGTCTCCCTCAGCTTTGAGCTGCTCTGTGGGCCAGGCCTCTTTGGGGTTTCGTTGCCTCAGCTTCGGCTGCTCCACTGATTCCAGCCTGTTTTTCTGCAGCTGTAGGTGATCCTGGAGTGTTCTTTCACATGGCAGGGTGAAATGGAAGCTCTCCTTCTCTGTGTTTCTCTGCATGCTTCTCCCATTTATAAAGGGCTCCAGAAAGAAGGTTGAGACCCACCCTGGATCAAACCTTACTGACATACTCCAATTAAAGGCCCCCTACTGAATTCCATCCAAAGGGTCCCACATCCACAGGAATGGATTAACTCCAAGACCATGATCTTTTCTGGGATTCACAAAAACAAAACCTTCAAACTGGCATAATATGCTTTTGCAAAACCTTGAAATTATAGTTTTATCTTATTCAATTGAAATAAATTTCTATCTAATCTAATAGGCAAAATCCTCATAATAAACCAATTATTCTCAATGGAATTGCTTTCTGTCACAAAAAGAAATCAAACATTTTTTTGGAGAAATCATAGTTTTTAAAGTATACTACTTCTTTTCAAGATGCAGTAAGTCAATTTCAAAGTCATGTTTACAATTTTGTAGAGAAAACTTTAAAAATAAGAATATAGAATATAATGAAGATAATTCATTTCATAATCGTAAAACAACATAACAGTGTAGTTTTACTTTCATTAATTTGTTAGAAATCTGTGTAATTTTTTATCTAAAATTATAAATTGTTTAAGAAACAAAAAGCAGGGCATATGGTATGTCTATCATTATAAATCCATTTTAATAATTTATTATATTTATTATAATTTATAATAAATAATTAAACCCATTATTTTTAATATACTCTGATAAAACTTTATGTATTTAATGAAAGAGAAAATTATGTACTCTAAAAATGAATTAGTAAAGCAAAAACATCTCATTTGATTTTTTGTTAGTTCAAAGTTAAAAATATAAACCATTATATAGAATGAAATAAGATGGGAATTGACTGTAATTGTGTCTTAGTTTTCCAAGCTCCTATGACAAAGCACACAATGGATTGGCTTAAACCGAGAGAATTTACAGGCTCATGGTTCTCAGGTAGAAGGAGTCCAAAATCAAAGTGTCAACAAGGCCATGATTTCTCCCCAAAATTTGATCATTCTGGGGATGGCTGCCAGCGGTCCTTAGTTTCACGTCCTCTCCTTTCTCTTCAGGGTGCTTGACTTCCAGCTTCTGGCTCCTCCCCGTGGCTTTCTCTTTACAAGGCCTCTAGATAAGAGTTAAGACCCACCAGTTGGGCCACATCTAAACTAAAAGTAACATCTTCAAAAGGTCCTATTTACAATTCACAACCACAGCAATGGATGAAGACTAAGAATATGTTGATACTGGGGTATATAACTCAATCTGCCACAAATTGTAAAAATGTTTCATTCTATTATTTGATAAATATGATTTGTAGTGGAATGATGCTCATATTATCTGAACTAAATTAGCATTTATTTTTTAATATGAGGTTTAATCAAATGTATCTTGAAAAGTATGGTATTACAGTTAAAAGAATCTGAAGCTGTGATTTGGAATCATATTCTCATTACATATATATATAGGGATATACTGTGACAATTTAGTGGGTGTAATAAATGAGTAGAAAATTCATTGCATAACATTTCTGTGCTCTTCCCTTCATCATCTCTACTTTTAAAAATTATTTTTACTTAGAAAAGGTTTATTATATTTTTGTTCTCTTCTATAGCCATAAATTCTATCCTTTCTTAATTTTTGCTTTATAATTTATTTAGATTCAGTCCTCACACCCAGACTTATTAGTTTGATATTTTCATTCTAAGTCATATAATTCCAAATTTATTTGAAATATTATTTACTATTTTTAAATCACTGGATTTCTTTTAAAGAAAGGACAACTGGTTTTATATTCCCTGAGTTATATTAGATTTGAGAAAACCTTTGGACCTCTTTTATCTTGGCTGGCTATGGATCAAACTTACCTTCAATATCTAACTAGGTTTTCCTTTCATATTAAATATTGATATGGAGAAATATAGGAGTTGATTCTCTTTTATATGCAACATAACTTTCTCTTTTGTTCTGATTATCAGAAAATTATTTCTTGATTCTTGAAACCTAAAAACCATTAAATTGTTTGGCTATGACACAGAGAAGATATTTTTTTCGTTCTTTCCTTTTACAGTGTTTTCTGATTCTATATGCAGGTTCAAAGCCTTCTTTATATCAGGAAAATTATCCTATCTTTGAATTTTCTGTGGTCCATTAATTTGGTTCTTTATTCCATCAATCACGTAAGAATGGTAACAATGATAATCTGCTATTACATAATCCTTGAAAAGACAGTCTGAATAGAAACAAATTCTTTTGATGACCAACCCAGTAAACTTTTCTCAGCCCTCCCATTCCACATCTCAGAAATAACCACTATTAATGCTTTGGTGTTTATGCTTCCAAATTTTCTCTTATTTATTTATTTATTTATTTATTAGTTTTAAGAGAGTTTAATAAGGAATAATTTCAGTGATCATAATTAACTGTAATATAGTCAGTAGAATTTTCCTGGAGGGTGCGAGATGATGGCTCTTTTATATATGTCTAAACTATTCAGTCTAATTTTTATATTTTTTATTGAAGTATATCATTCATACATGACATGCATAAACAATAAGTGTAGAGTAAATATTGTGAACTTACAAAATAAACATACATGACATCATACAGGGGTCTCATACATCACCCCTCCACCAAAACTTTGCATTGTTGTGAAACATTTGTTACAAACTATGCAAGAGCATCATCAAAATATTACTACTAACTATAGTCTTTATCTTATATTTGGTATATTTTTCCCCAAACCCATCCTATTTTTTAAAAATATATTTTACTACAGATGTTGTGAACTGGCAAAACAATCATACATACATGCAGAATTCCCATACAACACCCCTTCACCAACACAGCACACCATGCTGGACCTTTTGTTACAGATTATGAGACATCATCAGACCACTACCACAAACTATGGTCCACAGCATACATTTGGCACATCTTTTCAATACACCGCCATTATCAACACAGTGTATCTTTGACATTGATGCAAGAATATTATAATATTGTTGTTAATCACAGTCTATAGGTCGCGCCAATTGTAGTTTTCCCATGTTTCTCCACATTCCCACCACCGTGCAATAGTGATGTACATCTGCTCTAGCTCACAGAAGGACACTCTTGCATTTGTACCCTCATCCACAATTCTCATCCACCTCTGGGTTCACTGTGTTATTCAGTCCCTAGATTATTCTTTAGCTTTCTTTCAATTGACATTTACTTCCCCAGACTACCCTTTTCAGCCACAATCCCATTTATAAACCAGTTGCTATTCACTATGATATGTTACCATCAACTCTATCCATTTCCACACTTTTGCAGGCAAGTTAATTAAAGCTTCTACATACATTAAGCATCAGTAGTTCTTCTCAACCCTCCTCTTATCTCCTAATAACCTATACTCTAAGTTTTAACTCCATGTGTTTATTCTTCATATTTAGTTCATATTACTGAGACCATGCAATATTTGTCCTTTTGTGTCTGGCTTACTTCACTTAATATAATGCCTTCAAGATTCATCCATATTATCATATGTGTCCCAATTTCATTTCTTGTTACTGCAGCATAGTATTCCATTGTATGTATATACCACATTTTGTTTATCCATTCATTGGTTAATGGACACTTAGGTTGTTTCCATCTTTTGCCAATTGTGAATAAGGCCACTATGAACATCGGTGTGCAGATGTCTGTTCATGTTATAGTTTTTAGTTCTTCTGGATATATTCCTAGGAGAGGAATTGCTGGATCATATGGGCAGTTCTATATTTAGCTTCTTGAGGAACTGCCAAACTGTCTTCCACAGAGGCTGCACCATTTCACACTCCCACCAACAGTGAAAGAGTGTTCCTATTTCTCCACATCCTCTCCAGCACTTACTGTTGTCTGTTTTCTTTAATGGCCATTCTATGCAGTGTTAGATGATATCTCATTGTTGTTTTGATTTCCATTTCTCTAATAGCTAGTGATATGGAACATTTTTTCATGTGCTTTTTGGTCATTTGTATTTCCTCTTTGGAGAAATGTCTATTTAAATCTTTTTAAATTGGATTGCTAGCTCTTTTATTGCTGAGTTGTATGATCTCTTTATATAGAATGGAAACCAAACCCTTATCAGATATGTGGTTTCCAAATATTTTTTCCCATTGAGTGGGCTGCCTTTTTACCTGCTTGATGAAGTCCTTTGAATCACAGAAGTGTTTAAGTTTGAGGAGCTCCCATTTATCCATGTTTTCTTTAGTTGTTCATGCTTTCCGGGTAAGGTTTAAGAATTCACCACCTACCACCAGGACTTGAAGATGTTTCCCTATATTTTCTTCTAGGAGCTTTATTGTACTTGCTTTTATATTTAGGTCTTTGATCTATTTTGAGTTAACTTTTGTATAAGGTATGAGATAGGGGCCTTCTTTCTTTCTTTTGGCTATGGATATCCAGTTCTCCCAGCACTGTTTGTTGAATAAACTGTTCTTTCCCACCTGGACAGGTTTGACAGCCTTGTCAAAAATCACTTGGCCATAGATGTGAGGGTCTGTTTCTGAACCATCAATTCGGTTCCATTGGTCTATGTATATATCTTTATGCCAGTATCATGCTGTTTTTACCACTGTAGCTAAGTAATATGATTTAAAGTCTGAAAGAGATAGTCTTCCTACTTCAGTTTTCCTTTTAAATATGTTTTTGGCTCTCTGGGGCCTCTTACCCTTCCAGATAAATTTGATAATTGTGTTTTCTATTTGTTTAAAAAAAAAGCTGGTGGAATTTTTATTGGGATTGCATTGAATCTGTGTATCAATTTGGGTAGAATTGACATCTTAATAATATTTAGTCTTCCAATCCATGAGCATGGAATGTTCTTCCAACTATTTATGTCTTTTTAAATTTCTTTTAGCAATGCATTATAGTTTTCTGAATACAAGTGCTTTACATCCTTTGTTAAGTTTATTCCTAAATATTTGATTCTTTTAGTTGTTATTGTAAATGGAATTTTTTTTCCTGACTTTCTCCTCAGATTACATGTTATTAGTGTATAGAAACACCACTGATTTTTGTGTTTTGATCTTGTATCCTGACACTCTACTGGAATCATTTATTAGCTCTAGCAGCTTTGTTGTAGATTTTTCAGGACATTCTAGATATACAATTATATCATCTGCAAATAGTGAAAGTTTTAATTCTTCCTTTTCAATTTGGATGCCTTTTATTTCTTTTTCTTGCCTGATTGCTCTAGCTAGAATCTCTTATTTATTTTTAATATGTATATGTGTCCTAGCAAATATCTAGAGTTATTTGTTTCCATTTTCATTATTTTTAGCAAAAAATCTGTTATATTTATAAGATATTTTGTATTTGCTTTTATTCAACAATATCCTTTGAATGCATAGTAGTATATGACTTAGATCAAAATCAGTGTTTTCAACAGATTGATGTGGTTATGAATTTTAATATATCACAGTTTATTTGACAAGTCTAATAATGGACATCATGATGGTTGCTTTTGCAATACTTAATAAATCTGCCAATAGGTGAACATTTCCCCTTAATAGAAACATACTTTTGAAACTAGTGTGTCATAGCAATTTTAAATTTCAGTAGATTTCCTAAATTCCCCTTAGAATAGACCTACCAATTTTTAGTACCACCATGATGTATCCTTTGTTTCAAATTATTCTCTAAACAGAATATTATCAAATTCCTATATATTTGCCAATATGATCTCATTGATATTTTGATTTTCCTGATTAAAATGAAGCTACATATATTGTCATGTTTTGTGCAGTGTGTTCTTTTTTTTTCAGTGCATGGCTAACTCATGTTCTAGTACCATTTAATTTTTAAAATTATTCATATAATCCTTTATATATCTGAAACAAATATCATTCTTTAGTCTGACACTTATACCATTCCAGTTCCTTACAATGGGAAGGCTTAAAATTTCAACATCAAGTATGAAAATTACTGTCAGCTACTGGTACATATGCTATATGACATTAAAGTTGTTTATAGATGTTCCTCAATATATTATTATGGATATGCATTATAAATTTATTTTTAATGAGTATTTGCTTTTATTGACTGTTTCTTAATATATTTTAGCATATTTTTTCTCACCTTTTCAGTTAATATAGTCAAGTCTATTTATAAATTTTATAAAGTTCCAACATCCTTGCCTTCACAATATCTACTTGGTTGTGGATTCTTACGCTTTACACACAATTCTTAATATAATTTCATTGTCATTTATTTATAATTTTTTGTGTTGATTTCATTTTGCTTATTGTGCTATGTCATATTTTCAATCTGCCTTTGTAATGAACATATTTCACAAGTTTTGATATTTAGTTTGTGTTTGTGTTCCAAATAAATTTTCCATTGTAATTTCTTCCTTAACCCATAGATTATTAAATAGAAATTCATTTCAAAGTTTTCAAACATTATTATTTCCCTGCTCTGTCTGTAAGGTATCTATTCTCTGAATAATTTCAAACGTCCTTAATAACTTAGCACATCATGCATTTTAAAGAAAAATATTCCATGTGTACCTGAAAACCTGAAAAGTCTCTGCTACAGAGAAAACATCAATTAAAATTATGTTTTTCCCCAGATCATTGATTTATTTACCACTAGTTTTCCTCTTTGATTTATTAGTTTTTAGATGAGTCAAGCTTCTTTTATAATTATGTTTACTCTATAGGTAGTAGCTGATTAAATATACCAAAACCTATCAACTTTTGTGCTACTTTCTTCCGCATTCCTGTACTCCAAGTTGATTTTTTATTTGTGAAGTATATCTATTGAAAGTTGTTTTAGTAATGAAATGTGCTTTAAACATTTTCTTGGCCTTGATGTAATAAGAATTCCTTTTTTAAAAATGTCACATTCCTTAATAATATCATCTTTGGTGACAGTATGATTGGGTTTGTTTTATAGACTGATGTTGGAAGATATATCCCATTACTTTTTGCAGCTATTCCTTTTGTGGAGAAGTCTAAGGCTATTTTAAAATGCGTTCTTCTTCCCTTTCTGTAAGATTTTTAAGATTTATCCTTTTTAATCTCCTGTAGTGTGTAGTTTCACTTATCCTGCTTGTTAATAGGAATGGCAATTTAATCTGATGAACCATGTCTTCCTGTAATTCTGAAACTTGTCAGTATTATCTTTAAAAATTGCTTTTCTGCCATCTTTTTTCTTTTCCTTCTTCTAGAACTTCCTTTTTCTATGAAATCTTCAGAAGTATTTTCTTCAGGCAGTGCCCAGACATTGATTTATCCATTTGATAATTTTTCAAAATATCTATATTTCATTTTTTAAGATTTCTAATTTATTTTTTTACCTCTATTTCCATTTGTTTCATTTCTGCCTTTTCATTTGAATTTACTTTTCTCCTTACAAAAGAGATTCCTTTCTTTCTGTCTTTGAAGTTTCTGAAATACGTATTTAAAATTCTTACTGGACTTTCACCCAGGAATTCAGACACCAGTTTCAATCAGTTCTTAGTATAGTGGTTGAGTGTTCTGTGCTGCTGTGATATGAGGGATACAGAAGATTCAAGAAGCAAGCTGGTTTCATGCAGTTCTTGGTTGTGAGGTGGTGTCTACTTCCTGCTGCCCTCCCACCCCAAAGCTTCACTAATTGTTGTAATAGTTTGGGTACCTTCCCTAAGCAGAGATCAGACCCTTCCCAAACCCTGATTTTAATCACAGCCCATCAATGTGTCCCCATCTCAGCTCACTTACTCTCAGTTTCTCTGTACTAGTTCAATTCCTAGATGACTCCTGGCCTCAGGCTTCCAGCTACAGCCTGGCTTAGCTCTTTATAGTTTTATTGCTTTTTGGATTCTTCTAAGATAGTCTTATTTTTTCCTGATTCTAGTTATCTGTTTCAGCTTTCACATGTTAGATTTCATTTCTATTTGTTTACAGAAGAAAGGATTACCCAATTTCAAACTGTTTGTGTCACCTCAAAGAAAGCTGTCCTTAGGGGAATAGCTGGTAGAACTCATAGACTTCTAGATATGTGAATTATTTATGGAGAAAAAGAGCTGTTAAGTACCATTTCTATTACATCTATAATTATTCATCTATTCATATTCTTGAACCAACTTTTAAAAATGTGTATATTTTTTCATGGAAAATTAACCATTTTTTATTTTCTAATTTTCTTGTAAAAGTATACTTCAAATTCCTTTTATTATTAAAACTGCCCTCTTTTTCCATGGTTTTGTGCCCTTTCTCTCCTCTTTTTTTGCTTTGCCATTTCTATGGCTTGTAGTCTTTTCCGTGGAATGGAGGGTTAAAAACAGTTTTCTAAGGAGGCCCCTGGGGGCTGACTTTGGACACCTGGTAACTCACTGATACACCTGGGAGCTGGTAGCCTTTGAGTTTACTCCCTGTGACTCCTTCCAAACTTCCTCACAGGATTCTCATGCAGAGGCAAAGAACCCATCCCCAGCTTGGCCCATTGCGGAGGGAATGCTCAGGATTAAATTTCTGCATCATTTTCTGACTGGGATACACAATCAGATCCCTGCTTTGTCCCGTGTCTCCCATATCTTAGTCCCAAAGATTCTGGGTCACTAGTGGTCAACTACTGTTTCTCATAGTTTCTGAAACACCAGTGGTATTTTTGTTGTTGTTGTTTTTATTTATGACATATATATTTCAGAAATACTCTCTATCATTTCCATGGTGGTATTTCTTTTTAAGGGGGTGGGAGGGATTGCACCTTGCTTAGTCTACTTTGCATTATTTCTAATTAATCCCGAGGTTTAGAAATTGTGCCACTTGGTTCTCAGTCATCCTTATTACTTTACCTTCCCTTTTAATCTCATTCACTTGTTTTATCAATTGGTCTCCCTGAGTTTTGTTTCTTCTTGTTTTATATCACTTAGAGCTACTATTCCTTGAAGTACTTTTTTTTTTTTAAACAGTTTATTGAAGTACACCATTCATACATGAACATACATAAACTATAAGTGTTCAGTAAACATTGTGAACTTATAAAACAAACATGCAAAACATCATACAGGGCTCCCACACATCACCTCACCACAAACACCCTTCATTGTTGTGAAACATTTGTTAACAAATTGCGAAAGAGCATAGTCAAAGTATTACTACTAACTATAGTCTGTATCTTCCTCCCCTATACATTTTTTTAAAGGATTTATTTATTTATTTATTTACTTTTATCCATTTTTAACCCCCCCACACCCCCATTTTTGCTGTTTCTGTGTCCATTCGCTGGGCAACTCTCTGTGTCTGTTTCCTGCCCTCTCTTCTCATCCTTCTCCTCCTGTCTTCACTGGGATTTGATCCTCGGAAACTCCGACGTGGGAGAGAGGCATCCTATAGCCTGCACCATCTTAGTTACTGGTTTTTCGGCACATCTCGTCTTGGCGTTCCCTTGTGTCACTCTCCTGTTACGTCATCATCTTGCTGCGTGGCTCGTGGGGTCTGATGGCGCACCCATGCACAGTGCCTGGGGGGCTCACTTGCTTGCGGGGCCTGGCGGTGCACCCACTCACGGGGCCTGGTAGCCCACGTGCCTGAAGTACTTTTGAAAAATTTTGTTCTCTTCCCTTGGCTGTCATTTCTTCATCTGCAGCTGAAAACTTGCAGGTTGTATAATTTTCACCCTTCTGAATGCTTCTCTCTTTTTTTGTAATGACATTTTTTTTAAGGTATGAAGCCATATTAGTTTTTTTTTTTTTTTTAAGAAACTTTAGATTACATAAATGTTATATAAAAAATATAAGGAATTCCCATATGTTCCACTCCCTCCTCCCCCCTCCACCCGCACACACACTTTCCCACATCAAAAACATCCTTCATTAGTGTGGTACATTTGTTATAATTGGTGAACACATATTGAAGCATTGCTACTATCCATGGATTATAGTTTACATTATAGTTTACACTCTGTCCTGCACAATTTTGTAGCTTATGACAAAATATACCATGGCCTGTATCCATCAATGCAATGTCATGCAGGACAATCCAATGTCCTGGAAATGCCCCCATATTACACCTATTCTTCCTCTCCCATTCCTCAATACCTCTGGTGGCCACTGTCCTTATATCAATGATAAGAGTTCTTCCATTGCTAGAATAATAATAAGTCTATAGTAGAATAATAATAAGGCTACTTTAGTCCATTGTTCATTCCCCAATCTTGAGGATTTGGGGATGGTGATGTTCACTTTGTTTCTAACTGAGAGGGATACATGAGACATGCCCCAGGTAACCTCCTTCCCATGTGTCCCCCCATCACTGACACCCTGCACCAATGATCCTTCCCTGCCACTGCTGTGACCCTTCTGTGATACAAAACCTCTTCAAAAATGAAGCCAACAAAATAACCAAATAAAATTAATAAGAAAATGAAATAATAATAGTTTAAAAATAACCAATAAAATATAAATTAAAAAAAAATTGAAACAATAAAAGAAAAAATTTTCAACGTGTTTTTCATCACTCTAAGATCTGTTGTCTTATGGGACAGTGACATTTTTTTCCATATATTCCCCCATTGTCTTATTTTTTTTTTCATTTTATCTTCAAAGAAGCTTTAGGATACAGAAAAGTCACATAGAGACTATAGGGGATTCCCATATATCCCTAGCCCTCCCCCTTTTACCCTCTCCCTTATTAATAACATTTTACATGTGGATGATACATTTGTTAAAATCGATATACAAATATTGAAGCACTGCTACTAATCACCGTCAATGGATTACATTATGGTTTACCTTTTGGATCATACAATTTTATCAATTTTGATAAAATTTGAAGTGGACTGTATCTGTTACTGCAAGATCATGCTAAACAATTTCAATGCCCTAAAAATGCCCTATATTCCATCTATTCTATTCTTCCCTCCCCCTTCCCTCAGAACCTATGGTAACTACTGAGTTTCAATTTTTGAAGAATAAGAGGCATAATTACTTGCAATAATGTTGAGGGCTTGCATTAATATTATAAATTATAATAAAATATAATTTTAGTAAGCACGGCCTATGTTTACAAGGCATTCTTATCTCTTTAATTGAGAACATAACAGGACTCCCCAGAATGGGAGTTTGATATTTTCTTGTTTATTGTGTGGGTCTCTATCCCCTGGTATAACACACTATAACAAGATGAACACATACATATTCCATAGAAGTCTGCCCCAGGTGCACCCTTTCCCACATCCCCACCCCACATCCAACACCTAACCAGTAACCCTCCCCTGACATATTTGCCTAAAGAGTATTCCAACATTGTAGTTTTAACCATAGACCTGCAAATCCCCAGAGTTCAGCTGCCTCTTCCTCCAACCCTCCCCCTAGTTCCATGGACACCTTTTCAACTTCATTTGTTTTTCCTTAATGAGAAGTTTGTTATATTTTCTTCACAGGGTGGGTATATTCTGCTTGCTTGTTATGTTCCTCCTATATGAGACCCATTTCTGTTTTCCCCAGCACTCCCCCCCGCCTTCTTTCCCTCTACTTTCTCTTTCTGTCTTTCTACACACAAACACACACACAAACACAAACAGAAATAATCACATTATGCTTTCATCATTCTTTTAATGCATCTTTCTACTTAGAAAAATTTCAGAGGTACAGAAGAGCTGGAAGAATGGCACATTGAAAAATTTTGTATTGATACCTTTTTCTTAGGAATGATGACTGTCTTCCACAAAGGGCATATTCAGTTTCTATGACTAGGTTCTGTGGGTGTGCACCCATTTATAAATAAGGTCTTTGAGGATGTTATTAGTTTTAAGGTGAATCAGTATCGATGTGAACTCACTTGTTAATGGGCCCTTGAACATGTTATCAGTTTACTATGTGGCCATATCGATTGAGGGTTTGTGTTATTCCAAGGTGGCAGAAGTTCTTATGAGCAGAAGAAATTTGAAGACAGATGGGAGAAGCCAGAGAAAGAGAAAGAGATCAAAATATGATATGCATCTACAAGTAAAGGAAGGCCAAGGGTAGCCAGCAAACCATCACCAAAATCTACAGACTGGAAGAGAAAGCATGGCCTGGTGATATCTTGATGCTGGACTGCCAGCCTCCAAAACTGAGAAAATAAATTCCTGTTTTTTAAGCCAATCAGTTTGTGGTATTTGTCATAGCAGCCATAGCAAACTGAAATATTCTTTCTCTCTCTACACACATGCTCACACACTTTTTGCTGAAAATATTTAAATATAAGTTACAGATAATATGCCCTTAAATCTCAACTATTTCCTAAGTTACAGGGCATTCTCCCACATAAGCATAATACTATTATCACACCCAAGAAATTCATATTGCATCAATAATAGCTCCAAATAAACAGACAACATTTAAATGCCCCAAACTGTCCACAGAATATCTTTTATGGCTCTTTCTTGTTTGGAATCTAATTTATGTTGAGTCATTGTGTTTCTTGAATATTAACTGTATTTAGTCTCTTTTTATCTACTTTTATCTATTATCCCTCCTCCATTGTTTTTTTTTTTTTTTTTTTGCTTTCATGCTGTTTACATTTGTGAGTTTGAAGCTCTTTGTGGATCCCAGAAAAGTTCATGTTCTTGGACCTAATCCATTCCTATGATTGGATTGGATTGGATCCAATTTGGAAACTTTGTGATTGGATTACTTCAGTAAGGTGTGACCCTGTGTTAGTCTTGGTCCTCTCGCTGGAGTCCTTTATAAACAGGAAAGATGAAAAGCAGCAGGCATAGAGAAACATTGACAGACTGAGAGAGAAGTCCCAGAGGCCATAGGCTGGAATTCCCAGAGCACGGAGGCATGGAAAGAAGCCACCAAGGGGCCAAAAGAATACAAGGTCTGGAGGAGAGGGAAGAGTCAAGCAATATTCCTGATCACTCCCAGCTGAGCTCAGGGAGTAAGTAAGCCTGGAGGAGAAAGCAGAGACCCAGACTTGAGCGCTGCCACTGTGTTTTCACATAGTAGGTGTCCAGGATCGCCAGCAGCAGATCTTTGATGAGACAGCATCTCTGATGATGCTTTGATTTGGACATTTTCACAGCCTCAGAAGTATGAGCTTTTAACCTAATAAATTCCCTTTATAAATGTCAACCCATTTATGGTATATTGCTCCCAGCAGCTTTTAGTAAATTGAACAATATTTTTGAAGACTCCTGGACCATTGTGTTATAAAATGCCACACATATTAGATTATTTCACTTTGTTCTTCAAGATCAGATCTAAGATAAAGCATTTTGGAATGAAATTACACTATAACAATTACGGGGTTTCCACTGCATTGTAACAGGAGTTGCATGTTATCAACTTGTCCCACAGTAGATGATGCTAGGGTAGCTTTTTCCTTTTGTAATTAAGTAATAATCTGTGGAGTGATGTTTTGAAAATATGTGACTCTCCTGCTGACAAAAAATTTTCACCCAGTTGCTCCCGGACCTTCTCTTGCATCCATTATTATATTATATTAGAGGTTAGAATTATATCATATTGCAAGGGAAAAAAAACTCTCATTCTATTCTTCCCATAAACTGTAAAATTTCTACAGAGTAACTTTAGGCAATATAAAGAAGGAAAGAATTAGTGGTATGAAGGGAAATAGATGAAAGTAGATTGGTAATGAACTAATTATTGTCAAAACTGGATAAAAGGTTGAGGATGATGTTTTATTAAATTCAATCTACTTACCACTATGTACTAATATTAGCATTTTAATGTCTTAAAATATATTACTCCTCTTATGCTTTTTTGCTGCCCATATTGTACATATATATATATATATATATATATTTAAATATATGAACTTTAAAATCACCCCTTCTAATTTTCAAAACTTTTTGGTATCCCATTTTCTTCATATTAAATTTACTAACTTAGGGAAAATTGACAAATTTCTGCTGTTGAGTCATTCTATCAAAGACCAAGGGTATTTTTCCACTTGTTCAATCAATTTGTGCATTTTTTCAGGAGAGTTTTATAGTTTTCTTCATGTAGCCTTTGCATATTTCTTAAGGTTATTCCTAAATTTGTGTTCTTCATCTTTTTTCCCCTCTTATAATGGAATTTTCTTTGCCTTTATTTTTTCTAACTCTTATAGTTTTACATATAAATGCAGTTTACTTTATATAAACTTACACAATATTTTATTACTTTTGTTCATATTATTGATTCTCTTGGGTTTTCCAGTTATATTCTCTGCAAATAGGAAAAATTCATATCTTTCAAATCGTTTGCACTTGTTTGATGGAATTGGTTAGGATCTCTGAGACAATATTAGAGAATAGCTGAGTAGCAGGAGCCTTTGCCTTGTTCTTGTGTCACAAGTGAAAATGTTTCTGTTTTGTTTCTCCATTTCATTAGATGCTGTCTTTAAGAATATTTCTATGTTATGTTCTAAAAGTTAGCTGTTATATTTACAAAAACATTCATAGAACCTTAGGGAAGGAGAGGGCAGAAAATGAAATTCTCCTTTTTCAAAGTTTATGACATTGTTTCTTTCTTTAATTGCTGCTCTAGGAGATTTTTTTTTCTCTTCTCATTCTTATTTGTTATTGGTGGTGTAGACAGTTTTTTTTTTTTTTTTTTTTTTTAATAGCAAGAATATTCTTAAAGGAAAGAAAAATTTAGTTATAGCCCCACCAAACTAAACTCAGTTGCCTTAAAATTATTTTATTGATGTAGTACAGCTAGGAAATGTGCATAAGTGTACAGCTCCATTAATTCTTAAACTATGAACCCAGAGATTTGACCAACACCCAGATATAATCAGATCATTCCTGACATCTCTTCTAGTGGTTGCCCATTTTAAATATCACCACAAAGGTAACCGGTACCTCAACTAATATAGAATAAATTAATTTTGCCTGTTTGCTGCATTATACATTATATAAATGTAATGACAGAATATGTATTTTGTGGTGGTCTAGCTTCTTTTGCTTAACAATATGCTTATGAGATTCATCCATCCATATTTTTTAATGTAGTTTTGGAAATTCTAATTTTCATTTTTATCATTTATTTTTTTTTAATTTTAAAGAAGCTTTAGATTACATAAATGATACATCAAAAATATAGGGGTATTCCCATATAGGCCACACCTTTCTCCTCCCACACTCTTCCTAATTAACACATCTTTGATTAGTGTGGTACATTTATTACAATTGATGGACACATATTGAAGCATTGTTACTAACCATTGCCAATAGTTTACATGATAATTTACATTTTGCACTGCACATTTTCATCGGTTTTGACAAAATGCATAATGACCTCTATCCATCATTGCAATGTCATTCACAGCAATTCCAGTGTCCAAAAAAATGCCCCATGTTGCCTATTCTTTCTTCTCCTTACCCTCAGAACCTTTGGTAGCCACTGCCTTTATATCAATGTTACAAGTTCTTCCACTTTTAGAATAATAATAAGTCTACTTTAGTTCTTAGTTGCATTCTCCTCTTATGTTTGTCTATTTCTCAAACTTGAGGATTTTAGGATGGTCATGCCCACTCTGTTTCTGACTGAGAAGGGTCTTAGATCCCATGGGGCAGATTGATGGATCTGTCTTGCTTGCAGTTGTAAATATTCTCTTTGGGGGGGATGGGTGTTGTCCATCATCATGATTTTGTTAGTTGTCCTGAGCAAGTAGGATGAATTAGAGAGTGAGTGTTGTCTGCTGAGATTCAGGGTTCAACTGGCATACGTATAGCCAGAAGATTTAAGTCTCCAGTACAAATATTTAATGGGTATAGTGCTAATTATAGGTTCAAATAAAAGGGGCAGAAGAGCCATCTGTAGGAAAATTATAAGTGTCTAACTTTGTTACATTGGGGAACATATATTCCAAGGTAAGGCCCATTGACAGTATGCTGAATTCCTGAGATTATCTGTCCTGCCTATAGTGTCTAGATGTCTCTAGAGCCCTCAGGAGCACCCCTGCTTGAGGCACAGTTTACTGTGGCATTCAATGAGATCCTCCTGAGAAGTGCATATGCATAATCTCTGGAATGACCTCCCAAATCACTTTGAAATCCCTTAGCCATAAAAACTCATTTGTATTTAATATTTCTTCCTTTTGGTCAAGGTGTTTTTCGAAATGCATTGCTAGTTGTTGCTTGGTAATAATCACTTGGTGCCAGGGAGGTCTATCCCTGGGAGTCATGTCCCATGCCCAGGGAAATGTAGTGAGTTTATATGCTGAGTTTGACTTAGAGATAGGCCACATTTGAGCAACAAGGAGCTTTACAGGAAGTAAAACTTCAATTTCATAAGAACGAGGTTCATAAGTACAAGCATCAATATCAAGTATTGGTCTGTCCTCCTTCACTAGGCCTGGCCATGTACTCTAAGAATTCTTACCACTCTATTAGAGAATGTAGCAGGACTTCCCAGGATGGGAATTTAATTTTCTTTCAGTTATTTTGTGAATCTCCACCCACTGAGACAATACCCCATGACCACTTGAACATATTCCTATTCCATAAAGGCATGCCCCAGGTGCACTCCTCCCCACACATCCCCATCACCAACACCTCACACCAGTGATCCTCTCCTGCTACAGTTGTGACCTTTCTGCAATTCAATTCTCCCTCAAAACAAAATCAAAAAGAAAAAGAAAAGAAAAAATAAAAATAAAAACAAATAAAATTCAAAAATAAAGAATAAAAAATAAATTTTCATTGTGTCTTTCATCATCATGGGATATATTATCTTTTATGTACAGTGACTGTTTCTTCTGTATGTTCCCCAGTATCTCATTTTTTTCCCCTTTATTTTCAAAGGAGCTTTAGGTCACAGAAAAGTCACATAGAAAATATAGAGGATTCCTCTATACCCCACCCCCTCCCCTTCTCACATTATTCTCTATTGACAATATCTTACATGAGTATGGTATATGTGTTACAATTGATGAACAAATATTGAAGCATTGCTGCTATCCATGGTCAGTGGTTTACATTATGGATTATATTTTTCACCATACACTTTCATAGGTTTTGACACAAGACATAATGGCTTGTCAATGCCAGATCATGCAAAATTATTCCAATGCCCTAAAAATGCCCTATGTTCCATTTATTCTATTCTTCCTTCCCCCTCCGCCTTCCCTTGGAACCTATGGTAAACACTAAGTTTCAATTTTTGAAGAATAAAGTTCATAGTTACATACATTAATATTGAGGACTTGACATATTGGCCTGTTTTCTTTTATTAGGCACTGCCTATGTTCTTGAGAGATTCTGGTCCTTTATTTGTGAACACAGCAGGACTCCTCGAGATGGGAGTTTAATATTTTCTTGTTTATTGTGTGGATTTCCACCTACTGGGATAATACACTGTGACATAATGAACATTTTCATATTCCATAGAAGCATGTCCCAGGGACGCCCTATGCCATATATCTCACCCACCCCAGACCCCCTGCACCCAAAACCCTCCCCTGCTATATTTGCCAAAAGAACATTATTTACTTTTTAACATGCAATTTTGCTCATAAAGTGCACTTCTGATAACAAAGAGCCAACATTTAACCAACCAATGAGATGCCGATGTGTCTTGTTGTAAAGGATTCAAGTTACCACCTCTGCAAAAAACAAACAAACAAACAAAAAAACAAACAAACAACAACAGCTCTGCCACAGATTTGTAGTAGTCTTCCTTTAATACTGGAAATCAGAATGTCAGATCAGTGACTGCCACAGGGCTTCTGTATACCCACACCTTACCTTGTGTAATTTGTTCCAGAAGACCTTGTGTAATTCAAGTTTTAAGTTGATAAGTCTTGATGATACATTTGTACTGGTTTTTTGTCAGCATAAGGTTCACTTTCTCCTTCAAATTATAAGAACATTAGCCCACCCATGAAAAGCCATGAAATATCTGTTAGTGTTATTAAAATTTCATTTATGCCTTGGGACAGCTTCTAGCTTCAGCTTGATTCATGCAGTCAGAATTGACACAAATGACATATAACACTGGAATTACACAAGTTGGAACATTAAGATATTGAATAAAGATAGAAACAAAACAGGAGTGAAACATAAACTTCTTTTCCTTATGGTAGCTGTCACTTCCATACGTACCAGACATTTTTACTTGAGGTTTTGAGGTGAATTTTCTTCTGGTGATATCCAGAGAAACAGTTCAAGAAACTTCAAAATATGTGCATGAGAATGGTAAAAACAGACTTTTTGATCAGGGTTTTGTCTCTTCACTGGCCATAAAACCACAGAATTAATGAGAGAAAACCCATAAGAGGTTCAAATGTAGATAGGAACCATAATGTATAATGACATATTTAGCAAAATTGTCAGAGATTGGGGAGTGCATTCCATGGAATGTTTGTAAAAAATGCATTATCAGTTATGAAAAACAACAGTTGCTTTTATCCTGTGTATGTGCATGTGGTGTGGTAATAAATAAATTAATAATCCTATACCAGTTTTTCTGACTGTATTCTGGGATTATACTCAGTTACTTTGATTCCTGGGTAGAAAATTATATTTAATTTTAGTTTTGTGGGTCTTGGTTTCCAGTCAGATGTTACCAAAAATGCAATCAAGTAGAGTGAAAATCTTGTGCTTCATCATCAGTTCTGACACTTAGTAGCTGTGTAAATTTGGCCGCATTATTTATCTTTGTAATAAAATATATCGCATTCTAAGGATGTGTAATTAATCTTTTAGTGCTTAACTGAATGGTAAATGTTTTTAAATGCTTAATGAAATAACTCATAATATTTTCTCCAGGCTCATGGATATTCTGGACTAATACATCAAAATTAGTTGACAGTGAAAGGAGTTCATGGAGGCTTTAATTGGCAAAAGCATATCTTTTATTTCAAATAAAGTGGGAATAATTATCCTGATTTTGGTAACTTAAGACTTTTTCAACTAAATAGAATATCAACAGAAATTTATTAAGAGGAAATATAGCATTATCATTCTAATTTCTACTATATTTATGCATATATTATAATACAATGCCTTAAATTTGCTGCAACATTTTTTTCTGAATATTGATTAAAGCTGCTGAAATCATATTTTTTCCTATAAATGTAAAACTAATATTTTTTAAGTGTCAAAATTACAATTTGTTTCAATTAAATTCAGAGGATTAATTAGAAAATTAGAAGCAGAATTTTGCAGCTAAAATTGTGGGATATATAAATGATCTCATTACAGGTATATTTGCATTTTATTACTCATAATACCATCTATAGATTTACTGTGCCTGAGTCTATAGCTTGGTTTACCTAGAGTTAAAGTCATGTGATATGTCACTATGCTATATATTGTGCAAATTTTCTGTGCATTTTCTTCTATATTAGCCAGTAGTGTGTGTTTCTGTGTGTGTGTATATATGCAGAGGGAGAGAAAGAAAGAAAGACAGAGAGAGAGAAAGAAAGAATATTACTTAAAGAGGTTAACAGCAAAATGTTTTTTTTTGGGGGGGGAGGGGGGGTTAATTTGGCCTATGTTATTGACATAGCTACTCAAATATTTTAACAACTGTGGTCAGTTGAATCATGTCCCCCAAAAGACATGGTCCCCCTGTCCTGTGCATGGGACCTCATTTGTCAATAGGATCTCCAAATTGGGGAATAAAATATGGACTAGAGTAGACTTACTGGTATTCTGCTATAGACTTACTGGGGTTCTAGCAATGGAAGTGATTATACCATAGATGTGAAGGCAATTGACACTGAAGGTGCTGAAGGCAGGGAGAGGGAAAAAGAGGTATAATATGGGGGTATTTTCAGGACTTGGAGTTGTCCTGAATGACACTGCAATGACAGATGCAGGCCGTTATATATCTTGCCATAGCCCACAGAATTGAGTGGGAGAGAGTGTAAACTACAATGTAAACTTTAATCCATGCTTAGTGGCAGTGCTCCAAGATGTGCTCATCAATTGCCATGAATGTACCACACTAATGAAAGAAGTTGTTAATGTGGGGAAAGGTGGGAAGTGTGGGGAGTGGGGCATATGGAAATCCCTTATATTTTTAATGTAACATTGTATGTAATCTAAATATCTTTTAAAAGTAAATAAAAAATATATTTTAAAAAATGAGGCCAGCATGAGTCATGGTGGCCTCACTTAGTGCTGTATGATTACAGTTCCTATAATCGAGGAGATTTGGGTATGGTCAGGAGAAGCTAGAGGAGAAGCGAGAGAAGAGCTCCCAGCACTGGAGCATCACCAGAACCCTACAGACGAGACGGAAGGCATGACCTGCTGGCAGATACCTGCACGTTGGATCGCGAGCCTCCAAAACCGAGACAGCACATTCCTGTCGTTTAAGCCAACCAGTGTGCGATATCTGACATAGTAGCCCTGGAAAACCAAAGTGTTTCATCCTTTGCTAAAGGAGGCAGTAAACATGCGCCCTAAAATTGCTGCACTTTTAAGCAAGAAAACATTATACATGAAAAAGCATCCCAGTGAAGTGAGAGAGGGGTGCAGGGATGGTATCACCATGTGTATTTCCAGGCCCTTTGCCACACCCACAGAACTTTCAAAGGGAAATTGCTCTACTCAAGGCATTTCCTGAGACTGGGTGTGGTTGATAGTGAGAGCATGATTCCTAAATCAGACTGCCTTGGTTCAACCTTTCACTGGTGCTGTTATCCATTGCGTAGAAGTCAATGTAAATCAATTATTAATTTATACTGTCATCTATAGATACAGAGATACTAACAGTGCAGTGATTTCTGCTACGTGCATTTTTAAAAACCATTGTGTTCTGCAGCATTGTGCATTAAATAGCACAGAGCTTATGGGGTGGATTTAGGGAAAGACCATGCAACCTTGCAATCAGAGCAGTAACAAAAGCAGTAAATTCTTAGTCATCCTAGGTGGGCAGCTCAGCTTAGCTAGAGGCTGCCTCTGGGACATTAAAAATGCTTAAAAGAACTGCAATCTAACTGATGGCTTGAATACGCTATGACAAGGCCATGGAAGTAAAGGACGGAAAGAAATGCATCTGCCCTGAGCCTGCAGCTGAGCTAGGCTCGAGCTGGGCGTCTCTGAGGAAGGAGCCCAAATGCAGATACCTGTTTTTATTTTTTAACACTGAGGTGCAGTTGACATGCAATGAAATATACGTCTCTGAAATATACAATTTCATCATAAGTTTTGACATAGTGTATACTTTTAAAACTATCTTCACACTCAAAACAAAGAGTATCAACATCACGCCAGAAAGTTTTCTCATGCCCCTTTAATTCATGGGTCCTTCCTCTGCACCCATCTCCCCAAGGCAACTCCTGATACATTTTTTGGTCTTTATAGTTTGCTTTTAATAGTTTTATAATAATGTAAGGATATATTAGGTATTGTCTGGCTTCTTTCACTCAGCATAATTATTTTGATATATATCTATGGTCAAAATCATGTACCCTGGGGGAGGGGAACAAAAAACATCTTCTCAATCTTAGTACATTCCTATGGTTGTAAACCCATTGTTTTTTAACCTTTTGAAGATGTTACTTTTAGGTTTAGCTGTCGCCCGACTGAATGCAGTTAAGGCTAAATCCTTATATGGAAGCTTTAAAGAGAAAGCAGTGAGGAGAAGTAGAAGCTGGAAGTCAACGGCACCTGTAAGAGAAAAGAGGGGCATAGTCATGCTATGGGAAAGCCAAACAACCCAACTGTGAGACAATAAACGCCCATTACTTAAGCTAACCCATCTTGTGCTATTCCTCAGGGCAGTCTGAAAACTAGTGTTAGCCATGCTATTGTGAGAATCAACAGTTTATTCCTTTTTATTACTGAGCAGTATTTTACTGTATGAATGTACCTCGGCTTGTTTATGTATACGCATTATGATGGACCTCTCGGTGATGTTCAGGTTTTTGATATTACAAACAGCACGACTGTGAAGACTCATCTAAAAGTCTTTGTATCAACATGGGCTTCATTTAATATTGGATGATTACCTAGCAATTGAATGAATCACATAGTAGGTGAATATTTAACTTTTACAGAAACTGCCAAACCGTTTTCCAAAATGGTTATACAATTTTCCATTCCTTTGGGCATTTTAAGAGAGTTCCAGCACCGTCACATATTCCCCAGCACTTGGTATGGGCATTCTATTTGATTTTAGCCATTTAGTAACTAGGTAGTGGTATATCATTATAGTTTTAATTTGCATTTACACAACCCTTAGCGATTTTAGCATTTTTCATGTGATTATTTACTGTCCACCCCTATGCATTTGTTGGTAATGTCTTTTCAAATTGTTACTTTTGTCATTTAAAAAAAACATAGGTATTTAAAGGCTATATGTTTGCCACTATGCAGTTTCTGCTGTCTTCCATGAATTTTGGTATATTGTATTTTCATTGATTTCAAAATGTTTCTTTTTATTTCTAGAGACTCCTTCTTTGATACATGAGTTAAGTACATTGCCTAGTTTTCAAGTATTAGGGAATTACCTAGCAGTCTTTCTGTTATCCATTTCTAATTTAATTCCATTTTGCTAGTAGAATATACTTCATAAAATTTTTATTATTTTAAATTTGTTAACGTTTGTTTAATGGCCCCTATCTTACTGAAGGCCCCATATGTGCCTGAGAAGATCCTGTATTCTGCTATTGTTGGATGGAGAATTCTGTGAATGCCAATTAGATGAAGCCAATTAATACTGCTATTCAGGTCATATTATAACTGTGCTGAACTTCTATTTGATCTACAAATAACGGACAGAAAGTGGTTGAAGACTTCAGCTACATTCATGGGTTTGCCTATTGCTCATTTCAGTTTTATATTTTTGCCTTATGTATTTTGATGCTCTGTTGTTAGGTCCATGCATGTTGGGGGACATTATGTCTTCCTGGAGAATTAAATGGATAATTTATCACTACATAATGCTACACTTTATGATTGCTAATCCTCCTTGTTCTTAAGTCTACTTTGTCAGAAATTAATATTGTTTTTCAAGCATGTTGATTAAAAAAGTTGCACATTTACAGAAAAATTATGCAGAAAATACACATGCAGTTCCCTATTTTTAACCCTTTGCACTAGTGTGGTAACTTTGTTACAACTGATGAAAAATACTTGTATAAATGTACAATGAACTACAGCCATTAGCTGACATTCGGGTTCAATATATGTATTATACAGTCATGTTTTTTTTTAAATTTTTATTCCAGTTATATATATACAACCTAAAATTCCCCCTTTCAACCACATTCAAATCTATAAATTTTTAAATATTAATTACATTCACAATGTTCTGCTACCATCACCACGATCCATAACCAAATAGGAAATCTGTACCTATGCAGCACTAACTTTCCATTCCCTACCCCAACCCTGGCCCTTTGTAACCTGTATTCTAGTTTCTGACTCTAAGGACTTGCTAATTGTAATTATTTCATATCAGTGAGTTCATACAGTATTTGTCATTTTGTGTCTGGCTTATTTTACTCAGCATGATGTCCTCAAGATTTATCCATGTTCTTGCATGTATCAGAACTTCTTTCCTATTTTTCTTTTTTCCCTTTTTTTTTAGGAACTACTAGTGAATGAATCCAGGACCTCATAAGTGGGAAGCAGGTGCTCAACCGCTAAGCTGCATCTGCTCTCCAATGAGAGTTGGTTTTTTTCATTTATTTTGTTTTGTTTTGTTTGTTTGTTTTTAGGAGGTACCAGGGATCAAACCCTGGATCTCATACTTGGGAAGCAGGAACTCAACTGCTACATCCACTCCATCCACTCCCCCTTCTTTCCTTCTTTCTTTTTTACAGTTGAATAATATTCCATTGTATTTAACTACCACATTTTATTTACTAGTACATCAGCTGATGGATACTTGGGTTGCTTTGATCTTTTGGCAATTGTGAAAAATACTGTTATGATATCTGTGTGCAAATATCTGTATATATTTATATATACTTAGAAGTGGTATTGCCAGGTCATACAGTAATTCTATACTTAACTTTCCAAGGAACTACTAAAATGTTTTCTACAGTGGCTGCAACATATTACATTCCCATTAACAATGAATGAGTGTTCCTATTTTCCCACATATGCTCCAACACATTTAGCTTACTGTTTTGTTTTTTTTTTAAAGTAGCCAGTCTAGTGGGTGTGAAATGTTATTGCATTATAGTTTTGATTTACATTTCTCAAATGGTTAATGATGTTGAGCCTCTTTTCATGTGCTTTTTTTTCCTTTGTATTTGCTTATCTTCTTTGGAGAAATGTGTATTCAAATATTCTGCTTTTAATTGGGCTGCCTGTCTTTTGAGTTGTAGGATTTCTCTATATATTCTGATATTAAACTCTCATGAGATATTTTGTTTCTAAATATTTTCTACCATTCTGTAGGTTATCTTCATACTTTCATGATGCAGTCTATTGATGGACAAAAGTTTTAATTTTGATGAAGTTCCATTTGTCTATTTTTCTTTTGTTCCTTGTGCTACCATTGTAAAGTCTAAGAAACCATTGGCTAACACAATGTCTTAAAGATGCTTCCCTATGATTTTTTTCTAGGCGTTTTGCAGTTTTGCTTTTTATATTTAGAGATTTGATCTATTTTCAGTTAATTTTATATGTGATATGAAATAGGGTTTCACCTTCATTATTTTACATATGTCTATCCAGATTTCTCAGCACCATTTATTGAACAGACTATTCTTTCCTCATTATGTGGAGTTGGCACCTTCCTTTTGAACTCTCAGTGTAATTTCATTGATTGACATATCTATGCAAATTCCAGTACCATGCTGTTTTGATTATGTAACTTTGTAGAAAGTTTTAAGATTGGCATTGTGAGTCATCTAACATCACTCAATTTATAATGCCAAATAAAATAATTTTTTTCTTGATTTCTTCTTCAGATTGTTCATTATTAGTGTGTAGTTTTTTCTTTTTAATTTGTACCCCCTATTGTTTTTTTTGGTTGTGGATTTGTCAAGATTTTCTATTTACAGAGGTTCATGCTATCTGCAAATAGGAAAAGTAATTTTTCCTCACCAATTTGGATGCTTATTATTTCATTTCTTTACATAATTTCTCTGGTAAGAACTTCTAGTACATTGTTTAATGACAGTAGTGACAGTGAGCATTCTTGCTGTGTTCCTGATATATAAAGAAAGTTTTTTATCTTTCTACATTAAGTATGGTGTTAGCTCTGGATTTTTTTCATATATAAACTTTATCATTTAAGGAAGTTACTCTCTATTCTTACTTTTCCATGTGTTTTTTAACAAGAAGGGGTGCTTGAGTTTGTCAAATTACATTTCTGCATCAATTGAGAAGATTATGTGTTTTTTTCTTTGTTCTATTTACGTGGCATTTTACACTAATTGATTTTCTTATTTTGAACCGCCATTATATACCTGAGTTAAATCTGACTGGATCATGGTGTACAATTCTTTCAATATGCTGTTGGATTTGGTTTGCTAATATTTTCTGAGGATTTTTGCTTCTATGTTCATGGTGGATATTTTTCTTCATTTTCTTTACTTGAACTATCTTTGTCTGTGGTATTAGTGTGGTAGTTGCTCTTGGAGTAAGTCAGGGTGTGTTTCTTCAACCCCAATTTTTTAGAAGAATTTGAGAAGGATAGGTGTTAATACTTGTTGGAATGCTTAGCAAAAGGAACCAGTGAAGCCATCCAGTCCTGGGGTTTTCTTTGTTGAGAAGTTTTTGTTTATTGATTCAATTCCTTTACTTGTTATAAGTATGTTAAGAACTATTTCATCCTGAGTCAGGGTACATAGATTGTGTGTTTCTATGGACTTGTTCGTTTCATCTAGTTTATATTATTTGTTTGCATACATTTGTTCAAATCTCTCTCTCTCTCTTTTTTTTTTTTTTTTTTTTTGCAGACAGAGAGTTTATTGGGAAGCTCTCCCAACAGAGGGGGTCTGAAGAGTAGACTTCGACCCCTCAAATATCTTCTTTTAATTGTTTTTATTTCTGTGAGTATGTTCTTAATGTCCCCATTTCATTTCTGATTTTAGTTATTGTATCTTCTCTCTGTTTTTCTTTGTCAGTCTAGCTAAATGTTTGTCGATTTTATTGATCTTTTAAAACAACCAACTTTTGCTTTTGTTGTTTCTCTCGTTTCCCTTTTTTCTGTATTTCTATTTCCACTCCAACCTCTGCTCGATTTGAGGTTAGTTTGCTCTTCCTTTTCTAATTCCTTCAGTTGTGAGGTTAGGTCTCTGACTTGAGGTCTTTCATCTTTTATAATATAAGAATTTAGAGCTATAAACTTCCCTCTTTGGACTTCCTTTGCTGCATCCCATAAATTGGAGTATGATGTGTTTTCATTTTCATTTGCTCAAGATATTTCCTAATTTCACTTGTGATTTCTTCTTTGTCCCATTGGTTATATGAGTTTGTGGTTTTATTTTTACATTCTTGTGAATTATCCAGTTCTCCCTCTATTATTGATTTCTAGCTTCATCCCATTGTGGTTGGAAAAGATACATTTCATGATTTCAATATTTTTTTTAATTTATTGAAATTTCTTTCATGGCCAATTATAAAGCCTATACTGGATACTGATCTGTGTACACTAGAGAAGAATGTCTAGTCTGCTTCTGTTGGGTGAAGTGTTTTTAATATGTCTCTTACATTTAGTTGGTTTATAGTGTCATTCAAGTTTCTATTTCCTTATTGATCTTCTGACTAATTGTACTACAGTATTTTGTACTGAAAGTTGTATATTGAAGTTTCCTACTGTTCGTGTACAACTGTCTAAGTCTCCCTTCAAATATGACAATATTGACTTCATATATTTTTGGATGTAATATTGAATGCATATATAATTATATAATTATAAATATTGTATTTTCTTGTTGAATTGACTCCTTTAACAGCATATAATGACCTTCTTGTTCATTGTAAGAGTTTTTGACTTAAAGTCTATTTTGTTTCATATTAGCACATCTCCCCAAACTCTCTTAGATTCTACTAGCATATTATATAGTTTTGTCATCCTTTCATTTTTTACCTATTTGTGCCTTTGCATTTAAGGTGAGTCTCTTGTAAGCAGCAAATAGTTGGATCCATGCTTTTTTATCCATTATGCCTATCTCTACCATTTGATAGCAGATTTAATCTATTTACATTTAAAGTAACTACTGATAATGCAAGACTTTCTGCCACTTTTTCTCTTTCGCCTTTCTAAGTCTTACACATTTTTGTCATGCAGTCTTCAACTAATTCCTCTTTTATGTCTGTTTGATTTTTCTGTATACGATTTTCAGTCCCCTTCTTATTGCTTTCTGTATATATTTTTCATCTCTGTTGATCATGGTTAAAATGAGACTAAAATTCAACATCTTAAATCCATAACGATCATGTTTTATTTGATAACAATTTAACTTCCATAGCTTACATGCTTGTTTTCCGTATCCTTCCATCCCCCTCTTTGGTTGTATTTGTCACATTGTATGTCCAAAGGTGTAGATTGACCATTAGTTTTCATGCATTTGCATTTCACAAACAGTGATAGGTAAAAGTGTAGTTATATACCAAAAAAATGCATTCAAGCAGTACTGGCATTTAAAATTATCCATATAGTTACATTTAACAGTGGTCTTTATTTCTTTATGTTGCTTCAATCTACTGTCTAGTGCCCTTTCCTTTCAGTCTGATAAGCTCCTTTTAGCACAGCCTGCAGAGGGTGGTGAACTCCCTCAGTTTGCTTTATCTTGGAATGTTTTAATCTCTCTCTCATTTTGAAAAGGAAGTCCTGCCTTATATAAAATTCTTGGTTCACAATTTTTTTCTTTCAGCACATGAGATATTTCATCCCTCTGCATTCTTGTCTCCATTATTTCTGATGAAAAACTGAAACAATCGTATTGGGACTCTGTTGTTCATAATATGTTGCTTTTAACTTGCAGTTTTCAGAACTCTCTCTTCATCTTGAGCATTTGAGCATTTGACTACTATGTGTCTGGGCATGTTTGTCTTTCGGTTTATCCAGCTTGGCATTCAATGTGGTTCTTGAATATGCATATCCATGTCTTTTGTTAAATTTGTGAAGTTTTCATCCATTATATATTTGAATATTCCTTCTGAACTTTCTTTCTTCTCTTTCTGAGGCTCCTATAATGCATATATTTGCATGCTTGATGATGTCCCACAGGTTGCTTAGACACTGCTTTTTTTTTTTTAATTTCCTTTTTGCTCTTTAGCCTAAATAATTTCAATTGTCTTGCCTTTGAGTTCACTAACTCTTCCTTCTGCCATCTCAAATGTGGCACTAAAACCTTCTAGGGCAGCAAGTGGGGGATAAATGAATAAATAAATAAAATCTTTAAAAAAAAAAAAACAAAAAACCTTCTAGGAAACTTTTTCTTTCTATTATTGTGGTCTTCAAACCCATTATTCTTATTTGATTCCTTTTTATAGTTTCTATCTCATTATGGATATTCTCATATTGTTCATTCATTGTTTTCCTGATACCTTTTAGTTCTTCCTCTGTGTTTTCATTATCTCCTTGAGCATATTTAGGATAATTTTTTAAGTTGCTGTCTAGTAAGTCCAAAATCTTGTATTCTTCCATAATGGTTTCTGTATTTTTATCTTTTTCCTTTGGGTGGGCTATCATTTCTTGTTTCTTTGTTTTGTAATCTTTTTTTTTTTTTTTTTTTTTTTTGCTCACAGTGCATTTTATTATTTTAAAGTGTTGACTCTGGGGTATAGTCAACTCTGTTCCTTAAATTTGTATAGAACTGGCTAGGGATTTAACAAGGATTTCTTTGGGTAACATAAGTTACAAAAATCAATAGTCCTGACATTTATATTTACCCATGTTGTTATCCTTAACTGCATATACTTATTTCTTCATGTAGGTTCAATCTGTTATTTAGTGTCCTTTCCTTTCAACCTGCAAACTCTCTTTTGCATCTCTTATAGAGCCAGTTTAGTGATGAAGCATTTCCTCAGCTTTTGTTTATCTGGGAATGAATAGTTACTTCCTCATTTTTTAAAGACAGGTTTTCTGAATTTAGAATTCCTGGTTGACTATTCCTTTCAGGATTTTAAATATGTTCACCAATGCTTTCTGGCCTCTATGGTTTCCAATGGGAAATCGGCGTTTCATCTTATTCAGGTTACCTGTATGCGACATATTGCTCCTCACTTGTGCCTTCCAGAGTTTTCAGTTTATCCTTGGCATTTGACAGTTTGATTGTATGTTGTACTCTGTGTCTATTTGGGTGCATCCTGTTTGGATTCATTGAGCATATTGGATTCATGTCTTTCTTTAAATTTTGGAAGTTTTCAGCAATTATTTCTTGAATATTCTCTCTGCACCTTTCCCTCTGTTTTCTCCTTCTCAGTAATCCACAATGTGTTTACTGGTTCATCTGATAGTGTCCTAAAAAAACTTAAGGCTCTGTTCACTTTTCTTCATTCTTTCTTTTTTTCTCCTCTTCAGACTGGATGGTTTAAATTGTTTTATCTTCAGGTTAACTGATTGTTTCTTTGGCCAGCTCCAGTTTGCTGTTGAACCTCTCTAAGGAATCATTATTTTTTTAATTTCTGTTCCTGTGGCCTTTACCTCTTTTTACTTTGCTTTCATAATTTGCATCTTAATATTGATATTTTCTTTGTGTTAACATCTCATTTTCCTGAGTTCCTTTAGTTCTTTTTCCATATATCCTTTTTTGAGCATATTTAGGACAACTTTTAAAAAGTCTTTATCTAATATGTCCCAGATATGGTTCTCCCCAATGATGACCTCTAATGCTTTAATTTTTCCTTTGACTCATCCATGACTTCTTGATTTTGTAGCCTTTTGTTGAAACATAGGCATTTTGATATGCTAATGTATCCTCACTGGAATTAAGACTCTGAGACATCTATTCCTTAAGATGTATCTGGCTAGTATTATGACAGAGCTTTATTGGAATGCCAGAAGCTAACAAAAAAGAAGAAGACAGAGGAGGAGGAGGAGGGGGGGGTCTGAAGGAAAAGGAGAAGGAGAAGGAAAACACTTTTCCCAGTTTTTGACAATTGACCTGTGCAATGTGCCATCAGAACTTATCCATACAGAGTTTAGAGAACAGTTTGCAGCTAAAGTACATGGACCACCCTGATCTTTTCTGTGCATGCATCTTCTCTTGGACATGTGCATATGGCCCTAGAAATTTCCCTATTTAAAGAAATACAAATGCCTCTTATTCCATAGGAAATTTTCCCTGTGGTACTGGGCACTGTATGTCTTATATCCAGTGATTCTTGCCCTAAGCAGCTACTTGATTGCTTTCTCATGACATTTTATTTTTTAATTTTTAAAGATTTATTTATTTATTTATTTCCCCCCCCTATTGTTGTTTTGTACTCACTGTCTGCTCTCCATGTGTTCTTCTATGTCTGCTTGCCTTCTCTTTAGGAAGCACTAGGAACCAATCCTGGGACCTTCCGGAGTGGAGAGAGGCTGTTCAATCTCTTGTGCCACCTCAGTTCCCTGGTCTGCTGCGTTTCTTATTGTCTCTCTCCTGTGTCTCTTTTTGTTGCATTATCTTGCTGTGTCAGCTCTCTCCACGGGCCACTTGTTTTTCACCTGGAAGCCCTGGGAATCAAACCCTGGACCTCCTATATGGAAGATGGGAGTCCAATCGCTTGAGCCACATCTGCTTCCCTTCCCATGGCATTTTATAGGAGATCTCTGTAAACTTCCTTCTACAAGCAGGGCAAGTTCTGGGATGAGAAGTGTGCAAGTAATGTCCTAGTTCAATGCCTCATCGCACCACCTGGCAGACTGGGCCAGATATATATGCTCCCAGAATGTGCACAAGTGATACTTTCTTTCCTCCAGAACCAGTACCAAGTATCCATTCTGGGTATACAGTCCAGTTCCATGAAGAGCTAGTGAGCAGGATAGTCCAGCCAGAGCATCAGAAGATTCTACCACTTTTAAGTAAATTTTTCTTGATTCCACATTCTCCCTGTTAATGCATGCTTTTAACTGTTTTCTGGAGCTTTGAGAAAGATGTTTCTGTCATTTTTACTGATCGTTCAAAGCTATATGGGAACACAGAGCCCTGAAGCATCTCATTTTGCCATTTTAATTGGGGCAGGCTATTCTCATAGTCTTTCTGAGAATTTTTTTTTTTTTTTTTTTTTTGGCTTGTGTGTGGTTTACTTCTTATGAATTTTTTCTTCCTTTATTGATTTCAGTCCTTAATTTCATTTTATTGATTTCATTTCCTTCTCTTTTCTTTGGGTTTTACTAGCTACATCTTCTGAAATTTACAAAGGGGAAGGAGAAGAGAGGGAGAGACACAGTAATTGGTGCTAAGAACCTGTACATACAGAATAATTACATCTCCCAGGGGTTTGAATCTTTAATCCTTTTGAATTATACTCTTTTTCCCTAGTAATTTTATTTTTCTACTGAGTTTTACTTTGTATAATTTCACTATATTTAAAACTTCATGTCTTCAAGTGTTCATTTTTTTTTCACATTTTTATTTTTCAAGTTCTCTGTATTCTTATATTTAAAATATATGTCTACTAACAGCATATTGTTATTTTATTTACTTTTTATCTATTCTGAAGATCTATTTCTTTTGATTGGAACATATATATTCATAGTACATTTATTTTAATTGCTATTATATTTTCATTTATATCTACAATCTTGCTAATTGCTTCTATTTTTCTTAACTTCTTTTCTTTTCTCAATTGATTATGTATTCTCTTCTAAGAGTTTCATATTGTCTTATTATGCTCAATGGATAGTGTAGAGACTATATCATCTTTGTTTTAATAAAATCCAACATAGTTTTTCACAAGGCTCTTAGAACATTTTAAATCTATTTTCCTACCATTTGCCCTTTATGCTTTTATTGGTATGTATTTTACTTTATTAGTTGTTGCTACCCTGATGGTAAAATAACTTACATTAAATTATTTTAAGATTTACTTTTATATTCCAGGGTTGAGGATTCAATAGTGTTTCTATAATGTGCTTAAATGTTTGTCTTGCATTGCATTTCTAAGAATTCTCAAAATCTATAGCTGATGTCTTTTTTAAGTTTTGAGTAATTTTCAGTTGTTACCACTTTAAATATTGCTTCTGCTCCATTATTTACTTTCTTATTAGACTACAAATACACTTAAAAATACTTTGGCTATATCCTAGGTACCTCTTTCACTCATTAATATATTATCCGTGTAGTCTATTCTTTTATTTTCCCAAGCTTCAACCTTGGTATTTTCTTTAGTTGTATCATCCTGCAGAGAAATGTATCTTTAATACTATTATTTGTATGTTTTATTTCTAGAATTTATTTTTATTATTTTTGTTTGTTTTCCACTCTCTGTCTTGTGTTTAAATCATTGAATATGTTACTCATTCTTATTTTAAAGTCCTTGCCTGATAATTATCTGAGTCTCTTGAGAATCATTCCCTATTATCAGTTTTCCTCTTGCTTTTCATATAAGTCTAATCTTCTTGTATGGTTGGTTAGTTTTCTACTGAGCTCTAGATGTAGTGTATAGAAATTATAGAGATATATTGAGATTATGAATCCATTATGGGCATTTATTTATTTATGTTCTAGTAGGCAGCAGGACAGGGATTGACCACCTATATTTATTCAGCAATTGTGCTGGTCTAAAGCTTCATTTCAGTATTTGTCATTATTTGTCCACTTCCAATTTCCCCTTCTGTGAAGGGTACAATTCTTTAAGTTCCTCACTTAAAGTCTTGGAGATTTACCCTGGTACCTCATCCTCATCAGGCCCTGAATTTCAATTTGTGTCTCACCAGTTCCCTGAGATTTACTAGCTTTGCTTGATATTTTAGCCTCTTAGCTGCAACATTTGTAATCAATAATCTTCTTAAGGAAAAAAAGCAGTGTCAAATTTGGGCCTCAACTCCCTTGTTTTTCATAATATCTTGGATTATATTCCTGGAAATTCATATTTTATTGGGAACTCTTCAATATCTTCAAATAGAAGTGTTTTTGTTTTAATTGTTTGCTTCATTTTTATTAAAGAAAATTGCAGAAGAAGATTGGTTTGAAATGTCTGATCTGATATCCCCCTTAATAAATATTTCATTTAATAAATATTAGTAAAATCAATGAAAAAAAAATACTGAAATAAAAATAAGCCAGTGACTATCCGATTTAAATTAATTTAATTTAAAACAACCAAGCCAGATAATTTGTCTTTTTACGCATCAGACACACATCTTAGAAACTTCTTCAGAAATGCAGGGCATGGATTTGGTGACTGAAGCTAATTTTATAAAGTAGGATCCCCGGAGATACAAAAGGAACTAGATAATTTTCTCATACTTATGTCAAGAAATTTACTTCAACTTTTGGAATTATAAGATGCTTCTTTTTTCTTGGTCTTTGAGCCTTACTGTCTGATGAATGATTTTAGAAGAAAGGAGAATTAGGAGTCCAATGAATTTATTGCACTGAAATTAAGAATGCCTGTGTTCCATAAGACATTAAGAATTCTTACAAATGTTACTACTGAACCGGAGGTTTTTAGATATGTGAAGAATATTCTCATGGAAATAAATTAGGTAGTTAGGGCATTTGATGCCTATCTAGTGAAGCATGTAATGTCCTTCTAAGCAATATGCATATTTAGTTCTGGTCCTTGCTGGCAGGAGATGAAGTAGCAAGACGCTGGTCTGCTGATTAAGCTTTCCCTAGAAGTAGTCAAAATTCATGAAATATAGCCTATGATCCAGTAACCATTTCCCCCATTAAAATAGCATTACAAATATTGATTAAATAGTAATTAGCTATGCTTTTCATTGTAGCATTAAAAGAAGTATCTGAGAAAAACCTCAGGATACATTCCTTATTTTAATTTTTTTATTACTTGTTGATCTAATTTTGGATTGTAAATTTGGATTATAAACATTTTTGCACTCATTCCCGTCAGTCAGATCTCATCACACATTCTAGAGTGAGCGATAACTTTTATCTTAGAGAAAAACTTTTTAGGTGGGCTACATAAGTGCTTGTTTTTAACTTGCCTTAAATCTTCTATACAGACAGGCTTTGAGTTTGGGCTTTTACAACAACAACAAAAAAGTACTTTACATAACTCCCCCCTTCAAATATCTATGGATCCCAAATAATGCAAAACAGCAAATTATGCTGCACACCAGGACTCAAAAGTGAAATTTTGTTGTTTTTGTTGCTTTAGATAATTTATCTACCCTCCTTTCAGCAACCTCTTGCTAGGCCTTTTATTTTCTTTACTTATTAATTGGTTTTTGGTAAAATAATTCACATACTTTTTTAAACTGCACACTTTCAATTTTTATACTCTTATTGTTGTCATAAATACAGGAATCTCCCTCCAAATAGGGGCCAGTTATATTCCTAAAAAGTAACATGTGAGAAAAAAAAAAAACTTGTTTGGCAAGAACAAGTTATCAAAAATAGATTTGGTAGAAATTAATAAAGGAATTACATATATAAAGGCACTCACAGAGACAGAGTAAACTAGAATTTTAGAAGGCATCTGTTTCCACAATAAATAAGATGCACTGGCATTAAAAACCTGTTTCTGCAGGTAACCATTCTCTTTAATCTTTATTCACCCTCTTAAATTTTGGGAAAAATGTTGATAGCTTTTTTTTTCTCTTTTCGTCCAAGGCAGATTTTCCAAAGTAAATGGTATTATGCAACTGCATGATTTTTAAAGTCCTTTTAAAAACTAGTTCTTGCTAGATTAAAATTTGATGTCATTTTCATTAACATGCTTTCTTGTACCCTTGCCACCGAAACCTCATTCATTCATTTATTTTGCAAATTATAGCAATATGCTTATACCCCTGCCTGGCCTTTTCATGGAATTACTGTGACACAGAGGGTGCTTTTTTCCTGACCTGCTCTTCTAGCCATTCCTATGAACCCAAACTCATGGTCTACACTAAATCGGACACATGTGAAAATGACTGAGGATTTACACTTTTGCAATGCAAATACCAAGCAACGTGGCACACCATGTTGCTGAGCTAAAACTAGGATTTCACACTTATGTCTTGTCAAATCTATTGATGGATCCGGAGATCAGGCTGAGAGTTTCTGTTTGTGTTTATTTTAACAGGGTGGAGATGGCTGTAAGGAGTGTGTAGGGCATGTGTGAGTGCCGTCTCGAATGCTGGTTACTGGGCTTCCCTTTATGGACTCAAGCATGTATAAGGACAAACGCAGACAAAATCCAAAGCAGCAGGACCCGTGAAAGATAGCTTTTGAAAGCTGAAAATGAAAGCATTCTTCTAACTCTGTGTGTCACAAGTCATCCTACCTAAAAGCATCTCTCCAGGTGAGACTGCAGGGAAGATAGTACCACGTTGATACTTCAGGATTTAATCCTTTCAGGGCGCAAGGTGATTTGAAAATTGGCAGAGCTATCAGCATTTTCATTTTGGCCTTGCAATCTGCAGGCAAGAGCTCATGGGATGAAATGAAATAATGCAAGAGGTCAGTTTGTGTGTTGGTAAAAAAGAGCCTTTGGTGAAACCCTAATATTTTGCAGAGCACTGAGGTTTTGTGGAGTGAAAGTTAAATTTGGACAATTAGAGTTAATTTAAAACTATTAGCTGGGTAAGCCTAAGAAAGATGTGCTGTTTACATCAAGCTACATTAGGTTTATTTGTATGATGACTTTCCAAGTGTGATGAAAAGCCAATTATTATTTTTAAAAAATTGATAGTCTCCTGATCAAATCTTTTTCCTGGTAATATACAATTCCAAAGTAAACTTGTTTTATTGAAAATAATTAGATGTTATGCGAAGAAGCTTCAGTTTGCTTATCTCTTGTAGCGCTAGGACTTTCCCTCTAGCTGCAGTGGAGTGCTGATTGGGCAGATAGGCTGGAATGCCGTGACATATGAAAGCAAATCAGGGGGATAGCTGGGGAAAATAGAGTCTGTGGCCCCAACTCTTCTGCTACTAAGAATCTGATTTTGTATTTTAAAAAGTTTCTCCAATAGTAGTTACTTCCAGGAGTGGGGTTGTGAGATAAAGTGGGATATGGTGGAAACTACCATTGGAAAAAAGTACACATGGAGATTCTAAGCAATCAGAAATTTTCAATTTTTGAGCCAGTTATTGGCTCATGAGGGTTTTGTGGCTGCTCCTGTGGTTATTATATATCTTTAAGATGATGTACATATTATATATGTTACAGGTATGATTATTTTATTTTCAATAAAAATGTAAAAATGATACTCTAAACATGTTTCAGATATGCAAGCAAGTTTGGGAATCTAGTGAAATAAATGAAGAATTATCTAGAGAAAAATCAAGGTTTCTCTTTATTATGAATTTGTCAGAGGCTCCTATGAAACTTCTTTGAAATAATTAAACAGAAAATGTTTTAAATAGAATTTTGGGAGATGGAACCACTCTGAGACATCTAGCAGAGGTTTAGGGAGGTTAAACCACAATTCTTTGGTGTGTGAGCTTTAGCATAAAAGGATGATGATTGGATTGAACAATTACCTGCCCCTCCCTATCAGGGTCCATAAGGAAGCCATGGACCTTTATTTCCCCATAATTTAGCTCTAACTCTGTCCAAGCAAAAATTTCAAGCTCAGGAAAATGAGAATTGAGAAATTGTCATTACAATGAGGACTCAAAATAGTTCAGAAGAATACAGTCTTTCAAATTCCTGGATTTAAAACATATGTAATAACTTTGTTTTGGGAGTACAAGGGCAATTTTGTGCATTTGGAATGGAGCAAAATGCCAGTAAGATCAATAATCTGGCCTCAATATATTCTCCAAGATCAGAAAGAGCATTAGTTAAAGCACATGTTTCCACACACACACACACACACACACACACACACAATTTGAGAGTAGGTCTACTCGGAAAGACAAATTAAGGAAGACCACAGATATCAGAAGTTGGAATCATATTTATCAGTATTTGTACATTATTATTTCATTACCCTCTGCCTCTTAAGGATGTTTTTCATTGGGTATAATATTTCTAAGTACATTTCTATCAACCTATAGACTACATGCAGAAAATCGCACAGGTAGCATGGGGATATTTTACAAAGTGAACACACCTAGCTCAAGGTGGAGTAAATTACTAGTCCAGCTAAAAGCCCCTCTTGTGCCAACTTCCATCCACTGCACCCAAAGATAACTACTTTCATGCCTTTCAGACACTTCCATTAGTTTTGTCTCTTTTTTAACTTTATATAAATGGAGTCATGATATGTATTCTTTGGTATCTGGCTTTTTTTGTCCAATGTTATATTTATGAAATGCATTCTTGTACACGTAAATCATTTACTTGTGTTCACTGTTGTGTACTATTTCACTGCATGAATATAGTGGAGGTTATTGCTCTTTCTAATCTTGATTTAAGGGCATCTTTCAGTTTTTGATTCTTACACATAATGTGCTATGAACATCCCTATGCATAGGGATTTTTAATGAACATATGTTTACATTTGAGTTTTGTTAAGCTACCTAGGAGTAGAATTATTGGTCATAGGATATAGATGTCTTCAGCTAGACTAGCATATATACTCTCCATTTTACAGCGTGGTTGTGCCAATTTATATTTCCACCAATAATGAATGAGAATTCTAATTGCTTCACATTCTTGCCTATATTTGTATTGTCTGATTTTAAGTTTTTGATTTGGATTGCATTGAATCTATAAATCACTTTTATGAGTATTTACATACTTATAAATTGGGTCTCCAATCTATAAACTGGAGCCATTCCTCCTTTATTTTTCTTAGTCCAGCTACAAATAAGAAATGAGTATTTAAATTTTTAAAAACCCTCAAACTAGGGAAATATTTATTGAAAAGTATATAAGACACCTATCTTATATAGTCACATTTTTGGTTCCATTAATCTTTTGAAATTAACTGTCAGTGGCTTGTCAATCAGGGCTGTTGCCTGCTTCCCTGGAGGAAAAGAGAAAAGCCCATTGGGGCTGGCTGCTCTTTCTTCCATCAAATACATTTTTCCAAATGTCTAGTACTCTGAAACTTTCATAGAATGAAGAGATAGGCATTTTTTCATGCCCTCCAGACCAAATAGACAAAAATAGGATATAATTTTTACTTTATGGTAACAGTAATCTAGATTTTCAGGTTTAATGCATTTCTCATCTCAGATTGTGTCCAACTTTTTTGTCCAATCTAGATAACTAAAAATACATTCTGTGAGTACATCATGAAATTAGAGTTCCAGATATATCTTTTCAATAATATGAAACTGACAGTGACAGTGGTCAAACCTTTCCCAATATTAGGTAGTCTCTTTGGAGAAATCAACGTCAAAAATGAAATTCTCTTCCTTTTGTATGAATAATTTTTTTTTTAATTGAAGAAAATTAATTTTTCCTCTAAATTCCCATTCCACTTATTATTAGCTAAAATGATTTTTCTCTGTAGCCTCTGTACACAAACTTTAAAGTTCCAAAGACTGCTCTTTCTTCATCAGAAGGGTTTGTAGCTACTTTTGTACCTCCACAGTTTAATTTACTATGTATTTTTTCAGTCCTGGTTATTTGTGAGTTTAAACCCCAATTTTTATCCACTTACCAAAATAAAACAATTTTTTTCTCTTTCATATATCAGCCTAATAATAATCCTGATCAATAAGCAGTCAAAGTTTCTTACTCACAGAGTGAGAGGATGGGGAAAGAATGGGTGTAAGCACATCCCTGAAGTAATGTGCATTTATGACACTCAGTTTTCATTTTAAGAATTCGCCACATAGCTCCACACCAATGGAAGATGAGTTAAGGAATCCACTCCCTGGCTGGGCAACATCTCTGTACAGTAAAAAAAAGGGCAAAGATTTTGTCTCCCTGCCACTCCAAACATGTTCACTTTTTTCTGAAGTCCCAAAGGCCCAATGGAGCATATATCAATTATCCTGCTTCAGTCCCAGGTCCACACAGTGTGGTACTGTTGTCAGTTGGGAATCACAGCAGAAACTTGGTGGGGTAGTGTGGGAAAGCAAGAGAGAAATGGTGAGATTTCCCTGGTCTCAGGAACACCAAGATATCATTCATCAGCACTACCATCCCCCCCCACACACACATACCAATTCTCCAGAACCCAATAACCTTTAGCTATTTCATAGAACTATTCAATTATGAAATGAATTATGCTATCATGTGCTTCCAATCCAACCTTGCATAGACCAAGATTTCCTTTGCCTAGAATTGCTTTGTGACTATTTTTGAAGTCTAACAAAAAGTATCATGGCCTCAAAATATGCTTCTTTTAGTCCTCTGTTGCCACTGGCTTTTTCCAAGTGTGTCATTAGAAGTCCTGTGCTATTTATTCTTTGCCAAAGCTTTGCTTTCCCAGCTATTTCCTTCCCCCCAGGCCTTGATTTACTCCAGTGACCATATGAAAATCATTTTTACCATCTATTTTCTTGTTGCAAAAATATTTATGATACGATTATTTCAGCCCTGAAAGAACACATGTTAATGAGAAGATGTAAACAAAAAGCCAACATTTAATAGAAAACAGAGAATACAATTGGAATGGGTAATCTGGTGCCATCTATCAAAACCTGGTAACAGGATGCCAAAACTTTAACATTCATGGCTCAAAAAATATCTTACCTGATTCTATCCATTTTTTACTCCACCCTGTGGATGTTTGAAGGCAGGGAATAGTGGAATTCTTCCAGTAATTCAGAGTCGATGAAGAAAAATTCTATCTCTAGGAAGACCAAATCCACAATTGCTGAATTTAAGGTCTTGGGAAAAAGGTTCTTGAACTCAAAATACATTTTCTTTCTAAATATAGTTATAAAAGCCCAAGCTTATTGTTACCAAATGATACAGCAATGAGTACTCTGCAAATAATAATAATTATTATTATTACAATAACAACTGACATATTGGAGCATTCATTGCATGTCAGGTCATCTCCTTAGTTGTTTACAAATAAATTTCAAAGGTCCCATTCATAGCCTCATTTATACATGAGGGTGAGGCTCAATTTCTCAGAGTAGTGCTTCTGGATTTGAACCCAAGCAGTCTGACTGCAGGTTTAGGTAAAAATTGTCACCCTTACTTTCTGTACATGAAGGAACTCATCCTTATTTCAGGTACTATTAAGTTAGGAACAGAAAAGTTAGATCAATCCTGTTGGCTGACGGGTCTTCCTAAATCAGAAAAATACCTGAGCCCACTTTACTTACCAAGATTCTTGGGAAGACGGTGATAAAGGCTAGCTGACCCAGATGCATTCAAGGAGGGAATGGGAAAGGTAGAGTTAAATAAGCACTACCTGTCCTAAGATGCCAGAATCCCCCCGGCCTGTTTCACAGTTGGGAGATAAAAAACATACAGAATCAGGAAGAGAGCAGGAAGGAATTCATGCTTTCTAAGGGTAGTGGGCAGAGTTCTCTTGCATTAAGAGTTTGGGAAATTCTAAAGATGGCTTCCCAAGCTTTCTGTCAGCTGTTTATTCACACATTAATCTAGGCACTCTGTGAAGGCGCTTTGCATTTTTAAGTCATCATCTGGGCTTATTCTGTCCTAGTGGAACCATTGTAATTGCATCAGCCCTAAAAGTAGAAGAAGTCAGAAGTAAGGGAGAGTTGAGGCAGAGGAGGACAACAGAAAAACATGAATTGTGAGAAGAGCTTGATGTGCCCTTGTTGGCTCTGAGATGCAGAGGGTGTCAGGACCAGAGAGATGCTTCCAAGAGCAAAGGGTAGCCCTAAGCTGACAGCCAGCAAGGAAACAGGCACCTCAGTCCTTCAGCTGCAAGATATCAGGTTCTGTAAGCAGTCTCAGAGAGACTGGAAACAGATTCTTCCCAGAACTTCTCCCTAATTGTGGGCCAACAGCTTGATTTTGGCAAGCCAGTTCAGAGAACCTGGATTTCTGACTTACCGAAATGTGAGATGATAAATTTGGTTGTTTTAAGGCACTACATTTGTATTGATTTGTTATAGCAGTAACAAAAAAAATGGCCCAGTCAGTATTTATTTTCTGCTCTTTCATTTGTGGAGAGTTAGGGAAGAGGCTAGGAAAAGTTGTTCTTTTGTGGAAAGGAGAGTTGTATTGTCTTCTCTTCACATAGTTATGGATTTCCTTCATTTTTCCTAATGGCTGCAAGGAAGTCCTCTATTACAAAAAATATTTTAGAGAATCTTCTTGAACAGATGCCTTTATATGACTTTTTAAAATAATATAGATTCATAGTGAAATATTTAAAGACTCAAATGGTATGCAAATTTGATTAAATCAAATTTCCCATGAAAAATTCTACCAATTTTCATTCCAACCAGCCAAGAATAACAGAGCATCTTTCTTCTTTACCTTGTCAGTAATGTCAGATTATCAGTTGTATAAGTGTTGTAGTTCTCTTCTCCCATATATTTTCTTATTTAATTTTGTTTTAAATTTTCATATATATTACAAGGTCTTTTGTTGAATTTGCATCTTGCCTATGATCACTGGGTTTTCGATCTTGCTCAGAAAAGTATTATTATTATTTTTTCAGTTCTTCTTTCCCTCTTTCTTTTTATTTATTTGTTTGTCCCTTGGTCAGTATTTCCAGGCACTTACCTTTTTATTTTTCAGTTTTCAATAAACATTTTTTGTTTTCTATTAACTTCATTTCTGTTTATAATTTGGTTGTTTTTTTTTTAACAAATAAATTTTATTGATACATATTAATAAAGCATAAATCCATCTAAAGTGTACAATCAATGGTATTTGGTATAATCACATATGTGTGCATTCACTTCAATCATTCTCAGAGCACTTTCATTAATTCAATAATAATAATAATAAACAAAAAACAAACAACCTAAACTCATCATGTCTCAATCTCTCAATGCTTCCCCTGCTGTAAATAGCTGCTATTCTTTTTCTTTCTCTCCAGTATACTTGTATTTATATTTTGTAGAAACAGTCTTATATATGCAATATTACCCATATTCCTGTTTTAAATGAGGTTTTACTATCTTATAGAGTCCCATGTTACACTATAACTGGGTTTTGAAGTCCCTTTACTTTTAATAAATTTAATATGTTTCATTATGTCAAGATTTGTGGGTTGTATACATATATCATATCTTTTACATGATTTTACTTGAGAGCCTTCTATTTCCCTTTACTTATAATGTCATTTTTATTTATAAATATAATATGCAGATACATTTTTATTAGCATGGAGGTTATGTGAACATCTTTCCAGGCTGTACATTTTCCATTGTTGGATTGCATATAATTGCATGTATTATATAAAATTGGATGGGTGCATTAAACATTTGATCATTTCCCTACTGGTAAATAATTTGATAACTTCTAACTTTTTGTTGTACAACAATTCTACAATTAATATCATTGCACCATAACACTACATACTTGTGATTTTCTTGCTGTAGAGTAGATCCCAAGAGGTTGAATTGCTAGGTCAAGACGTATCCAAACATATGTGCCTGTGTGTATATGACTTAAGAAATCTTTTCCAATTTGCCTTAAAAAGATGGAATCAATGTTTCCACCAAGACAGTATGATATGTCCATGTGCATTCTCACCTCATATACTTTCATATTTGCAAGACTTATAGGCTAACAAGTGGTAATTTGTTTGCATTAATTTTCAATTATTTTATTCGCAGTAAATTTGAGTATTTTTCATTGGTTTATTTGGGCTAAGAGTTTTATTTGCTTATCAGTTGTTTCTGTTCCAATTTGATATTCAGCTTATACTGCCTGGATTGGGCCTGTTGTCACAATATAGAAAAATTATATCTTGGTAAATAGTCTCTTTCCTAAGCCCACAGGTGTACCCTGCTGCTTTGGCCAGCCCCTGTCATGGGTCCCCAATCTCTAACAACTGAACTGGCATAGCAGGATTTCCCAAACTGAAGAGCTTGTGCTACTGACAAAGCTAGCACTTGGTGATGTCAGTGTTAGTACTTTACCGTTGTTGAATATTTTTTGATTATTTCTGAGTAGAAGATCCTTGTATAAAAATAGAAATGCCATTTAAGTGATTATACATGATTAAAATTTTTCTCTACAATCCATCATTTGTGTTTTAACTATCTTACATTTTTATGATATCTTAACTTTTTAACTTAATTAGTTCTGTCAATTATTTTAATGGATTTTATCTTTCATTTCTTGATTAGGAACAATTTCCCAACAGGGAATTAAAAAGATTTTAAAAATATCTCCTCTTTCTTGAAAAGTCTTTTATTTGCATCAAAATCTTTTTGTTTTCTTTTTTCAGTTTATCTCCAAGATTGTGTTATTATTTTAAATTTTAAGTTTTGGCTATAGCTTGTTTATTAATCTTAGATTAGTGAACTGCAGTATGTTTTTTCTATTGCTATACCTTAAAATGAATTTTAGTAGTCACTTGGGGAAACTATATCAGGAGCTCTTCTCTATTGATAATTTAAACCAAAAATCATACAAATGATATTTATGGTAATTCATTATGTGGGCTCATCTCACAAGATTCAAATATTCTGATAATAATATCCTTTTATCATCTTTTGAAAGACTAAAGGTATTGAAAAATAGATCATGCACATGTAAATAAAGTTGCATCTACCACTAAGCATTGTGCTTTTACTTTGGTCAAAAATATCTGTACTTAGTTGTCAATGAGTAGCAATTAGGCTGATGGCAGACCCTTCTGCTAGAAGCAGGAAAATCAAATGAGACTTGTGTACATCCTCTACTGGTGTGTAAAAAACAGGCAAATGGACATGAGAAGGACTAAGCTAGATTAAACTAACACCTGCATAGTTCTTCTCACGTGCAGTTGTCCAAAAATGCCTTATCTGTGCTGAAAAAATAATAGGAGGACCATGAAGATTTATTGTACCCTTTGTCCATTTGCTTTCTGGTACAAGATACGTCAAGGTCAAATTGTATCTTATTTTCCCCCAAACTGGAATTCAGCCATTTCTCAAAAGTGTCTAGGTCCATTTTAGTGGGAAATTGAATCATAAGCCATGATTTGGGAACTTACTTCTGGTCTAAATATTGATACTGGGGAGACATTGCTTTTAGGCCATTTCAACAGACAGAACTAGAAGATCTGCATCTCTATATCTATCTATTAACATATCTACCTGTATATATATATATATCTATAGATATTTATATAGATATATATATATATATTCAAATCTTGAGTACATACTGATATTATCAATTAAATTCAATTAAGACTCCAGCCATATTGAATTAAGGCAAATTCTCTCTCAGTTTGGGGACATCTGAACTAACATCCTCAAGGGTCTTATTTACAAATGGGTTCACATGCACAGGACTAGGGAGTGATGACCTGAACACGCTTTCTACAGAGGACATGGTTAAAGCCCTAATAGGTAGTGGTTGTGGCATGCTAGGAAGAAATTCTGGGGATCTTTTCATCAAGGTGACAAAGACAGAAGGAAGTACTTTTCATTCTAGATTGAGACACTTTCTCTACACCTGAAACAAATAATGAAATTCATAAAACATAAAATTTTGAGCTCTTAAAATAGTGTGAAGACATTCAGTCACTCAACAGCAGCAGGTTGTATTTATCCACTGAGGCAGTCTGACAGTTCCAACATAATTTGAAAGTGGTGGAGTCACTGGTCTGAGGTGGTCTCCTTCCACCATCCTGAGCTCATTTGTTTTAGCCTTAAAGGCACACAATATCAGTGAAGATCCAAACCTTCACTCAGGAAAGCTGATAATGTTTAGACTAGACTCTTAAAAATGGCTCCATGGTCAAATGTGTTTTGGAAATATTGGATTAAGTATATTTAAATTATTTCTATATACAGAACATTTTTTGAGCCTATAATGTGGTGATGTTCAATTGAGAATGTGAGGGAGAAGGTAAGAATAAGGCCTGCAACCTTATTCAGACTTTGCTACTAGGAATCTTCTTTTCGGTGTTGGAGGGGGGGGGTGTTGGGGAGGGGGTACCTCTTGATCCTCGTGGGCCTCATATTTTTCCAGAAACCCTGCGCTATCACCATGAACTACTTTTTCCTAGGAAGTAGAGTGTTTCTTCCTATTTATTGATTCAGATAATCTGTATGACTGTTATTTAAGACTGCATAGAAATAGATCATATATAAGAAGAAAATCTAAGACAACCCACGGTTTGATCTTGCATTTGAAAGGAAAGAATGCATTCTTGGAGGGAATGGACCAGAATTAGTGGAATTAATGGGGATTGATTTGAGGCTAAAGAATGGGGAGAGGTTACATGAGAGAGAATGCCAGCAGTAGTTGATGGAAAGGGAAGCAAGAGGTTGATATAGAAATCAAAAGAAACATTACATTAAAGTAATGAAAAATGAATAAATTTTAATAGGATTTAAATTTTTTAAATTTTAATTGGATTTTAAGTTTTCACGGACCATTCTTAGCAGAGAAGTAATCTAAAACATAACCAAGGGCATGAGATTTAGAATCAGACCAAGCATTTTCACTTTCCCATTCTCCACTTGCAGGCTTTGAGAGTATCTCTTAGCCTATGCCTCAGTACCTACTCTGCAAATGGGGATAATAATAGCACCCAGTTCATTGAACTATTGAATAAAGCGCTGATACAAACACTTGCCTTGCCTAAAGTAAATATCAGTAAATATTATGTTATTATTACTCTAATTGGTGATCATATTTTCATTGAATCATTTCTTATCTAACCAAAATCTTAGTAATTCTTTAGCCAATATGAATTATTAGTCAACAGAAAGTTCAGATGTCACACTGAAGCTTTCTTTCCCACAAGTCTTTTATGTAAAATGGTTTCCTTTACTTATGTATATACATATGATATATGAAATACATATAGCAATTATCTGAATTTGGTTTATTGAGATTTTATATATTCACAGAAACATGCACTGGCCATGTTTTCCCAACCTGTTTCAGACCATGTTCTTTGCTTGCATTTCTTGCATTTCTTTTAAAGGATGGAGAGAGAGATTCTAATTGCCAGCACATTCACTTTTTCCTGTGTCCTTTGTTTCTAGCTCCCCAAATCAGCACTGTAGACCCATTTGATGCCCTTTGTCTTTGCTGACATTTGTTTGGCTTTGTCTTATATTTGGTAGTGCACTGTGAGAAATGTCCCCTCTGAGGAATCTTCAAAGATCATGTTTCCTTTATTGAAGAGATCTTTGTTCTAGTTACATTTTTCACAAGTATAACTTGTCTTGAATCACTTCATGACCTTGACAAGATTTAGAATCACAGAGCCTTATCATTCGCACGGACCTGAGGGGATACCCAGTCCAACCCAATACAGAAAATTCCCTAAACATTCCCGAAAAATAACTATGCCGCCCTGTGTGTATTCCCACAGTAATAGGGTGCTCAGTAAGTCATGAGGCACAAATCCTGTTTTTGACTAGCCATAAGAACATTCTATTCTTAGATAACATGTGCCTCCTTACAACTTCTTTTTTTCTTTTTATCTTTATTAGAGAATTTGTGGATTTACAGAACAATGATGTGTAAAATGCAGGATTCCCATATACCACCCCAACAACAACACTTTGCATTGTAACCCTGGTAGTAACTCAGGGATTGAATGGCTGAGAGGAATACTGTAGAATGGGAGAACCCCTTTCAGTTACTACAAAAAATGTAAATGAAATGGAGCTTTAATCTTTCAATAGCCTCCTGTATTTAATTATGAGTTATTTCTGGTTAAGCATCGCTGCTCTTGAAAGTGGCTAGAACTAGACATTCTAGATATGATTTGGTGTACAAAAAAATTTGTGATACATGCCCAAAGATTTACAAACCACCCATCAAATATTTTCTTTTAAGCTCCATTCCTTTTAATTATTAATCACTTAATTCATTTATTTTCCAATCACCTAATAGAGTTCTCTCACATTAAGTCAGTGACTAACTAACGTTACTAGAGCAGGTCTAGAGTTTTTTCATTTATCAAAGTGGAAAAATAAATCTGACCCAACTTTACATAACAGAGGACATTACTCAGATCATAAAGTGTTATTGCATCCTTTTATTAAACAAGATATTGTTTTAATTCATATTACAATGTATGTCTATGTGTATAAAAAATGATGGTTTAATATTTTTCCACGAAAGCAAAATGCTGGAAATTACACTCAATGTCAGTAGTAGCTAACCTTCAGTATTATTACTCCTTTGTAAGTATTGACTCATGTAATCCTTAGAAAAGTTCTTCCTGGAGGGGACTAATTGTATCCCTATTTTATGAATGAGGAAAACAGGTATATGGAGAGAAAGTAGCATGAGTGAAGTTTGAAACCATGTTGGGTCCTAAAATTTCTATGTCCTTAGTCTTAATGCTGGAGTTCTTTTTTGAATACTGCAGTAACTACCCATAACACATATGTGCTAAGTACATGGCACATGTTCCTTGGCATTGTGAAGAGGGCAACTGGAAGCTTACGGATAAGAACAATTGAGTGACAGGGGGATATTAGATGATACACATAGAAAACAAGAGAAATTGTGAGATCTTTCTAGAAAGCATTGTATCTTGACTCTCTTGAAGGGTAGCCCAGCTACTCTGACTGCTTGTGTTCTTAGTAAATGACAGCTTTCCATAACTTTTACCATAACTTTTCATGACCCCAAACAGAAACTCTACCTGTTCCCATTCCCCCTGCCCCCTAGCCCCTGGTAACCTCTCATCTGTTTGCTGTCTTTCTGAATTTGCTTGTTCTAGATACTTCATATAAGTGAAATCATCCAATAGTTATCCTTTTGTTTCTGGCTTAGGTATTAAAATATTGAAGGTAATATGGCAACCCTTTAGCACATATTTGAAAAAGAAGTTTATTGAAAACTTTCCAGCTTTAAATAGAAGGTTCACAGTCAAAAGCATATAGTAAAGATGTCATTTTAAAGACACCCTTTGCTTTTAAAGTATACTTCAAAGTTAACTCTTCTCCAAAGTCTGTAATCACCAGCCATTTTTAAAGCAAATCAGATACTGCTTGTGACGGCACTTCTTTAAGGGTGGGAGATGCTATTTGCAGACTTTGGGTTGTGACTACTATAAGTAATTGCATAATGTCACTGCTTCATACTGGTCGAATAACTATACCTTGCACCCGGCATGGAAGAGATGGCTTGAATGGTAATGCTTTGGAATGTTTTTTTTTTGATAATATTCCCTGTGCACTCTTAACAGACAGCAAGCCTGAAAGCCAGAAAGAGAAACACAGAGCAACCTGATATTTATACTCAAATTATACATTTTATAATTTGTTTTGCTGCCTATCTACAATGCAGCACTTTAGATATTTGTTTTATGTTAATGTCCATGGTTTTATCAGGCACTCAGAAGAAGGTACCTCTTTAGACAGTGTCAAATTTGAACTTATTTCACAGCCAGTCTTTCTAAACATACCATTGGTAAATAGAAGTCTCTTTTCTCACGGGGTTCAATGATCACTTCAGAAGCATCAATTTTACTGCTGATTGGCAGGTAGATTCCAGTTTTTACAGGAAGCCTGCAGGAAAGCCTTCTGTAGGTCAGAGAATAATATGAAAATTGAGCTGGACCCAAATGATTTTATGGGTGTAAAAACTCCAGGTCCAAGAGGACAGCCAGAAAATCATCCTCAAAGTTAAGTTTGAGCCTAATGTATTCATTTTACAAATTAAGATCTTAAAATAAGAATTTTGCTAAATATAGGTTAGTAATGAATTATACTTAATAATTGTAAGTGAAAATTGAGGGAAGGTTTATTAAATATTTCTTAAGCCATGTGGAAGATTTAGCCAGCGTATCTGGTGATTAGTTAAATCATGAGTAAAATTCAAAAGGCTGAAATTTTCCCAACTAACAATGCAGTGAAATGTGATTTAACCATTTTGATATAATGAGTATACTTTTTTCACCATGTGACTTGTACTTCATAAAGATGGATTTGTTCAAATTCTTTTCTATTAAAGAGGGTTTCAGAAGATGCAAATGTGAATGCTACAAAATAGCTTCCACATTCTAGCTCCATTTCAACACTTGAAATCAATGGCATTACCATAAAAAATGGAGTAAGGAAGAACCAGGAAAAGTAAATCACCAAAGTGTCATATACACTGCTTCTCACCCCATAGCAATCCTATCTCCTCCTGATGATCCAGCTAAATGACACCTGACCCAATGGTCAGCCCTTTTCTTGCCCACTGACTCCTTAGCAAAAAATTCTCAAGGACCCAGGATGCACCAGCTGCTTACTGTTTGAGAGGACTATCTCTGCACTCCCTAGTGTTTCCCTGGTAACAAGGAGCTCTAATCCTGCAGAACACAGAGCTGTGGAGAAGGGAAGCACAGAATACCCAAGGGATCACTTGAATTGATGGCATGTAGAGCTTTGAGCTCTTGCTTCTTGGATCCATGCATTCTACTCTTTGGGGAAACAGTCCCACAAAATGGCTGTGGAGATCGAATTATATATCCAAGGAAAGACAAGTTCTTAGTCTTAATCGACATGCCTATAGGTGTGAAACCATTCGTAAATGGTAATTTTGACTATTTTAAGGGTGTGGACTCACTTGTGAATAGGATCTTGGAAGGTCCTATTTATAAAAGGTTCAAATGAACCAGAATGAGGACTTAGGAAAAGAGGAGCCAGAAGTCAGTGTGGAGTGAAGTGGTACACAGTGTCATGAGAGCACAGGCTCAGGCAAAACAGAAACTTTCAGCAAATGACTGCTTTATTACTTACACAGCACAAAAGTTCCAAAAGGTCAGTGGAGGAGACTCTCTCACAGCCAGTATCCTGGGAGGCCACCATTTGGGTGAACGTCAGTGGATGGCAGGTTTGCAAGCCCCAGTTCACATTCGAGGAGCGAGACTCCTATTCTGCCTGAGAGTGAAGTATTTATCCACCCCAAGGGGAGGGAGCCCTGCCACTGCAACTGCCCATCTTGGTAAGCAGCTGTGGCTGCTGGTTCCTGGTTTCTGTGTTTATGGTTGGTTTGGGGCTTTCCATTAAATCTGACATCTCTCCACTGGGGACTTCCCCAGCAGTCAGCAGAAACTAGGAAGAACAGGCACAATGAGACAGATTGCCATGTGATGGGAGGCAGAGATGCAAACCACGGAACTCCAGGGATTGTGGCAAGTGAACAGACTTCCAGGAGAGAGCATGGACTCACCAGTGCCTTGGTTTTGGACTCCTAGCTTCTGTAACCATGAGCTAATAAATGCTTGCTAATTAAGCCAGCCCCACTGAGTAATATTTGTCATAGAATCCTGGTAAACTATGCCAATAGTCATTGATTCCAAGGGCATACTGCATCCTGGAAAGATGTTGCCCTGTCCTTATAAAGAATTGCCTCCAAGCTGGAGCACTAGCTGTGCCTTTGACCAGACCATTCCATCATTTTATCAGAGTAACAGCTGTTGTTCTATACAAACAGTGATGCTTTGGGGATGAGAATCTGGATCATACCAGATGAACTACCAAGAAAATAGAGGTGCTGAAAGTGAAGGGAATCTAGAATGGATAGTAGAGGAGGGAGACAGTGAATATCCATTGTGACCTTGGCACCAGATGCAAAGGCAGAGGTTGTAGCTCTTCCCATGAACCTTCCTCTGTTATAACTTACAGAATGAAAGACCCTCTAGAATCTTGCAGAAGCTGCTCCAAGAACTTATACAAAGCAATGGATAAGGCAGTGCAAGCTATGGGTTGTGACAGCTGTTCTGAGCTGCCACTCAGGTTCCCCATGGAGTTTCCCTGAGAGTCACCCATCTTCTGGGAATGCTATTGAAAGGCAGTCCTCAGCTGTAAGCCCTCTTTGGAAATTTATGAGGTCAACTGTTTCACTCAAGGTCATTTCTCCTTCCAAGGGCAGCCAGAATTCAATGACTGATCAACAAACAGTATAAATCCTCAGCCTTCTTGCCTCAACTCTATAAACTCTTAAATGCCAGGCTTAGCTCCAGAGCTCCCTAAGAATTGGCTGAAGATTTCACTGGGACTGAGTAACAGCTCAACCTCTCCTTCTGTCCAATCCTGCTTCCTTCTCTTATCTTCTACAGATATAGACACAATACTAATACTTAGCCTGCTAGCAGATCTCTATACCAGATTCTGCTTCCCAGCAAAACCAACATGACAGGTTTATTTCTTATTGCTTCCTTTAGCTATCTCCAATCTCCTGCTAGAAACATCAGGGAATGGTTTCATTTCAGTTATTGTAATTTTTAGTTCTAAAATTACAGTTTGGTTCTTTCTTTGGAAAAATAAAAATGTTTCCATTTATATCATGAGGCTCCCTAGTTATTCACTTATTAAAACAATATATTCCTATATTTTTTGAAAAAAAAAAAAAAGATATAATAGCTGCTTTGTGTTTGTCTATGAAGTCCAAATTCTGAGCCTTTAGGATTTAATTTATATTAAATGATTTTTCTCCCTTAATTACAAATTAGAATTTCCTTTTCTTTGTAATTACACATTACAAATTAAATTGGACATTTTGGATAACAGTCAAAATAAAGAATCTAGGTTCTGATATCTTTATAAAAAAAAAATGTTGATTCATGTTTTAGCAGTTAATTCAATTACTGTCTGATGTCCTAGTTCTTCGTAAAGTTGATTGTATGTGTTTTCCAAGTCCTTCTAATTTTAATAGACTCAAACTCCAAATTTCCTGAGATCTAATTGGAACTGGAATTTCCCTTTTGTTGGGATGGGTTTAGAGTAGATTTTTCTCTAGGGTATGACCATACTGCTTTCCTGTTCTCTCAGCAGACCATGATGGGTATTTTTAAAATGTTAAATGAGATCTGCAATGATCCTAGCTTTGCTCTAAATCTACTGTCTTGTAGACACTCTCAACCTTTAACCTTTGCTCCCTGGCAAACCTGGAGTGGCTCCCACTACCAAGGTGCAGCCTAACTCTTGGGCATGGCTTTGTAGGGAAACTGCTCATGTGCTCTCTTCTCTGATGCTCTGCAGACCACAGCTGCTTCAGCTGCCCTGGAGTCTGATCTCTGATTCTGCGCTTTAGCAGGATATCTGTGCTCTGCTCTTTGCAATACAGTCCATTTTTCCTCAGTAGAAACTTGGGGCTCACGGTGCAAATTCTCCTCCCCTCAGGGGTTGCAGTACTGGAATGCTTCTTAGCCATTGTTTGAAAACTCATGCCTCATATGTTTTGTTCAGTCACATAGTTGTTTGTTGCAGGAGAGAGTATTGTACAAGTTACTCCATCGTGGAAGGAAGCAGAAGTCTGAGAGAATTTATCTCTGTACTTCAAAATGTCTTTCTTCAAACTCCATTTCTACATTTGCATAGAAGTGTGCTTTCTATCATTCCATGAAATAAGAATAACAAAGACTGTCCTAGAGCTAGGCATTTAATTCTAATTGGATCTTTCTTAAGATACCTTAATGCTAATGTTTGAGATATGTCTTTTGAGGAATACCAATAGGTTATGAGTGAAACTTACAGAGAACAATAAATGTATGGTTCTGGGCTAGCATGCTAACACTTCAAAAGGGTCAATATTTTGGTCTTCTCACCCTAAAAGTAAATGATCACTGAAGTCTCCACAGATTTCTTCTTCTTAAACCAAGGAATATCAAGGTCTTTTACTTTGTAGGATTCATTCAGCTTACCAGAAGTTCTATTCTAGTTTATATCACAGGCATTTTTAATATATATTAAATATATTAATATCTTAATATTAATATATTTTGCATTTATTAAAATTATATGTAAATATATATATTGTCTAGCTATTTCTACAAGACACTCTGCTTTTCCTCTCCTCTTTTGAACTAAAGAGCCTGTATTAAAAGCATTTAGAAGAAAAATTGTGCTGAAAAGCTGGATTTTTGAGGGTTGCTACCAGTGTTTGTGGATGGGCATTATTGATTCAGAATATCTTGTCCTCCATGTTTCCCATCTCTGAACCAAACGGAGGAATTATGAGATCTCCAAAATCATGTTGGAAGATTAGTAGTAGCATAGTATCACCAAATACACAGATAATTTTCTGCCAGCTAAAATTTAGATAGATATTCAGTTTTTTTTCCACAGACTGTAGCTTTCTATCAGTCATAAGAGCACATTTCAAACCAGGGAGAAGAATCATATACCTGAGAAGTAACACATAATTCATAAATTCGGAAGCTGAGAGCTGAATGATATAGACAAAAATACAAGAAACTGTTACACTGCCTTTCAGCTATTTAAGTAGCTTCGATAGGGGCCCAGAAATTTAATATCTCTGAAGTCTACTCTGCCTTCTATTTCAGAGAAAATATTGTTCACTTCCTTTTTCTGCTTCCTGAGGGAATCTTTCATCATTTGTCCTGCTCTTACACTTGACTCTTATTGCTAAATGTTAAATATTCTGAAAGTGAAAGAGGAAGGGTGGTTGGGGGTAAAGTGGGAAAGGGAGACAAAGGAAGAGAGGAAAATAAGCACATAAACAGCATGGAATCAGCACTATAGGAATCTCCTCCCCTTTGGTTTTCTGCAGGTAAGAATGGTCATCGCTTTTCTAGTAACTTCTTAACAGGACAAATGAAAAGCTCAGTTGCCTTCCATAAAAAGCCTAAGAAAGTTACCAATAAAAACCAATAGAAAAAGGGGAAGGGACTTATTCATGAAGCTTTATGAATAGGCTGACATTAGATTTAGGCACTGAAGGCTGCGATCTATGCACTAGCTTCACTTGGAAGGATTATCATTTTCTTAGTGGAATGATTAATTAACTCATTCAATGAATCGTTATATAGTTAAATTGCCCAAGACACCATGAAAACAATGTTGATTGAAAATAAATATTTTACCTATATTTATGGGACTTGTATAGAAGTAGGGATATAAGCACTAATAAAATGAGCCTGCATATATGATGCCTACCAATTGTAAGGGCGATGAAATTGAAATACACATTGCTTTGAGATTATGTGACAGGGAAGCTGATTTAGATTGAAATTCCAGAGAGGTCTCTTTGAGAAAGTAAGATTGTGTTGATATGTGATTGATGAGTAAGCATTGCATTAGTGAAAGGAAAGGCAATAGAAATATCACAAGTAAAGATCCTGAAAATCAGAGAAAAAAAAGAAAGGCTGAACTTCAAGAGAAGCCAGAGCATGCTGTACATTAAGGCAATGCTAAGGCTTTGGAACGTCTATTAAAGAGTATAAATAAGACCAAAACTGTGAAACCCAATTTACATATTTTTTATGGATCATTCTACATGCACTGTGGTGAAAGAAAGATGACAAGAAGGTGTGGCTGCACAAACTTCATCTAAGAAGCTTTGGCAAAACTGTAGTGAGAAAATATGATGGCTGGTGCTAAGGTGATAGCAGTGGAAATGGAGAGAAATGGGAAAATTAGCAAATTGCTTTGAGGGTGTATGAAATGACACAGTTCCTTTAATCAGTTAGAAATGAGGTCAAATAATGGTGAAGGAACAAAGATGACTCTTGTATTTTCAACGTTTGCATAGTGATGGATACTGAGGCTAGTTGCTGATATAGAGCAACTGGAGCAGGTACTGACTTGCAAATAGGGATGAAAAGGAAGGTGGTTTCTCAAGAACTTGGTTCCTGAAATGTTAAGTTTGAGATGACTGTGAAATCTGCAAGAGCACATGCTGACTTGCCTTGACATCTCTGACAAAGATGTCAGAGCTAGATGGTTCCAATAGCCAAAGATGAAGAGCTGAGTAGTGCAACCTTGTATGTGGATAAAATAACATAAAAAGTGTAGAAGGAGAGAGCAGGGACACTTCACCATTGAAAGGCTGGATGGAGGAGGATAAATCTGTAAAACAGACTTGAAAGCAGTAAGTAGAGAAGTAAGATGAAAAAGAGGAGAGTATGTTGTCGCAGAATTCAATATGAAGATGACAAGCAGACCACGTTCTCCCTATGTGTATGTAGGAAATCATTTATTTTTCTAAAGCATTGTTTGTAGATAAGGAAAGTACTACCTAATGATATATCTCATTTGACCCTGTCTTAATAATATAGTAAACAGAAAATTATTAAATCTATATACTTTTTCTTTAGAAAAAGCAAGTATTACATTTTTATCATGTGTGTATTGAATGTTACATCCTGATATTGGAGAAAGCCCATGTCAAGTCCAAGCAACCACAAGTGCCTGCTACCAACTACTTACAAGGGTTCTCTCCACCCCCTGAAAGCATTCCAGTAACGGAAATGGCATTTGATTTGGGGAACTTTTTTTACTCTTCTGTGGACAAAAAAAATTAAGTAAGTGTTTCATAGCTTTCATCTCCCATTTTCAGTGGAAATAGCCATCACTGAAACCTAGCTGTAATTTCAGTGCAAGCATAAAGTTTTTTTCAAAGAAGAAAGGAAATAGACATAAAGATTTGGACATAAACTCTCTGTATAAAATCTTGGTATCAGATAGACCAGGTTTTAAATCCTTGCTTAGGCACATTAGATGTTTAGACTAAGGAAAATTATTTAATTTCTTGGAGGTTCTAATTTCTGATCAGAAAATGAAGACCATAGCACATAGCAGACATTTTGTAGGGACTGTATTTTATAAATGTATAATGCTTGGCCAAGCACTGACCATGTAATATTCACTCAACAAACACAGCTGTCATTGTTTTTATTGCTGTCACTTTTTTTCCCTATGGAATGGCAAAATTTAAATTGTGGCTTAAGAAAGAGAATTCCTTTTCCAGGTAGCCAATAGAGTAAAAATTATCCTTGTGATTTAGGAAAGACTCTTTTTAATTAAACTGTTAACCATCTGCTCTAAGTAGTCACAATTCTGCTTAACTTACTAGTACTCACTGAAATATATTCATTTACCTCAACATTAAACTCCTTTGTGCTTCCCTTATTTTCTAGAAAATAGAAAAATTAACAATTATGAGATGACACATTCTGCAGATAAACATTTTTTAGGAAAATTAAAGGAAAATATTGAAGAAAAACTGGAAATGATTAATATGTCAAGAACTGCTATAGTGTTATTTATCAAAGCATATATACAACTCTCTAACCAGAGTTAAATATTGAACAAATTATAAAATCAATATCTATATTTAGATATGCCTACAGTAATTTTTACCATAAAGCTATTGAGGGTGCAGTGGTAAATGTTCTCCTGAAAAATAATTTTTGGACCCACTCTATGCCCTATTGCCCTCAATAAGATTGAGATTGAGCAGAAATATGTCATCCAGAAACAAAGAAAACTTTTTGTCTTAACACAGTATTTACCAAACTTATTGGACCATGACTGATATCTTTTAGACAAAATAAATATTAACTGTTCTGGAGGCACTAATGTTCTAGAGAACACCTTTTTGTCACTGTCAGTCAAAATTCACATATATGAGTTGAACACACACTTATCTTTAAGAAAAAACAAACAAAACGGGAGTTTAAACTGGTCGCATCTGAATATTTCAGAAAGTTTTCTTAAATAAACTCACCATTAGAAGGAATTTTGAATATAGACTGAAAATCCTTCAAATAATGAAAGCTTTTAATGATTATTGAAAATTATAATGTGTGACGATGCTCTCAATCACATCTTTAATTGACAATGAATTCTATTAAGCAGTTTATTCCTTTGGCCAAAGTTATCAGAAAAAAATAAATCACTCCTTGTAGATAATATACAAAGCACAATACATGCTTTGTTATTTTCACTTCTTTTTTATCTCGGTATCCTTAAAATATCATCTAAATGTCAGTCAGGGCACACTTTAGTCTGTCATAGAGTCATTTATTGAAGTGAAGCAATGCTGTATTTTTCCGATGACTATTGGTCAATACAGAGGCATAGGTGCTTCACTGCATCAGCCAAATCGTTCTTCCCCCATGAATGCTTCAGCTCACTACTCTCCTCGGACCCCTTTATTCATAGTGTAGCTGAATCTCTACAATGTATTCTTATGATGATCTTCAAGGTTATTTCAAGGGCACAGCTAATGGAGACTCTGCCCTTACCCACCTCTACACAAAAGGATTTTGTCCTCTTTTTTTGTGTGTGATTTGTGTCTTTGCACTAAATAGCATAGCTCAGAAGGTCATTAAAGAGAAGCAGTGGTGCTATAACATGTGCATTATGGATGAGATTTTAAGTAGCATTCTCCCGGTGCACTCTTTTCAATTCAGAGCCACAAATATTAATGAGGTGCTTTGTGTGAAGCCTTCTCCTAGGCTTTTGAGGGATGGAGATAAAGGATTCTGGCTCCTGTTCAGCAAGGACTCAGGTCAAGTCTAGGGGACAGAGAGAAGCATAAATAAGTAAGGGCAATATTTGGCACTGGATATTTCACTTGCCCCACATCCCCATCAAAGATTTGACTGACTAACATGCCCAAATACTCAGCGGCCAAATGGAACGTAACTAGAAACTTTGTTTTCTTCATGTACCTACATCATAACTTTGCAGTACACAGCCCAAATGGCCAACTTTTCTGTGCCTAAGGCCAAAGCAGAAGTTACTTTTTATAGATTTACAATTTGGATCACACATAAGCAGTTTACAGAGAGGCAGAGTTTTTACAGAGAGGCAGAGTGGTAAGCATCCCCTGCCTCCCTCCCCCCCAAAAAACAGCTGTGTTGGTGAGAGACAGAAAAATGCTACCTGAGCCTCACTCCCTTAGCTGAGGGCATATAGAACACAGTGGAGACAAGGCTCTGTCACTTGCCACAGGAGGCAAGAGCAAGCGTCATCTCCTAAAGCTCTTGCCAGGGCTGTGTATTACAAATGACAAAGCCAGCAGTACCCTGCTCTCCGGGACATGCAAAGCGAGGTGGAAGTCAGGAGCTGGGTTTTGCTATTGAGACATAGCTGAACTTTGATTCAGCCTTCAGTGGCCTTCCATTGCTATGAAAGAGAAGTGTTCTCTCTCCAACTCTCCAAGTAAGAGGAGCAAGCAGAAGTCCCTTATGGGAGGGAAGCAAGGGCACAAGAAGGACAGAGCCTCCTCCACTAGCAACATGCCATGCAGTAGGCAACACCACACAGGGAAAGCAGACTGTTAGTTTGTGCATTATACTGTATGTTGTGTGATGTTATGTTACATTACGTTAAGGTAAATTATGTTACATTACGTTACGTTATGCTACATTACAATAAGTTATGTTACGTTATGTAACATTAAGTTATGTTATGTTACGTTAGTTATGCTATGTTTGTTATGTTTGTTATGTTATGTTTGTTATGTTTGTTACGTTATGTTTGTTTGTTATGTTTGTTATGTTATGTTAGTTATGTTGTTATGTTTGTTATGTTTGTTATATTATGTTTGTTCGTTAGTTATGTTATGTTATGTTATGTTATGTTATGTTATGTTATGTTTGTTACGTTATGTTATTGTATGACTGGTAATAATATGAGAGCTTGATAATCAAGGTAATCTGACTTGAGTTGATCATCTTAATCACCACAACCTAATTCTACTCTAAATAACAATTCAGCATAACGACTATGCCAATAAAATCATGTATAAATTACAGAGTGTGCACAGGGAAAGAACTGAATATTTTGATAACAAGATCTTGGAAGATTTTTCAGAGGTGATGGCATATGATTAGGTATTTTAAGTGCCGTGTTACTTTTATTGAAAAATTTACAAAATGGATATAGTCCATTTCAATTCTTTATTGAACTGGATTAGACATCTACATTGGCAAGAGGAAAGGAAAGAAATGGCAATGGGCAACTGGTCTTGTGAATCTTCCAGGACTAAAACCCGCCTCTCCAGGCTTGGCATTCCCCTAGGTCCAGGAATCTCTTCTCCTGGCATAGGTATTTCTGAATCAAAGCTTCCCAGGATCATGGATTAGAGCTGGCTCTCAGGGCATCCTTGCAATCTGATGGTCACAATGCCAATGGAAGATGTCAGTCTAGGCCTCATATCCATAATACACATAAGCACTTCTTCACTCTGTCCAAAAACATGTTCTCATTCTCTTGGAGCTATAAAATCTGATGGGAGAAAGGGGATGGGGATTATTCACTGTCTTATTTCTCCCTAAATCTTAGTTAGAGGAGAATGGCACCATGACATTATCTTATCTAGATAGATAATTTTCATGAATGGAAATATTCTTCTAAAAGAAAATAAAGGATTGTTATCATTAATAACTTTGGGTCAAAACATAGTCTTTGGACCTTAGTAGGGCCTTAGCATCAATTTTTCCCAAATAATTTGCATGGATTGATTTTCCTAAGAATCTTATAACAGATCAGTGCTGACAAACAAAATTTTAATAGTCATTGATCAAAGTTAGTCAAAGAAGATAGGAGTACCAAATAGAACAAAATCCATGTGCAATAACGAAGAATTAAACAGCATCTGTCCACGCATGTGTCTTTTTGCATGTGTGTTTGTATGTTTTCTGAACAGTGCGGGACACTGAGACTCAGTGAATCTGATGCTGCAGATGTGGATGGAAAGGTAGGAAGTAATCATCTAATGAAAGACCTTCCATGCCATGTCAGTGAGCTGGAATCTTAATCATAAGAGCGTCTCTTTCAAACTGAATTTGCCACCAAGTAGATGGTAATGAAATCAGTTTAGTTGTTTGCAACCAAGATTTTCTTAAATTGAAATAAACTGCAGCATATCAGGGTTTGTCACAACTAGTAAAAGAGTTGGTTGGTTAAATCCTTGTTTCATAATAGATGATAGATTGATTGGCTAGGTAAAGAGATGAGTAAATGGAGATTATAAATATAGAGAGACTTAGATAAGCAGAGATATATAATATAGATAGATCGACTATGTGTGTTCACACCGGGCTATGGCACAAAATATATTTCTTATTATTCATATTATCAAGTTGAAAATATTTATCAGAGGATCACTGTTATCTGCTTCTCATTAACATTCATTAAATTAAAAATCAGAATGCTGGAGACTCAAATGCAATTAAGTCTGAAAAGAACAATAGCAATTATGAATCTAACACCCATATTTTTAAATTGATGAGATAGAAGCAAGGCCCTAGATATAAATGCTTTGCCTGAGATCATGCAAATGACAGTCATCCAGTTTCATTGTCACTTCTGTTCTACCGGTTGCCACCACTCTCAAAGCCAACTGAAAAGCTGTCATGGCTGTTAGAAAACATCTAGTTTGCTATTTATAACATATAAGAATTTCATATTTAAGAAGTCATAGCAGAGGCAATAGGCTCTGTTTTTGTAGGAAATCTAAATTCTACGCAATGGAATATAGGTATTCCGGAAGTTGTATGTCCCCTTGACCATCTTTGCCATAACAAATCTCTTTGTATGACCTCATTTGTGAGTGTTTTCAGCATTGTTGCCACTTTGAATTCCCTGCCCAGAGGCACCACTCACCGGTGCAAAGCAGAGCAGAGCAGAGTAATTTAAATGGTTATATTGGAGTTGGGATGACGGTTGCAAGTGTTATGCAACAACTTGACCCTGGTTACAAACACAATCTATCACCCACTGGCAGGTGGCTAAGAGCAAAAGAGACGTGATTGGAAAAGACGCCTTACAGCTCAGGAGGTTTATGGTCAGTAAAATTTGTAAGAATCAAAGTAGGCTTTCTAAGTCACAGCATAACAAATACTTCTGCAAACCAAGACCTTATTTTATGCTGTAAAAGAGAAAAGAGGTTATAACTGCATCTGTTTTATAACAATGATAAGTGATCCATAATTAAGAGAAAATGTATTTTTAAAATTTCTGTAATGAATAATATGTTATTTACGATTCTACTTTAATTATAATCTTTTTCACATCAGACCAATAGTGAAAATGAGCATTTGATATTTTAAAAGATGCAGTAAATGCCTCCAAATTAAAATATACATAGTAAATCATTTTTGTTTTATGTACATCTATACATTTTCTACTGTAAAATTTTCTTTTTGTTGATTATATAAATTTGAATTGCTTAGGGATAATTATAGAGAAAGAGGGAACCTGCATAGAGAAGAGGAAACTAGAGTAAATCAGATGGCGGAAGAGGAATATTTTGTATTATAATACACTTAGAAATAGTTCCAAAATGAAAAAAAAAAATCTTCAAATAGTAACATAAAAAATCATGTACTCTCCACATAATTAATATAAACAATTATTTAAGGATACTTATGTCAGTGTTTTTGAAGATATGAATATTTGCTTTATTTTTGCCACTTGTATATATGTACCCATAAAATATGGGTATTACTACACGTTTTTAATCTTTACAAAACATTATTATGTTCACTGTTCTGTCACTTTCTTTTTTGCCTTCACATAATGTTTACATATATAAATCTATATAAACAATAGAGTTCAATCATTTGAACTGCTGTATAGAGCTCCAGCGTAACAATGTAAAAAAGTAATGCATCCTTTTCACATCTTATTCATACCAATTTAGTTTGGCTTTTAAATTTTCAGAGTGACAAACAAAACATATATGCATCTCTGACCATTTGCACCAGGATAAGAGTCACTCTAGTGTGACTACTCAGAAGAGGCTGCAAAATAGCTGTCCCCCTGCCCGCCCCGCCACATGTAAGTAGGTGGGTACAACCTGCTTGATTGCAAAAAGGTTTAGTCCAATTAAACCTAACCAAACTTGTACAAACATTTCTCACATTTACACCACACTTGTTTGCCTTTAAATTTTTGCCATAAATAATGTACATTTTAATATACAAAATCACACTTCTAGTGAGAAAAACATTTTGCAGATTTATTCACATTTTTATTCATTTCTCTGTTAATATCCTGTTGATATATTTTGCCTACCTTCCTAGTAATTTGGCTGTTTATTTATGGCTTATAAGAATTTTTAAAATATTTGAGTTAACAATATTTGTGAGATATTGGGATTATATATCCTCTCCCAAGATATTTATTGTTTGTACATTTTCGATAGTGGTTTTCTTGTATAGGAGATATTTTTTCAATTTCATGTATTTTCCTTTTTCTTTAATGTATGTATTTATAAAATACCGTACTCTGGTTTGTAATGCTCCTTTCTACTCCTAATTTGATAAGGGATGTGTGGCAGTTTGATATTATTTATGAATCCCAAAAAGAGAAAGATTATGTTTGTAATCTGGTCTGTTCCTCTGGGTATGATACCCTTTGATTGTATTAAACTCAAAGGTTTGAAGTTTATTTGATAAAATGAATTGAGGGCTTTTGATTCAAAAACGTTAGTAAAGCATGACTCAAATTCAATCCCCACCCCCTTGGTGGGCCTATATAAATGGACACTCACTCAAGAAGACACACAGCAGAGGAGAGAGCTCTGTCATCTTTGATCCTGCAGCCCTAGAGAGAGCTGAGCCATTCGCCTGATAGTTTGCAATATAGCAGCTGAGCAGTTGAGAATCTGATAAGGCCTGGAAAGAAACGAGCCCTGTGCCAGACTGATACAGGAAGCCCTGAGAGACGAGCCCTGTGCCAGCCTACAGCTGAGATCAGAAGAAGTTGGGCCCACAGAGCCTCAAGAGGAAGAAGGAAGGAGAGACCAGGCAGAGATCACCCACCATCTTGCTTCAACACATGGCAACTGACTTTGGTGAAAAAGTAGCCTTGAGTTGGACTCTTTAGGGCCTTGTGACTGTAAGCTTTTACCCCAAATAAATATACTTTATAAAAGCCAACAGATTTCTTGTACTTTGCATCAGCACCCCTGTGGCTGACTAATATAGGATGTTATCTTGACTTGGTGGTTAATATATTGAATGATGTTTTCTCTCTATCTAAGAATATCATATTATTCACATTTTAAAATGATTTTTTCTTTCATTTGGGATTGTTTTAGACTCACAAAAAAAAAAACAGCAAAGGTACCACAGGTTACCTGTAAACCCCTCACTAGGGTTCCCCTAATGTTACGGCGGCAGATTGGATTATGTACCCAATTCAGTTGTATGCTTGGTCTTGGTAAGCCTTGCTGTGGGTATGAACCCTTTGTAAGTAGGATCTCTTGAAGATGTTATTTTTTTGAAGGTGTGACCTAAATGAATGAGGTTGGGTCTTCACCAGAATTACTGGAGTCTTTTATAAACAGAAATAATTTAGACAGAGAGAGAGAGAGAAAGCTAAGAGGAGCAGCTGGGAGCTGTAATCCTGAAGTCAATAGAACCCAGAGGAGAAAAGGAAAGAAGACACCTCTCTGAGAAATGAGAGGACACCACTGTGAGAAAGGAGAGGGCACCTCATGAGAAAGGAGAGGGACTCTCATGTGACAGCGAAGCCAAGAGCTCCAGGGTGACTGCCAGCCAGATACTACCGACCCTGGGGGGAAGCAAGCAAGACTCCTCCTACGGATTCAAATTGGAAGCATGTTGTCTTGCCCCTGAACTGTATGTCACTAAATCCCTGTTCTTTAATTTAATTTAAGACTCAGATTTCCCTCCCAGTTTCTCCTTATGGTAATGCAAATGTTTATCCTTTGTCTGTCCCTTTGTATTCTGGAAGCAGATAAATGGATTTGTAAGTTTCAGAGGTCTACAGCCAGATGGCACTTTGTTCCAAGACGAACTGTATTTCTTTAAACTGATTGTGATATGGTTTTATACTTAACATTGTTACTGATTTAAGGTTTTTGTTTTTTTTTTTTTTTAATACTGTAATGTCTTTTTGGAAGGTGGAGTGTGGCAATTTGGTATTGTTTATGAATTCCAAATACAGATATTGGATTGTAAACTGGTTTTGTTCCTCTGGGTGTATTAGATTGTATTATAATCAGAGGTTTCACTTTTATTTATTAAATCAAGATTAGTGTTTTTATTTGACCACGTCATTAGGGTTACTCAGTTTGCGTCCCCAGCTGTAAGAATGGATGCTTAATCAAAGACAGGGAAGTAAATACATGGAGGAGAACACAGAGAGTTTAGTTTTGGACACTGGAGTCCCCAGGAGAGAGCCATGCTGTTCACCTGATATTTTGCAGCTGAAGAGACCAGAACCCTGAACAGCTGAGAAAGCCCAGAAAGAAATGAACCTTGAGGAGAGAGATGAGCCTTAGCTAGCCTACAGCTGAGATCAGAAGAAGCTGGGACCACGGAGCCTTAGGAGGAAGAGAAAGGCTGAATTCTCACACAGAGAGGCAGCCATCTTGCTCCAACATGAGGCAAGAGACTTTGGTGAGGGAAGTGACTTACTCTTTATGGCTTTGTGACTGTAAGCTTCTACCCCAAATAAATACCCTTCATAAAAGCCCACAGATTTCTGATATTTTGCATCAGCACCCCATTGGCTGATTAATACAGATGGGTTGCTACTACCTTTTGGTTATTATAAATAATGCTGCTATGAACATTGTTATACAGATACCTGTTTGAGCCCCTGCTTTCAATTCTTTGGGGTATATATGAAGAAGTGGGGTTTCTGAATGAGGTTAGGCCTTCACTAGGATTACTGGAGTCTTTTATAAACGGAAGTAATTTAGACACAGAGAGCTAGAAAGCTAAGAGGAGCAGCTGGGAGCTGTAACCCTGATAACTTTCTGAGGAACCAGCAAATTGATTTTCTCTGTGGCTGTACCATTTAACAATCCCACCAGTGATCTTGGAGGGTGACAATTTCTTGCATCTTCACCATATATTATTTTCTGCTTTTAAAATAATAGCCATCCTGGTGGGTGTGAAGCAGTATCTCATTGTGGTTTTGTCTTGCATTTCCCTGATGACCAATAGTACTGAGATGTTTCCACATGCTTATTGCCCATGTGTATATCTTCTTTGGAGAAATGTTCATTAAAGTCTATTTTAAAATTAGGTTGTTTGTCTTTTTGTTATCCTGTTGTTCTTTATATATTCTGGATATTGAACCCTTATCAGATATATGGGTAGCAATTATCTTCTCCCATTCTATAGGTTATCTTTTCCTTGATAATGTGCTTTGATGGACAAAAGTTTTAAATTTTGATGAAAACCTTTTTGCATATTTTTTTTCCTTTCTTTTGCTTGTGCTTTTGGTGTCATATCTAAGAAATCTCTCTTGCAGCTCAATTTTAATCCATTAATTATATTAATAAAGGTTTTCATGTTAAGCCATCTAACAATATGGGACTTTAAGTTAATCCTTTTAGCTCTCAATGGCGTATATTTCTCATATGTAAAAAGATGACAATAATAGTGTTTTTCTCATAGCATGGTTAAGAATAATAAATGAGATTATATACTCAAAGCATGTAAAGTGTTCCTGCTACAGCATAAACATTTCTGTAGTGTTACATATTATTATTATAAACTCTAATATAGATTTATGTCATGTACATGGCTAAATTCAGTTTTCTAAAGATCTGATCTACTAGTTTATGTCAGCGTAATATTAAAATATCTTATTATACCTGTGTTGTCTCAAACTCTTTATGTAAATGTTTCATTTTAAATGTATATATTTTGAGACTTTAAAGTAAGTACATAGGGTTTCATGGGTTTATATCACTTTAATGGACTCTATTATTAATTATTAAGTAACATGTTTAGTAGAACTACTAACTTTTTCCTTAAATTCTACTTTCTCAGATATTAGCATTGTTATCACAATTTCTTATGGTTTATGTTTATTTGGTAAATTATTCATTTTCCTGACACTTGTAATCTTTTTGTGTTAGCTTTACATTAGGATTTCTTTGTAAAAGTCCTATCATTTCTCCCCTCTCATTTGTCCAGTCTGGATGTTTCTATTCTCAAGTAGTTATGTTAATTGATTAGTATTTTTATTAGGACTTAGATTTACCACGTCAGTAATCGTTTACTATCATTTCTTTCATCCTTTTACTTTCTCTTGTGTTTTTTTTTTTTTTTTTCATTTGAATTATCATCTTTACTGATTCTTTGAGTATATTTGTAGGGATACAATATGGCATTATTTGTATAACTCATTCAAAATCATGCTTTGTATAATATTTTAGCTAGTTCTGAAATTCTAAATTGAGAAGTTTTTGGGGTCTTTTTGGTTGTTTTTGTCTTTTTCTTCATGAGCACTTAAGGTGCCATTTTCATTGCTACAGGTGTCAAATATGTTAGAGCACTTTACAGTTACTGTCACTGTCATTTTTGCACATCTAATCAGTATTTTCTTTCTAGTAGCATTTTAATGAATCATGTAACTGAAATATAACACACAATCTTATAGCCCAATGTTTTTGACATCAATGAAAGTATATATTCAGCTTCCAGATACAGAAACCAAAGAATAACAGTTCAAAAAATATCCTTTCATTCAGACTTACTTTCAGTACCTGCCACGGCATCCACTATTGCGGCTTCCTAAAGTGAAGGTTGATTGTGCCCATTTGCCGCAATCACAGGAATGTGTCCCGGCCCGCGGGACAAATCAACTGAGACTCTGAGTTACCCAGCGAAGGAATGAGGGGGATGTAGAGACAATTGACACAGACACACACAGGAGAGACTTTCTACATGCTACTTCTTTATTGCTTCTGCTTCCTTGAGGGAGGTGGTGGCATATATATCATGAAAAAGGGGAAGTACGTGTAAGGCATATGTGGCAGGCTGGGATTGGGCACAGTTGGTTGCTAGGGAGGGTTTGCTATCTGTGGAAGGCGGGAAGGTTTCACGGCCGTGGGAACAGGGTGAGCTACTTCCTCAAAGAAGGCTAAATATAGGATCAGGCTTGTTCTTTGTTGTTAGTCGGCCATTTTAGCTTCACCTCTTTCTGGCTGCCTCCAACATCTCCTCCCTTTTTGTTTTATTAGAACCTTATTTATTGTATAGCTAGCTGAGGGAAGTAGAGGCCTCATTGTAGGAGGGATTTCGTATATGCAAATGTGCTATTTGCGAGGGAGGGTCTGTGCCTGTCTTAGGTCGGGGCTGCACCCGATCAGTCTTACCCGTCATTGGGAAACATGGCAGCAGAAGGCCATGTCCCTGTCTTAGGTTGATTGATGGGTCAGTCCAGTTGCCCGTCATTGGCTAGCCAGCCCAATGTTTTATTGAGCATTTTGCTCAGTTAGAACGAGCCCTTGTGCTAATGAGGCGTGCTTCTCAGAGAACAGTTAGGCTGTACTCACTTTTAACCGTCTCCTGCAGTGCTTTGCCTCGCACTCAGCTGCTCATAGGCGGGAAGGGTTGGAGGATGTTGTTACTTACAGAGGGCAGACATTTTCTAGCATGTTTGGTGCTAGGCCTTGATCAGCGAGGTGAAGTCGGTGGTAATGTATTTGAATTGGTTTACTTAGGGAAGAATTAATTTGATCCTTAACTAGCTGTATTATTTTTCTTATAGCCCAAGGTTCAATAGATAGTATAAGAAGTAGGGTTATTATGGGACCAAGTATAGGGAGGAAATAAGGGAGGATTCCATTGAATCCCCAAGAAGGGCCTCCTTGGGCCTCTCGTTCACGTTTGCGAGTTGCTATTTCTTCCCTAAGTTTAGTCATGGAATCTTTAATTATTCCTGAGTGGTTAGTATAGAAACAACACTCCTCGCCCAGTGCAGCACTAAGCCCTCCTTGTTTAAGGAAAAGTAGGTTTAAGCCCCTCCTATTTTTGAGAACAACCTCCGATAGGGACATAAGGGATTTCTCAAGATGGGTGATGGAGGTTTCAATGTAGGCTAAGTTTTCGTCTACTGCGGCTCTTAGGTGAGAGAGAACTTGATGTTGGAGGATGGCAGATGTGGTTCCAGTGGCCAGTCTGGCAATACCTAAAAGAGAAGCAATGGTAACAGCAGTAAAATTTCTCTTTTTCGTCTAGTTATGGTAACAGAAGGCTAATCGTCCCAATGCCGATAGAGGTTTTCCTCATGATGGTAAAGGACCTGGGGGAGGACAACAACCAAGACGCACACCTCTCCCTATTAAGGGCTATTAAGGGCTGCTGTGGCCACACAGGGGGTAAGCCCTGATGAGGAGCACAGCCATTTTGCCCCTTTAGGGGGAATGTAAAATTTATGTTGAGACAGGGGGGATAAAAGTAGGCAAGCCTTAGTTAAGGTGGTGGACATGTTACCGAAGGCATTGCCGACACACCGTCTGGTGTGCAGGACAGATTGGATAGTAAGGTCACGGCCGCCAGTTTTGTCTGCGTTCCACTGACATTGTGGGGGATTGTTATTAGAGGAAGTGTTAAAGGTGGCATTAAGGGCTATAGCATCATAATAGGGGGGTGTAACAGAAAGACATAACCAGCAATTGCGAGTGAGGTTGGGGTGGGAAGCGTTCAGATCAAGAAAGGTAGCATTAAGTATTTGCCAAAGTGGATTATTGACGGTTGGGTTTGGGGTAGAAGCGGTAAAATTGAGCATAGCAGGCACTCCAAATTAACAGCTCTAGAAGAGGTGAGTTGGTTATGTATGTCCAATAAGTGTAATTATGATGTGGTATCTTACCTTGACCTAATACTTTACCTATAATTAATTCATTGTAAAACCACCATGTCCATAGTTTAAGTCTTGGCAGCATCTTCAACTCTAGACTTGATTCTTCTGGAGGGGATCCACTGCTCTTCTCTTGTTTCTGTAATGATAAGAGCAAAACCTCGGCCCCAAAAGTTTACCTCTCCTTTTTTCCCATTTATTGGTTCTTTCATTTTTCCAATATATTGGTTGTCCACATTGTTCATTTTCATTCCTTTTTTTTTTTTTTTTTTTTTTTTAACCTCTCAATGTCTTTCTGCTGTTGTGGCATTAGAAATTTGTTGTCTATTAAGAAATTTTAAGGTAAGCAATGCTCTAGACAGTCTGTCCCTAGCAGACTCTCCTCCATCTCCCCCTTTTTGTTTTTGCAACATTAAGTTTAATAAGTGATTACTTTTTTCTATTATCGCTTGTCCCTGAGGGTTATATGGAATTCCTGTAACATGTTTAATATTTCAGTTATTGCAAAATTTTTTGAAAGATTGACTAAGATAAGCAGGCCCATGATTAGTTTTTAGCTGTGTTGGCAGGCCCATTACTGCAAAACAATGTAATAAATGAGAACGTGCATGTGAGGCCTTTTCACCAGCTTGAGCAGTTGCCCAAATAAAATTAGAATATGTGTACCCTGTCACATGCACATACGGAAGGCAGCCAAAAGAAGGCACGTGTGTAACATCCATTTGCCAAATTTCATTAGGATGTTCTCCATGGGGATTAGTTCCTGGAGAGAAAGTAGGGGCATTTATGGGCCCACAAGTAGGACATTGTCTAACAATCCTCTTACTTTCTTTTACTGTTAAGTGGGGATATTTATGATGTAAGCCAGAAGCATTAGTATGTGTAAGTTTATGATGATCAGAAGTTTTTTTTTTTTTGTATCTTTGTTGGGTAGGAATATTATGCCATCCTCTTGTCAAAGTATCCCAGTAGGGGAATGGCAAGATGGAAATATTAAAAGAGAAATTGGAAGATTTACAGTTATTCTTGTTAGTTGGCTATTTTGCACTCTTTTTCCAGCCATTTAACTCCTCTTTTGCTTCTGGGCTTAAAATGCGAGGACTATTTAAGTCAGGGTTTCTTGTTAGGGTAAAGCATAAGTTGGAATTCCTAAAGTAGGCCGTACCCAATTAATATCACCCAGTAATTTCTGAAAATCATTTAAAGTACATAAATTATCAGTTCAAAACTGGACCTTTTGTGGAGTTATAATATTGTTATTAATAGTATGACCTAAATATTGAAAAGGAACCTGTTTTTGAATTTTTTCTTCTGCTATTTGCAACCCATGTTGAGGAAGAATTTCTTTAGCCAGCTGAAATGATTGTTTCAGCTCTTAAGATTGCTCAGCGGCAAAAAGAATATCATCCATATAATGAATAATCATAACCTTAGGAAATTGTTTTTGTAAAATTTGTAATGGAATGTGAATAAAGGATTGACATAATGTAGGTAAGACTGGTTATCATTCTCTAAGGTAAAACTTTGAACTGATATCATTCAGTAGGAGCTGAATGATTAAGAGAAGGAATAGTAAACGCAAATTTTTCTTTATCATTTGGATTAAGAGGAATAGTAAAAAACAATCTTTTAAGTCAATAATAATAATATGCCAATTTGTGAGTATTTTGCTAATTCCTGAGGAAGAGGCCAGCCTCCCCAGGAAGGAACACAACACTCCCTGGGCAGTACATTTCAAGGTTTATGCATCAGTCCCTGGGAGAGTGGCCAGCTCCTCCAGGGAGGAATACAACACCTTTTGAAATATACTTTATTATTTTTAATTTGTTACAAAACATCCTTGATGCGCTCACTATTTTAGTTTCCATTTATTATTATTATTATATATAGCAGAGGTGGAGTAAATCAGACAAACTTAAGTTAAAGCACCTGCCTTTTGATTTTTAGGCAGAGAGGTAGTTTTATAACACATAATTTAAAATAATTAAAATTATGATTAATAACAGTATACTTTTGTTTAATATTACACTGAAACATTATTAAATTTTCAGCAATTTTATACACCTTTAAAGCATTTATATGAACTTTTTATTTATACAACTTTGTCATAAAATTAGAAAACTTCTTTTAATTGTACAACACTTTTAAATATTTCATTCAACTTTTATCACATGAACTTAACCACTTTCAGTATTCCACCCCCTTCCAGGGAACAAACCAAACCATTTGTAACAGTTTGAAACAAAAAGCGTTTTTTGAGAAAGCTGGTTTGAACATCATATTCCCCCAAAAGCAACAAAACCTGTCTCTCCAAGGACACGTCAAGGCCAAAGCACAAGAAGCTACTTTGATAAAACACCCTCCCTCCTGCACACTGATCACCCAGGAGAAAAATTCTGTGCAAACTTCCACCAAAACAGACCAATGACTTGAGAAACCCCGAGAAAGAACAAAACTCCAACCCTGTTTTAATAACTTAGTCATTTTATCTTATGATAAAATTACTTTCTTTTAATAATAAAAGCACATTCTATATACCTTCTTTACTTAAGTTACCACAATGATTTTAGAAACTGTTTTTAAGCAAACTTCTGACAACATGCAATTACCATCAACATTAAACAAACTTGTTAGAATAATGATTTAGTTTGTTCATATCTATTTCTATTATTTTAAATTAATACCCATATTTATTTATTAATATAAGCACTTATTTAATGCTGGCCATTTGAATAGAGCTCTTTTAATAATTTTTATTCATTAATTTAATATTACTATCCGGAGGTATCAAAATATACACTGACACTGAACAACCAGACAAACACAATACAAGTTACCACATGTCAATAGAAACATACATTTTTGAATTCACTGCTTTTGAGAATTTTTCTGTAAACTGTATTGCTAAGTTTTTTTACATTTTCAGTGGTTTCATTTTATTAGCTTCTATCATCCCACAGCCTTATCATTATGTAAGCAGTGGGAGGTTTATAACGTTGCTGCTGAAACTGAAGGGTTAACATCCACAGCTGGAGTGGCGGGAGGTGCCGTAGCAGTGACATTACAAGGAGGCGGGTTAAAAGGTGGAAAAGTATGTTTGATGGTAGGCGTATCAACATTCGGGGGCGAAATAGGAGAAGAAGGGGCAGGAATAACTGTTTTGGAGTGGTTCTACAACAGAAACCGTTTCAGGATAGTTAGTAACCGTAAAGTTGGGAGGAGGCGGTCTATCCAAATTGGTTGCAGAAGACACATTATTATCAGGCTGTTCTAAGTCTCCGGGGATATTGATAGAGACTGAAGAATATCTGGAAGGAGGGAGAGAATAATCCTTAAGTATAGCCTCCCCTTGTTCACAGAGGTTGGTTATTTCAGGAGATTTAACTTTCAGTATTTCATTAATAAGATTCCAATAGGAAAAGGCTGTGACAGGAATCTTTTCAGGGCCAAATGTTTTATAGTACTTTTTTAAACAGTCACCTACCCTCAACCAACAGCGCTGACTGATAGTACCTTCTGTGGGAAACCAGGGACAGGTATCCATTATAAAGGCAAAGAATTTAACAAGATCTTTCTTTTTAATATCAATTCCCCTTAATTTTAGGGAATCTTTAATTTGGGTTACATATAGACTGTGGGAGCTAATATTTTGACCCATGACTAAGGGAAATAAAAGGGGTTCTTACCTTAACCAGAGTTCCTGCGATGAGGCTTCTGTTTCCTTGCTTCTGTGTTCTCACCGTTGAACTTTGTGACAGCGGATGGCTGATCACGGCTTTACAAAAGATGAGGCTTCTTTTTGTTTCCTTGTTTCTCTGTTCCTTCGTTCACCGACACCGTTGAACTTCGTGACAGGCTGGTCACGGCTTTACGAATGAGAGGGCCCTCCTCTTTCGGTGCGGCGCTTCCTTTTGCTGGATGTCACTCGAGTCCCACATTGGGCACCACTTGTCCCGGCCCGCGGGACAAATCAACTGAGACTCTGAGTTACCCAGCGAAGGAATGAGGGGGATGTAGAGACAATTGACACAGACACACACAGGAGAGACTTTCTACATGCTACTTCTTTATTGCTTCTGCTTCCTTGAGGGAGGTGGTGGCATATATATCATGAAAAAGGGGAAGTACGTGTAAGGCATATGTGGCAGGCTGGGATTGGGCACAGTTGGTTGCTAGGGAGGGTTTGCTATCTGTGGAAGGCGGGAAGGTTTCGCAGGCGCGGGAACAGGGTGAGCTACTTCCTCAAAGAAGGCTAAATATAGGATCAGGCTTGTTCTTTGTTGTTAGTCAGCCATTTTAGCTTCACCTCTTTCTGGCTGCCTCCAACAGGGATGGAAACATACAGGATGTTGTTTTTCTCCCTGGCTTCTTTCACTCAGCATTATGTCTGTAAGATTCACTCATGTGCTACGTGTAATAGTCGTTCATTTATCCTCATTGCTCTCTGGTTTTCCATTTTAAGAATATTACACAATTTAAGTATCCATTCTACTGCCATATTTGGTTATTCTGTTTCTGTTTAGAGTAAGAGGCTTGGCTATAATTTCAAACAAATATTACTCCATTGCATAATGGAAAAGGTAAATACATGTGAAGACTTAAGATTACTCTTTCAACTGCCAGAGGGAAGGAAGAAATGTGTTGATAAGCACATCCTGTCAAATTTTAAAGTGCTAGGGCAAAGCGAATTGAAAGCTAATTAATCCTGTGTGCAGCTTAGTGGACAGGGACAGGGCAGGGTGGATATTCTAGAAATGGAGTCACAGAACCCTCTTCTCTTACCCTAATAAGAGAAGTAATAAATTTCTATTAAGGAATTTTATTATAAGCACCCTGTTTAATACATTTTAATAGAGCCATAATTTATGGGTATTCTATTGTTGCTACATGTATGAATGAGGGGTGGTTAAATAGTTTGAGTTGAAATTATCTTCTCCGTATTTGTTGTGCTTGATTTATATAATTTTGATAGTCCCTTATATTTGTCTTCTACTGAAAATTGTATGGAAACAATGAGAGCTAAATAAAACAAATGAGAGTCCAAATGTCCGTAGGTTCCTTATTTAGATGGCAGTTTTCCATTGCTGATTTGCAGAGTTGATGTCTGGGAGAGGAAGACTCAGAAGAGAAATACTGAAGTTTATTCCTTCAGATTCCTTGATAGCAGTTCCCTCTGCATATTGTGTAAATCCATTGTTTCTGCCTATTGTGGAAATCCATTGTTTTATAATGGCATTATTTATGGTAATCATTTCACAAGGAAATTATATTGAATTTCAAATTTATTTATAAAAAATTACTTCTGTGAACTGGACTTGAAGTACTTTATAGCCTACATCACAAGTCTGCAACTGAGAATAGTATTTGCCTTTATCCATTATCTACATGAAAGGCCATTGTTTCATAACTCCACTAACATTTATCACCTGCATTTAATTATATGTCCACTGCCCACTCACATTGCCAAAACTTGTGGCTTAGTCAACTATTTTCTCAAATATCCAGAGTCCAATATACTATGTTTCTAGATCATCGGTAGTTCTCAACATATACTTGCTGACTGGTTGAGTGACTGAATGGCTAAATTAATGAAGTCAGCCTGATAATATATATGGAGTGCAATGATACTCACATACTCTGATAATCTTCCTTTCTATCTGAAATCTCTCTTCTTTAAAAGAGCTTATGTTTTCAGAAGAAAAGCAATCAGAGCTCTGAGTCAGGAAAGAAACATTGGCCTTTCGGTGCACATGCACAAATTAAACCTGGCAATCATGGTAGACACATATATTGCAGGCACTTCTCCCTTAGAGTTCAGATCCTGCCAGGTAGGCAGGCATAATTGCTGTTAAGTCAAAAATGTTCCATTTGATAACAGGTCAAATTGTTCCTAACAAAATGTTGGAAAACACTCCACATCAAACAATAACAATTTTCTGAACATGAAGTAATCCTTCTTAACAAATTCATGTCCTTTTAAGAAAGGACACTATCATGTTTTCCACTGATTTCTTTTTATTTCCAAAGTCCTGATATAGGGTTATTTCAAAATAATTTTTTAATTTCCATTATTTCAGCATATACACTTTTCAAAAAGTGGGTAACATCACATTTACTGGACTCAATGGATGGACCTCTGTCAAATGTGTTGATATTGATATTTGAGCTTTTTAAAAAAGTTAAAGAAGTTTTTTTGTAATAATAAACTATTTTTGGAGAAGTTTTAGACTACAGAAAAGTTACATAAAAAATATAGGGGATTTCTTGCCTTTAAAGGTACTTAGTATTGTTTGAAAAATGAGTATGTCTGACCATAACATTTATTGAAAGCAATAGACTAACATATATCTTCTTGCCAGTTTTGAAAAGAAATTTATTTCTCTTTTAATATCATATCATGCTTTTTACATTTCACATTGGGTTTTATTTTCTTAAATCATTAATAGCTTCAAATATTCTGGAATATTTTCCATGTCCTTTTAAAGTTGGGTGCCATTATGCAAATTCTGGGAAAGTAGAAAGAGTGTCAACTCTAAGGAGAAAACAAAAAGAATAAAACGTACGTCGGAAAAAATGTGCAATGATGGGAGTAATGTCAAGGACAGACAAGCTCAGAGAGAGTTAAAAGCTGCTGAAGAGAGTCTTGAGACAACTGGTGTGTGGTGAAACTCAATTCACAAAACAGAGGTCTCTAGCTTCTTCACCCACTTATGCACACTAAAAAATGGGTGTAGGTATAAGGACAACAAAAGCAGGTCAGTACCCACTCCCCAGGAAGATCAGGGAGCCTGCCATCCCAGGAAAGAAGGCTAATGACCAAGACTGGAAGGAGGCTAAAACAAACATATCAAGGAGTCAAGCAGTGATTCTTACCTATTAAGTTAAGCAGACAACCATATATTACCAAATACTTGAGGAAAGCCAGCACCTGGAAAAAAAGTACCAACCCAAGAGAAAAACTAACACCCAATGACAGAGATTTGAAAATGTAATCAGAAGATGATTTTGGAATAATCAAAATGTATGTCATTAAGAAGCGGATCTGGCTCAAGCGATTGACCTCCCGCCTACCACATACGAAGTCCTGGGTTTGGTTCCCGGTGCCTCCTAGAGAAGAGGAGCAAGACAGTGAACTGGTGTGACAGGCAGGCATGGTGAGCTGACCCTTTGATGCAATAAAGAGACACAAAGAGGAAAGAGAATGAGAGACATAACAAACCAGGAAGCCGAGGTGGCTCAAGTGATTGAGTCCTTCTCTCCCACATGGGAGGTCCCAGATTTGGTTCCTGGTACCTCCCAAAGAGAAGATAAGCAGAAAGAGCACACAACAAAATGGGCAGAGAGAGCAGATTCTGAGTGCAAACAATGGGTGGGGGGTGGCGATAAATAAATCTTAAAAAAAAAAATGTATAGCACTAAAGAAATCCATAGTATAAATTCAAAGAATTTCCTTGAACAAGAATCAAAAGCACAATGTACATATTATACAAATTCAATCATTTGATTAAAATAAGCCTCAAAGTGTGAATCCACGAGCCATGTAGGTACAGGAGCAAAGTCAATTAGTGAGAACGAAGGTTAAACTGATTACTTTACAGAGTGTACAGAAAAAGTGCAAAGGGATGTAAAGTATACATGGCATAGACAATATCTCAAGAATATACAATCTATAACTAATAGGAATTCCAGAAGGAAGAAAGGCAGAAAATGGACAAACGACAAAAAAAAAAAAAAAAAAAAAAAAAAAAAAAGGAAGAAAATTTTACAATTCTAAAGATATGAACTTTAGCTTAAAAAAGCATACCAAAATATCCATGTATTCTTATCTCTCTGTGAAACCAGTGATTTATGAATAGGAGCACACAAATGTTGACTAGAAATTTGGAATGATGCTGCTGTATGATTTCACCTGTCAGGTAAGCAGGATAAAGGATGCTGGCAGGGGATATGGTCTTGTATTGATTGCCTTGTATTTAGAGGGGAATACATATAGTGATTACATCTAGACAACATTATGTTTCGGTATCACTGACTGTGATCAAAATAAGAATCTAGTTATTTTCTGCATAATACAAATGTACTGTAAATCACACAAAAAAGTCAAGTATAAAGTAATGGAAAAGATATATAAAACTCAAATGCTAACAAAAGGAGTAAATCTAGCTAAATTAATAATGTGAATAAAACACAACTCAGGATAAAAAGCATTAAAAGGAAATATATGTCATATTAACAACATTTTTCAGTCCTCAAGATGGCATAAGGGTTAGGATCTTAATTCTTTCCATATCAGAGTTTCAAATCACAGCCCAGAAAATTAAGGCAAATGAGAAAATGATAAATAAACAATTACAATGACTAGTTTTCACATGCCTCTTCAAGTACAGACAAATTTATAGATACAAAGTAAGTAAAGCCTTGTGTATATATTATAAAAAAAGCTGTTATTACTTGCATGCTTTTTTTTATATTATTTAGTATTTATTTAATGCTTATATTAATATCATATAGCAATTATTCAAGGAAAGTATAGTCAAGGAAAAAATACACACTTTGAAATAAAAAATAGTGTTGGCACAAGAAAGAAAATAAAACAATTCATTTATGCCAAACTAAGATATAGGAAAAATGAGAAAATTACATTTATAGGGGGCATTTAAAGACATTATAATTAAATTAGTGCAATATTATGCCAACAAATTTGAAAATCCTCGAACCATTATATAACCTGACCCAAAATGAGGTAGACAATTTGAATAGATCAATAATTATAGAAAAATGCAAATATTAGCCAAAAGTCTTCTCCCTGGAAAAAATTGTGTCAAGCTCACAGAGTTTTCCAAACAAAGTTTTGAAAACTAGGTCATTCTTTGCTATAATTTCTCACAGAGGGGAAAACTTAGATAGAATGTTAACTCATTTGAGAGCCTACCACACCCTGACCTCAAAAACAGAGGACAGTACATAAGTAGAAAATTCTAAACCATTTCACGGTAAATATACGTAAAAATCCAAAACACAACTTCTAGTCATTTATGTTGAAAAGAGAGAGAAATATTACTCACCTCCAACTATATGTGCAATGTATTTATGTATACTTAAATACATAAAATCAAGATTGGAAACAAGAAAGGGGTATTTCTAGAGAATAGAAAAATAACAGGGTACAGAGTAATTTTGTAGTTAAAGCCCAGGTGCTCTTGGGATCCTGGCCCAGACAGGGAATGAGGAAACCGTTTTATCGCAGGTGAACGTTATCCAGAAAAGCTGGGCTCACTGGTCTTGGCTCGTGGCAGGGAGTGAGCTTCTTGTCTCAAGTCATGGTTGAAAACAGAGCCACTAGCAAGAGAGAACCACAAGCCAGTGCCATAGGTGGAGCGTGGGCCAAACTTGTTCTAATCAGATGGTAGAGACAGACCAAACTGAGAGGCTGAGGTCAAAACAGGTAGAAGCTGGTGGACTGGAGGGTAAGACAGAAGCCGCTACAGCACACAGAAGTCTTCCCGCCCCAGCCATAGGTGAGGCAGTCCAGGATCTCTTCCGCTGAAGGATTACAGGAAAATAGGAGCCCAGCACAAAGACTGAATTTTACATTTAGGAAAATCTTCTAAAACCTCATCTGAAAGAGATTTTTAATATAAGTGTACTTAAACACCTCAAAGAAAACAAACTATGAAGCAGCAGCAGTAAGCTATCACACTGATTGCTGGAAATTGAAGTCATAGCCATGTATTTTAAGGACTGTAGACATTGAATAGTAACACAGCTCTCTCACAGTGACTCTGAGCACAAGGCAGTAAAAATACAGTGCTGCCAACTGAAATTGTTTTTGTTTGTTGCTTGCTTTCTCTTTTATTTTTCGTAATGAATGCCTCCCTTAAAGGGGTCCAATAAAAACATCAAGTGAATATGAGGATATTTAGGGTAAAAGAGAATCTGTGAAGCATTCCATTTTCCATTAACAGTAGCTCTTGGAATATGTAGACAACATGAATTGCTCAAGAACATTTAGATTTCATAAATGTCACGTGGCTTTCATTTTCAATATCAAAGCAAGAGTTGCTTTGAGTTAGAAGTCCAATTTCCCTCCTTCTTTCAAAGGGCTTGTGACAGGGGTGATGATGCCTTCCTACCCAGGAATCCTGGAGACCTAACAGCATATCATTTTGAAGATGCTGCCCAGCTATTTTTCCTTGACGGTCAGTGATGCCACTGCCAGTTCTTCTCCTCTGTACCTGTTCTCCTCCTCTGTACTGTTCTCCTCTGTAC
>JAKSZT010053798.1:9444235-9486744 GCA_026826555.1 Tolypeutes matacus
TCTGTACTGTCCTCCTCTGTACCTGTTCTCCTCCTCTGCACCTGTTGTCCTCTGTACCTGTTCTCCTTTGTACCTATTCTCTTTCTCTGTACTGTTCTCCTCTGTACGTGTCCTACTCCTCTGTACCTGTTCTCCTCCTCTGCACCTGTTGTCCTCTATACCTGTTCTCTTCCTCTGTACCTGTGCTCCTCTGTACCTGTTCTCCTCTGTACCTGTCTTGCTGTGGGCATGGTGGGATAGGGAGCTTGAGTAGATGTCACTGTCCCTCCAGGCAGCCTTGGGCCCAGTTCTTAGCTGCCCGAAAGCCTCACACCTACCTCTTCACAAACACCGAGGCCTGCCTCTCGGATGCATCCCGGCTTTCACTGCCTTTTATTTTAAATGTAGGGTAGTAATTTGGGTGGGATTTCTTGTCATTTGAGATCCCAGGACCCGTTCAGACTTTGGATTTAGGCAAAGATCATTCTTTAGAAATGCAGTAGCTAGTTTCCCATCTGTATAAATAACCAGCATATTTCTTCCAAAAGGAAGAAAACTATCTGTTTGATTAGTCATACTTGCTACATTAAAATTCCAATAGCTCCTCAAAAAAAAAAAAAAAAAAAAAAAGAACTTCTTTGCAATAAAAATGAAAATCTTCTGAGCTACAGGAGAAATATTCCCAAGTGTATTATTTCCCTTGCCTGGTTAAAATAGTTGATAAATGATTACTTAAAAAAAAAACACAACAAGCATACATAAATACAACATGTATTTCATGGCAGTCTAAATAAAAGCAAAGGGTATAAAGTATTGAATAATGCAATATGCTGGAATGATTTCCATTTTCTGAATGATAAATCCAATTTAATTGACTGACTTTGAATGCTATGGACTTCAAATGAGTTTTTAAAATATTTTCCAATTGCTCACCAACCTTTATTTTGCATGCCATATTTTGAATACTTTGTTCTCAAGAATATCAAATTTATTATCCAAAGCATTTGCAGAAAAGGAGAAATATTTTTTCAGTAAATCACTCTAAGCAAAGCTCATTTGTCAAACTAATGAAGTCTTAGTATTTTCCAAATAATGCTTAGGGAAACATCAAAGGAAAGAACAGTAAATACCCTTCTATGTTTAGACATTGTTGAATGTAAGTAGTATTCACTAGATATTCATAAAGAAAGCAGTTATACATGTTTGTGCATCAAAGAGCTTAAAGCCCGTTATTTAAAGGACTCGTCACTTCATACCAAATGGTAATTTCATGGAACGCCAGACAGGTACTAATAGGTTGTGTTGTTGAGAATGATATGTTTTAAAAACTATTGGTAGTTAATAAAACAAAAAGTGGATTATACAGAGTAATTGTATGACCTTAAAATCTAGTGACCTCCTCTGGAATCATTTTTACTATGCCGTGATGAAATCACTGTTCATCAGGAACACATTCCCTGTAGAAATCAAGGGACAGTGTCATTAACACAATTAATAAAAATGCTCACAGTCATGGAGATGTTTTCACTGTGCGATCATTTAGATTGAACGATGCATCACAAGTCTTTATTATATTGAAACCTGAAAATATATACCTTTCAAGTACAATTTAATGTTGCCCCTAGAATTTAAACGTTTGAAATATTGGAATGCTTCATTTTTTAAATATCTTCATAAGCAACGCACAATGAGATTTGGGTTTGAGGCCAAAAGACCTGAGTTTTATTCCTTCCCTGCCATTTATAAGGATAATAGACTTCATTTGATCAGGTTCCTGTACATTGAACATACACCACGTGCCAAGTTCTGTTTTCATCTGATGTGCTAGGCATTCTGTCCACTAGCCTTTTGACAGTCTGTTTCCACTGCATAAAAGAGGAGACTGAAGATCCAGAATATTCATTCTTTTCCCCAGGTTATCCAGCTCTGAAAGAAAGAAAGTCATTGCTTCCTAGATCCTCTCTGAGCCTCCATTCATCACCTTGGAAATCTGAAATGGCGGTACCTGTTTCAAAGGATTGTTAGGAGAATAAATGAGATCATGTATGTCATGGTGTCTGAAATGCAAATATTAGCTTTTTAATGATGAGGCCATATTCTTTAAACATAAGGTTCAAGATGAATCTGAAAATGAAGCTTATCACTTTATGACAGACAAGTTATTGGATGGGAGACCAGTCTACTGAAGCAGTGCTCAGCTGTGAATTCACATACACTGGGGTTTGGCCTCAGCCGCTAAGGTCAAATCAACCACGTTGAGCCTTGTAGCAGGTATAAAGTGGCTACAGCAGGGGACCAGCAGGGATTCAGAAATAAGATTCACCTTTTAAAATTAAACAAAAATAAACTTTATAGATTAAAGCAGAAAGGGATTCATAAGTAACTTGATGCAGGCAGAATAACCCTTAGCTCAGCAACATGGGTCTGAAAATTGACAGAACATATGAATACATCTCAAGCTCCTAAGTGGAGCATGACAGAGATCAGGGAGGTCATGGGAATGCAAGTTCTGGTAGAGAAGATGAAATATTGGACCAGGGCCTCAAGCACTGCAGTCCTATCTCAGCTTGATGCAGCATGTGGCTAAAACTTGCCTTTATTTTGCTTTCAGGCTCACTGTGGTATCACAATGTCGACTAGTTATGAAGACCTTGGGCTTTGCACTCAGATACCAGTTCCAACCTCTCCATTTGCCTGACCTTTAGTCAGTTACTTAAGTATCTATTCTTCATTTGCAGATTGAGGGCAGTAAGAGCTTTCTCATAAACTTGTTAGTATTTAATAAGAGAGCTTATTTAAGGCTTAGCTTTCTCCAGGATGCACAGAAAAAGAATTCCATAAGTGGGTACACCTTTTGCACACAAAAAAATGGGCCACGCATCTTTTCTAAGTTTAATTGGTTTTCTCAGATGCATTTGGCTTTCATAAAGAGAATGGATGGCATACAAATAGATGGCATTTATATCCTGGATGAAAGTTACTAACCTGCAAGAAAATCCAACTATTTTGAACTTACAAATAAGGTTTAAGAAGTTCAACATTAACTACAGTGAGATTTCTCAAAATGAACCCAACCATCATGTCATTCTTGAATGCTTTCTGGCAACCTCTTCAAAGGCTGCTATATTTCAGTATTTTACAATGAATATATATGTACAGATTCCTGATAATTTACATAAAGGAATTACTCAAAAATGGAAATTATAAGTATAATTGTATGTACAATAATGTGTCTCCACAATGGTATCTCAACCTCTAAATTTTATCCTTCACCATATATGGGTAGAAATTCAAGTATTCATTGCTTGTAAGATTGCCTCTGTAAGTAGCAGGAAAAAGAGCAGCCTGGGATATGCCTGTATCTCTACTGCCCAGCAGCTGCCTCCATAGCTCTTGTCCCCAGAAGATCTTCCTTCCGCGACCACTTCTAACCAAATCAGTGACCCTCTGGGTGCACTTAAAGGAGGACAGAGTAATTGTCCCTAATTTAGAAAGAACTGCTCTATTACCATGTCCAAAACTGTGACCCGAAGAGATAAATCTGCTTGATTAGCATCAATGACAGCAATTCCAACACCATAATGTAGTTTAGCACTTTAGAGCTGTAGAATCAAAGACCTTTCCCTGATAGTCTTCCTAGGTGAAATTCCTACTTAAGAAATGACTAGCCGGGACAGGCATGTGTTTGGAAAGGGAGGTAGGTCTTTCTCTCTCTACCATTACTATTTCAAAAGACCCAAACCTTTGGGCCAGCACTAAGGCCACTTTATGGAATCATTTCTTCATTTGTCAAATGAGAGGTTAGATGATCACAACTAGGGCCCCTTCACCTAAGTATCCTAAGATTATCTGATTATCACCAATAAGTAAATAAATAAATAAGATTGGCTATATCCTCAAGTAGCATTGTCAGTGATTCGATTGTAGGCTCATAATCTATTAAATCCATATATGAATGGATGGCACGACTATCATTTGGGAATAATCATTACAGTTAGTGAGGAATGCCGAGATGTGCTTATGCTTTAATTACATATATTATTCATCACATAAAATATGCCAAGGATATATTTTCAATTTACAACAATGTTCCACAAATAAAAGAGTGGGATATGTTTAGCACAAATATTTTAATTCTTCTATTATACACACCTTGGTAACAGCTTATAGGTTATAATAGTAGCATTGAAATATTTTTGCTGGATGAAATATTTTTAAAACTTGGTACTACATCTCTTTCTTAGAACTATTAAAGTATTTAGAAGAAGAGATAATTCAGATCTTATGAATAAAGTTTATTATATGACTGTAAGTATATTAAAGTATAAGTATATTAATTTACTAATATAAATAATGGAGGTTAGATGAACTAAACAAATGATTGATTTCCCAAGAGTTTCTTTGTTCATTCGTTGTTTTGTTTTGGTTATTGTTGGTCTCAATATCTAGTTTTCCTCATATGTCGATTGATTTTTCTCCAAAGAACTCTTGCACATTGGGTTTGGAGTTCCACTTTCCATCAGAGAGAGTTTAAAGGATTTGGGATTTCTAAAACTAAGTATTCTTTTCTTCAAAAATTTCTTAATGGCTAGGAAATTATCCAAGGCAAACGTCTCTCCCATTTTAGTTTTAATAATAATGCCCTCATCATGTATATATACATATATATTCTCTTAAATAGAGAGTTGCTACCTGCACTGTGCATTGAATTTCATTGACTGAATGTATTTTAATTTATATACCCATTCTATAATTGGTCGCTGTTTAGATAGTTTCCTGTTTACAGCTATAACAAATAAAACAACCATGAACATTCTTCTGCATGTCTCCTGGTAGTCATAAACTCTCACTTCTTAGAGTTATACCCTCACAAGTTGAGTTGCAACATCATAAGGTGTATGCATGCTTTGCTATACTGGGCAGCACAAATTACTACCCCCTTTAACATTTCCCCAGCAGTATAAGAGACTTTCAGTAGCTCTACACCCACCCTGACACTTAGTATGCACAGTGACTTAAATTTTAGTGATTCTAGTTGGTAGGTCTTGGTATTTTATAGCATTAAATTTGTATTTCTCTGAAAATTAATGAGAGTATCTTTTCATTCTTTTATTCAAGGTTTTCATCTTCTTTTTGAAGAAGTCATTCAAGTCTGTTTTCTTTTTTTAATTTGTCTACCTGTATTTTAGAAAACAATTATTTGTGGCAGTCTTTATATTTTCTGGATATAAGTCCTTTTGTCAAAAATGCATCATGAATATTTTCATTCAGTCAGTGGTTTGCATTTTTTTTCTTCTTAATGCTATTTTATTGAACAGAAGTAAATTTTAATGCAGTCCATTTTTTTTTCACATTTATTGTTGGTCATTTTACTGTGTTCTGTTTAAAAATCATATTCTCTCCCAACTTCATGGGGACATTTTTTCTATGCTTTCTTTTAGAAACTTGATTGTTTGGTTCTCTGATTTATCTCAACTTAATTCTTGTACAAACTTAAATTTAAGGGTCAAGTATTGTTTTACTACCATATGGCTATCCAATTGTCCCATCACAATTTATTGAAAAGACTATCCTTCTCCCCACTAAAATGCAGTTAAATTAAATGATCAAAGATTTGTGAGTCTATTTCTCGATTTTTTTTTTTTTTCCATTGGATTGGTCTCTCTCTCTCTCTTTCGGCACCAATATCACACAATATCTTAGTCACTTCAGCTTTTTATTAAGTACTATGCTTTCCCTGCTATAAGTCATTTGCATTTTCATAGAAATTTAAGAATTAGCTCATGAATTATATATACACACACACACAAATACACATATGGACCTGCTGGAAATTTCCTGGTAATTGTATTGAATCAATAGAACAATTGAGAAGAAATTTCAGTTTCATATTGAGTTTTCATTCTATGAACATAATATATTCCTCCATTTTTTAGGTCTTAAAATTCTCTAGTGATATTTGGTAGTTTTTGTATAGAGGTCTTGCAAGTCTTTCATTAATTTTATTCCTAAGTAGTTGCATGTTGATGCTGTTGTAAATATTTTATTTTCAAGTTGTTTATTGCTATACTTTCTTTGCGTACTTGTGGGTTTATAGAACAATCATGTAAAAAATATGGGTTTCCCATATGCTCCCTATTACTAACACCTTACTTTGGTGTGGAATATTTACACAATTGATGATAGCGCATTTTTATTAACACTAGTTTGCAAATTTGTGCATTCTTAGTTATTTCTCATCTATAAAATAATATTATCTATGAATAATATACACCTAACTTCTTCACCAATATTGTAATTTTTGCCAGCTTTATTGAATTGGCTGGAACCTCCCATACATTGTTGGAAAAAAGTGGTGTCATTTTCTCACACCTAAGAGGTAAAATTTCAATATCTTGGCATTTGATATAATCTCAGTCAAGGAGGTTTTGTGTAAATGTCACTTATTGTATTTATGAAGAGTTCATATAGTCATAGTTTACTGAGAGTTTTTTTAGAAATTTTACCAAATGATTTTCTTCACTTACTGGATTGAACATATGTTTGCTTCCTTTATTCTAGTAAAGTGGTGATTTACATTAATTAAGTTTTGTGTGTTACACTAACATTGTGTTCCTCAGATGTATCCCTACACGATCATAATATTTTTACTTTTTATATAATGCTTGATATAATGCACTAATTTTATAGATTTTTGACGAGGGTTTTTGGTTCATTATTTTCCTTTCTTGTACTGTCCTTGTCAGATTTTTGTATCAAAGTATAGCTGGCCTCATTCACATGTTGTATTGTTTTTCTTCTTCTTCTTCTTCTTTTTTTTTTTTTTAATTCTCTGGAATAATTTTTACAAGAATGATTTTTATTTTATTTATTTTTATTTTTATTTTTTTTTAAAGATTTTATTTATTTATTCATTTGTCCCCCCCTTGCTGCTTGTGCTCGCTGGGTCAGCTAACCACGCCGTGCGGGCGGGCTTGCCTTCACCAGGAGGCCCCGGGAACCGAACCCGGGGCCTCCCATATGGTAAACAGGAGCCCTACTGATTGAGCCACAGCCGCTTCCCAAGAATGATTTTTAAATTAGATGTACGGAAGAATTTACCAAAGTAGGCTTGGACTTTTCTTTGTAAAAATGTTTTTAATGTTCAAATTAAGTATGACTCAGGTATTCCAATTCATCACATGTCTAGTTTGAGAACTTGTACTTTCCAACAAAATTGTCAATTTCACCTAAAATTATAATAAAGTTGTTCATATTATCATCTCATCTTTTTCATAAGTTTCATAGTCGCAAAGATGTGTTATCTTTACTTATATCAGTCATTAATGGTTTCTCTCTCATTTTCTTTAGTCTTATTCGGGATTTATCAACTTAATCCATCTTCTCAGAGAACCAAACTTTATATTATTAGATTATTTTCAATTGTATATCTCTTCTATTTTGTCCATTTCCATCTTTTTATGTTCTTGTAGGTTTATATGCGGTTCATTTTATAGATTCTTGAGATAGTATATAAATTATTGATTTAGAGATTTTCTTTTCTAATATCTTCCTTTTAATCATAATTTTACATCTAAACACTGATTTAACTGATTACATTTTCTTATTTTCATTATTGTTCAGATCAAATATTATCTAATATAAACTGTGATTTCTTAGTTAACTCAAGGATTATTGAGAAGCATATGGATTAATTTCCATTCCTTTGGTAAATGTTTAATTTCCTTGTTTTGGTTATTAAGTTCCGTAGAGGTAAATCATATACACTGTGCGATCCCAATGCTTTCAAATTAGCTCCGACTTGCTTTCCTTCCAGAATATGATTTTTTTTTTTTGTTAAATGACACCTGGGCACTTGAAAAGAAAGCATATTCTGCTGTTTGAGATGTACAATTCTATAACAAGTAAGTCAAGTGGTTAAATCCTGTTCTTTAAAATTATACAAATCTTCTATATCTTTACTAATTTTGGTCCATTTTGCCAACTATTATGGAAGTGAGGATGTCTATTTCTTCTTTAGTTCTGTCTTCTTTTGATTTATATAATTTTAAGTCAAATTATTTTATGTTATTAGGTGCATACAAGTTGATTTGTTAACTTAATCATTATGAGATGTCTCTCTCAAGTTTAATAATACTATTATTTAAAAGTATCCTCTGAGATAGTGTTTCCATGGTATTTGTTTCCCCTTATACTTTTATTTTCAAGATTATCTGACTATTTTTAAAGTGGGTTTTGGTTAAATGCTATACTAGGATTTCTTTTTAAAAAATTAAATTTGACTATTGCCTTTAAGTTATAATATTATTTATAGGTAATGTAATCACTGATATAGTTGTGTGTAAAGCTATCATCTTGCTATTTTTATGTTATAATGTAGTCAATTATTCTTCTTTTATTATGACATAAAATTTATAAAAATATTGATACAAAATGATATTGTGTTCCTCTTACATCTTTCAACCTATTTCTGTTTTTTTGTTTGTTTCTTTTTAGGAAGTACCGGGGATCAAACTGGGACCTCCGACCTTGTACATGGGGAGCAGACGTTGAACCACTGAGCTACATCCACTCTCCAGCCCTCTGTTATTTTTAATTTACCTAGGAGTTTCTACTTGTTTTATATTTAAACCTGAGAACCAAAAGTATCAGAATTAATTTTTGCTGCAATTTTTCTCTTGAAATAATAAAACAATACATATGCATTTCAACTGATGGATAGAATCACAACATCTAAATTAAATAAGAGTGTTTTCATTTTAATCTCATCCAAAATGCTATCTTTTCCTTGGCAAGACCTATTGCTCCTTAAGAACTGCACTTCATTCCTCCTACTGGTTGGCTTGACTGCACATTCAGTCACATACTATTGGTCCTTGTATTCATACTTACTTGTTGCAATACAGATGGTAGAGACAGGCAGGCTGTAGATTTACAGAGCTTCAAGCACTGCAAAGAACAAGTTAAGGGAAAAAATATGTGCTTGCTTTATAGACTTTTGAACTTTTAGGTATGTGCAGAGATGAATAGTTTTTAAATGTAAGAAGGAACAAAGAAGTTGCAGACACATCCTTTATGAAATTCTAAAGGCTAGTCAAAAATATATATTTCTGCCTTACAGGAATATGTATTGTAGCTTAAAATGTAAAAATTCAAATAAGTACAAAATTTATACAAGCACACATGATTTTTTTTTTTACCATAGAATAAAATAAGTTTATATCTGAAATAATTTTCTCTGCATGGGTCATTTTTACTGCTTTTTTTCCTAATCCTAAGAGCAATTAGAAATAAAAAATAAATTTCCTCAAAATCTGAAAGTTAATTTAAAAGGCAATTCATGTTGAATATTGAAAAATTAAGATACAGTTAGGAAAGAAACAAATTTGATTTTTGACATCATTAAACACTGTTAATAACTTTGGTTTATCCTTTATGCCTATATATCCACACATATGTGGAGATATATATATATATATATATATATATATATATATTTAAATACACATGTACATGCATATATACATATAAACATATGCATTTATATATATGACTAACATTTATTAGGCAATTAATATATGCTAAGAATTGTGCTATATGTTTCATATGATATTTTTTCCCTCAAAATAATAGTATAAAGTAGGAGTTATTTTCATATCTCTTTAACAGTGGAGAAAGCAGGCAAAAAGAATTTGAGTAATTTGCCCAAGTCTTGCAGGGTGTAAATTAAGAATAAACAACCTTACAAAACTTTGTGTTCAGTTTCTCCCTTTAAGTACCTTTTATGTGTATCCCTTTCTCTGTTTCTTATATTTAAATGAGACCAATTTGTTCCTACTTTTTGACAACCACTTGGTCTTATCTATTACCTTAAAAATCTCTGTATGTCAGTTTAAAATACATTTATATCTGCTTTATTGTTCTTTGCAATTGCCTAGTCTATCTTTTTTCAACCTTTCATTTTTTACCTTATTTTGTTGTTTTCAGCGCGTGTATATTATTTCAAGAATAAGTTGTTGGCTTGACCTACCCTCAGAGTTCAAGCTGATCAATACATTGGCATTTGTTGTCATGTATAATCTGATTTGTCTTACTTCACTGAGTTTGTTTTATGGAGTGTTCTCGTTGTTATTTCGTCTTCCTCATACACTCGTTTTTTATGTGAGTGATGTGGGAGTTATAGTTAGCTAGGGTAATATTTTTATACTTTAAAAAATACATAGTTGAATTTATTTGTGCCCATATTTTGCGTTAAAAACACCAAACTTGCTTCCAGAATATTTGTAGACATTGGTAGCATGGCTCTCATTCAGAATTACAGCTCTGCCTCTCTCGCTCTCTCTGTCCCTCTGCATGTTCTCTCAGGCTCGCTCCCTGTCTGACAGGGTCATTTCCAGATGATCTGCTCATCTGAGTCTTCCTTGTCCTCTCCACTGCCGCCTTCTGGGCCATGTGAGATAAAGTGGGTGTACTTTCCACTCAGTTTAATGCACTTCCGTTCCCATGTTATAACCAAGTAGACAATAAAAAAAGCTAGCCGTAATATTAGCTAAGAATATTCAAATGAGATGAAATAAGCTGGTTTCTAGAGGAAATGGTTTAAATAAGAGGCATTTATTTTTGTTTTGCTGTAAATCTGAGAAACAGAATTCTGCAGGATTAATGAGATTATGGGCAAAACTGTGTTTAAAGTGAAGAGGAAAAAAGTTATAATTATGATATAAAATGTACATTGACATTTAATTGGCACGATAGGCTTGCCCAAAGTACTTTGTTTACAGAGGAGAGTTGAGCTTCCCAGAGGAGCCGGCGTCTGAATTGGATTTTGAGTGATAAATCCCTTTTCTCTAGAGACCTTGGTCTGATGTTTAACCTCTTTGAAATATGCCAGGTGCCAACTTAATCTAGATGAATTTCTATCTAGGCCTATGTCAATTCAGCTATTTTCCTTAATGGCTAACAAATGGATCACCAAGTTTTAAATCAGAGGAGTGAAGTTCCATCCAAATTGATGCTTAACCTTCCAAAATGAAAGGTCGTTGCCAGTCGATTCCATATCATGATACTTATGATGATTAAAGAAGTCCATTTCTTTGCATCATAAAAATCACACCAGCTTGACGTTTTCCTCATTGCATTTCCCAAATTCTTTTTATGTGAAGAGTTTTATGTTTCCTCATAAGATTGTTTTAAGTTCCTCCAAGCTGTGCCCATGGTGACTCTTGTGTCACTCCCTGACATTTCCCAGCAGAAGCTTAAACCATCTGGTTCTGAGAGGGGTACATTGTGTTACCTTCCTAGAGAGTGCTTCTTGTTAATAAACAGTAATCTGCAAGACATTTTAAAAGCTTGTATTTGGCATCACAAATACAAGTGTAAGTGAATTTCTGTTCTTTACACTAACATTTTGTAAGTACCTTGCTTGTTGAAACATGCTATTGGGAAAACCAATCTGTTTTCCTAATGCTTTAAGCTCTTTAGAGGATAACTCCCGTGCTTTATATGCATGGTTTACTTTATATTTTATCATAGGGGAAGTAAAGAGAAAATCAGTTCCTGTGTGTTGTTATAAATGCAATCGTAGAAGAGCTGATAGCTGACCTACTTTCTAACTTTTAAAAAGATCAACTACTTTAGAGCCAGTTGAGATGGATGCTGTCTTGCTTTTCAAAGAATAATGTGGTTAAAATAAGAGACGTGTCCTTTAAATTAAGGGCTTTCCTTTTCCTTGGATTTTTTCCTTTCTCTCTTTCATTGTGTGCTTTTTAATGATTATAATTTAGCTTTTTTTTCTTTTTAATTTTGTAACTATTTTTTTCTTAATGAAAATGTAGAGATACATGCTTGGAATGGATAATTGCAGTTGATTTTGCAAGAAAAAGTATCATTAATTGTTCATCTACATTGGACAATTGCACAGTAAAGGCTTATAAAGAAACAATGAATATATCCATTAAATGAGAGATTCTATCTTCGTTGATACAGGAAAAAGTTGTTTTCAGTAAAAAATCATCTTCATTAATTGTATTAATGGAAGGAAGAAAATGATAGGTAACCTTGAAATGTTCATTTCTTTAAGTCCAAAGCTTCTAAGGGCAGCACTAAAGACTGTACCCATAATGAAATGCAGACTCATAGGAGAATCATGGGAAGGGATGCTAGACAAAAACTATCTCTCTTTTCTCTAGATGCAGAACAGTTAACATTTCCGTGCATCTGGAAAGCAGTTTCTAGATTTACAAAAGTTCATGAGCGTTGATTAACTGCCCATATAGGCTTGCCAGGTTGGACTTTTGCTACTTTCAAGAACTTTATTTTGTTATATCCCATGTGATTCTTGCAACTAAACTGGAAAGTAACTTGATATGGCACACTCCTTTCCAAAGATACTGAAATGAAGACCTGGATTAAGTGGTTTTTCTAAAACCACAATATTAACAAGAAGCAAAATGCAAAGTTTTGTTTGTCCCTAGTTCTTGTTTCTTTCAACAATTCTAACAGATATAAATAAATGAATTCCTGGGGCCATGAATGTTCCAGATACTATTCCTGAGTCACTGATTATCCAAAGGAGGCTCAAAAACATTTCATTTTGAGATAATATTGTCAGTGATGGATGTGAAAAGGGCCCGGCTGGATAGTTCTTGCCTATGTACCCTCACTTGATTGAAGTCAGATATTGGTTGGGGCTGCAGCCACCTAAGAGCTCAGCTTGTCTGGGCCACGATGACTCATTTATGTTGCCGACTGTCTTCTCAGAGCTCAGCCAGGGCTTTCTACTGGAGTAGCTCCTCATGGACTCTCAAGCATCATTCCTGCTGTTCTTTACTCATCAAAGCATTCAAGTCCTCCCAGAGCCAAAGGGTTGGGGCATAGACTGCACAACTTAATGAGAACAAGGGCAAAACCATTCTCTTTAAACACCACAATATAGCACTCTGTGTTGACTTGATTAACCTCAATGATGTCTCCACTCACGAATGATTTACTCAAAGGAACCTTGAAGGTACGCCACGATTTTTTCAGTTCTCTAAATGTATGTCCATATTTAGTCGATTCTACAAGATTGTGTCCACCATTAGGTAATTTAGAGTTGATAGATATGTCAAACACAATAAGCAATAAATAAAGAACTATTTATATATACATAAAATAGCCCAATGTCAAATCACTACAGAGCACATCTCTATCTCTATTAATGCCATATATAAAATAGCATGTAATTTTATAGGGCAAATTGTAACATGCTATTGACATATATAGTCTTCATATGATATTTATGTGTTCTTTCCTATAGAATAATTCATACTGTGCCATAGATTGAAAGTAACGCCATTTCCTTTTCCTCTTGCAATGAGTATAACCACATTTCAGAACCTGTGTTATTTTGATAGTATAAGTAAGATGTGTTATTTGACTTTAATCTTCACTAATTCCTTTGGCCATGATGTAGAACCAATAGTTTGGTATATCCAGATATATAAATTTTTCTGTTTTATGTGAATCCTATTTTTTTTTCCCCAACATAGGAAAATAAGTCATTTCCATGAGGTGAACCTAATAATAAGTACTATAATAGGTTGAATTCTTTCTTATAAAATTTGACTTTCTGATTCAAAATAAAACTAGGGAGGTGAATGTCAAGAAGCACCAATCAGCACTTCCTATCTTCCCTTTTTAGTTATTTATAATTAAATATTTATTTTAAATTAAATTAATACATGACCATTTTTCTGAAACAAATACGACAGAAGAGCTTTTGTAGAAAACAGGTGTCAGCCCTACACCTCCCTAATCAAGTCCATTATGAAGAAGCAAAGCCTTCTCCTCTATTTCTAGATCTTCTAATATTTTTCTACAATTCTGTAATTGATCCATTCAAACCATTTCTACCAGGTGTAATATTTGTATTATTTTTACTTTTAGATGGCTTCCTTTCAACTGTAGACATAATCCTGTTTTCTTGCTACCAGTTTCTCATAGTGTATCTCTGAGTCTGTGTTTTTAAAAAGGATATTTGTGTCCTTACCTTATCTTCCAGCTCCACTTACAGATTGTTTTTATAGGAGGTACCGGCGATTGAATCCAGGACCTTGTACATAAGAAGCTGGCACTCAACCACTGAGCTATATCTGCTCTCCCCACTTATTGCCAGGTTGCTAACCTTTACCATCCACCCTGACACCATAGCAAAGCTTTGATGCATTTACATTTTAATGACCATGCTGATGTTTAATCATGGACCAAATTCAGTACCAGGATTATTTTTATCCTACGAATCCAGTTCCTGAATCCTAAGATTTCCAAAGGGAAGGGTGCCTGTGATAGAGGACAAATGGAGCTCTCTCTCTTTATCTCACTTAATTATAAACATTACGTGTTGTATTATTCTGTACCATAATTTACTTTTATTATCTTTTTTGTTTTATTTTCCTACCGCTGCTGTAAAAATTTATCAGAATTTTAGTGGCTTACACCAACACAAATTTATTACTTTTTTCTGGAGGTAAGGACTCTGAAATGGGTCCTACTGGGTGAAAATAAAGGTGCTCTTGGGTTGCATTCTTTTGTCTGGAGATTTTAGGGGAGAATTGATTACTTACTTTTCCCACCATCTACAGGGTACACACATCCCTTTCCTTGTAGCTCACTGCACTGGCTGAGGTCACTGGTCCTGACTATCACGAAGAAATAGGAGGTAAAGAAGGGTTAGCCTGGAACACAGGAGGTAAAGAAGTGTTAGCCTGGAATACAGGAGAGAAAGAAGGGTTAGCATGGAACACATACAGGAAAGAAGGATTAGCCTGGAACACAGGACCCCCCTTACGGCATCTCTTAGTATGACCAATCCCTGTGGAAAATAGCCACAACCCAAGCCAGGCAGTCTTACTAATGACCCAGAAACTTCAAGAACTGAAGTTTGAGTCATGCCACCAGGCAAAGAAAGAAACTTAAGGAATGGAAGTTTGGGTCTTCCTACCATGCAAAGAACCACAACCAGCTGAGGTGCTTGCTGAGGATAAAGAAAAGATGGATTGGAGAGTGGAGGTAGGTAGGTATAAATATGAGCTACAACCATGTGACTAGTTAGAGAAATGAGGACTCTAACAGTTATCGGTATTTATTCCTTATTGTGTTATGAATATGTTATTACATATACAAAAAGCAAATACCTTTGTTTTCCTCCCTATCTTATCCCTTTATAATGGAACATAAGTTGCATTAACTTTATGTCTCAGTATTTAAGTTACAAGGTATCAAGTTTAAGAATGACTCTTACCCAAGGACTTGCTCCTCTTCCTCCATCATCAAAGCCAGCAATGGCCTGTTGAATCTCTCTCATATCACATCATTCATCACTGCTTCTGTTATCACTTGCCCTACTCTGTCCTCTTCTGCTTCCCTCTTCCACTTTTAAGGACCTTTAATTTTATATTGGGCCCTCCAGTTAATTTAATCCAAGATAATCTTCTTATTCTAATCTCAGTTGATTAATAACTTACTTTCGTTTCGTCACAAAACATGAAATATTCCCAGTTTCTGGGATTTTAACAGGGACATATTTGGGAGGCCATTATTCTGTCTATCACACTTTTATTTTTGATGCAACTTTTAATTAAACTTATTTTTTATTATTTTTCTTTATTTTCAGATTATGTAATAGACTCATGTCTTCCAAACTCTAATTCACCTAGTCTGTAAAACCCATTTTCATTCTAGAACCATCCTTTCCATAGCTCTTTGAACTCACAATACAAACTTTGTAGTGATTAGAAATATACTATAGTGGAAAGTATTGTCTCAGGTAGTAAAGATGCTAAATAAATTCAAGCTTTGATCAAGTTGGATGAAATAATAATAACTAAACTATCAAAGCTGTGATTCTTTGATTATAAACGTTACATACTGAAATATACATCCAACAAATGGGCTGCCCTTTGAAGAATGGGAAGTGGGTCATATAATTTTAGATTGTAAATGGACCAAAATGTGTCCTTGCAGTCTAGTTTGAGGGATCTCTTCTCCTCCAGGGTTGACTAGAGTTTATTAGATTGCTTCCTATTGGGTACACTCATGAGTCTTCAAACAAAACTGATTTTGACCCTATTTATTATAGCTGAGTGGACAAACTTTTGAAAAAACAAAATTGAAAGATGTGATTGCCTTTAAGCATGGATTTTCCTCAGCTAGAACACCTTGTTTCGTTGGCTTTCTTATCTCCAGAGATCTAAGTTCTAGAATAATATTAAATAATTTAAGTGCTTAAAGAATATAGAAATTTATTTGTAAATTGTCCATTTACATTTTTGCCATCTCCACAGAGATAGATATTTTAAGACAGACACAAAGCAGGGTGACGTAGTACAACAAGCTTATTTCACCCTTCAATACTGTAAATTTTAACATTATCCCTCAGCCACACAGAAATCAGCCCACTGCTCCTTAGGTTACCTAAGTCCATCTCCTGCTAGGAAAGAAAATGTTCGTTCAGTTTTGAGCAGCATTTTCGACCGAAGCTTTCCTCTTGGACCACCGGCTCCACTTAAATTGATGTAAAACCTCATGTGAGAAAAATAAAATGGATTCCCAAATGGTAAAAAGGAATCTGAGTATAAATTAGAGTCAGTGTGCCTGCCTGTAAATCCTGCTCCCTGTGCTTCCAGAGCTGAAGTTAAATCTTTAATGATCTCTTCACTTTGCTCGAAGCAAGAAATGTTACTTTTTCATTCATTACTCCTAAATGCTCTCAGAAGAGATTATGCTATACTTCCTTTGTGTCCTAACATGCTGGCACGCTGCTACAGAATATTCCTTTCTACAGCAAAGTCACTTTTTTTTAGAGCATGTGCTAATTAATTCATGCTCACGTGTAGATACACTTTGCACACCCAAGTGCCACACACAGCAGAAGCTTCTGAAGTGCTCCTCTTGCCTCGGGTAGTAAAAGAAATACAAAATTATGATTATGATTCTTTCTTTTTGTCATTCGTTGCCAATCTGGTGTTGAGAGGCCTATGTGCTAAGTTCAGTTTAGCTAAATATATTTTTCCTACCCCAGTGTAGGTTTACATGCATTTTCTTCCAACAACCCACTGCTCAGCCAGCCACAGTGAAGATGGAATTATCTTGTCAGAAATGTAACACTAAATTACTCCAGGGAAGCATGCAGGTGCAAAACATGTTGTTTTTCAATGCAAATCCTGGAATTCTAATCCAAACACAACCTTGTTGCACGTCTACCACAGAGACTAAAAATAAAGCCGAAGCACTCAAGATTATGTGCACATACACACACACACAAATATGTGCTTATTGGGGTGTGTGAATTTAATTTTATTCAGATAAAAACAGTGCTTCTAGATAAGAATAGAAAATATCCAACGTTTTACCCTTCTGTACTCTGAATATTGGTGATATATACACTCATCATTCCCAAGATAACATTCAATGCCAGGAAAATATGTTTTCTCAAATCAGAATATGAAAGACAACCAATTATTTTTAACCATAAAAAATTGGCAAATATCCCATCTGAATAAATTTTCAAAGGTCAGGAGGCTATTTGCTTTCAGCACCATTACATTTTTGTAGGGCTTCATTGTGAGATGATCACAATGTCTGCAGTGCTTATTAAATCATTATTTTTATTCAATCTTTATGTATATGTATACACACACATGCAATTCCTTGTTATGTTGTAAATGTCATTTTATAAAATCTTTGGAATATCTAACTGAAGACACCCTCTCATGGTACACAACTATTCAACACTAATGATATGAAACTATTCCTCAGAAACCCAGGATTTAGAAAAAATCTACCATTATGTCTCCCTAAGAATCATTCCACATTTTAAAACAATATAGGTAGTTTGTGAAGTCAGCAAGTAATTAATCACCATGTGACTTGCATTGTCAACTGCTAGGGGCAGAAAATTTAACAAGCTGAATGAGGAAACTTGGGATATGGGTTTTTTCCCCAACACCAGGGATTTCTTCATCATCTCCCTCATGACACATTGATGATAAACTGGGAGAAGGAGGCGGTTGAGCCTTCACAACCCAAATATGACAAATGAAAGAAAGAAGGGAGTGTATTGGGAAGTGGACAGCATGAAAGTAAATGCAAAATTAATGTATGCATGCAACTGTACATCTGAGTTTAAAGAAAGGCCAAACTATTTAATCATAAGAGTGTATGAAAGAAATATTACATTGAAGTTGTTCTAAACTCCCAGAACATGAGGGTTTTAACAGAAAGGGCTGAAAAAATGTATATGCATGATAAAGCAGTTGCAACAAAAGTAAGGTTTGACTATAAAGTCATAAAAAGGTTTGACTATAAAATCATATAAAGTAAGGTTTGATTTTACTATAAGAATTTAAACTAAATAATCTTCGTTCATTAAAAGACAACTTAAGAATATGAAAACAAAGAAATTCAGAGGAAGAAGGAAAACAGGATATTGTCTCATGTTGACCTTAAGGGGTAGAGGGGTAGGGGGCATGGGAGAGTGTTGCGTATTTGTAACATACGGTTATATGATTATATGATAATGTTTTCATGGTTCTTGCTTTTGTCTTGGATTTTAGGCTCACAGGACCTATCTATATGAAATAATAATAGTGATAATAATAACAACAAAACCAAGTACATTAAAACAAAGAATCCATGCTTCATTGTCAGGGAATTGTGGTTTTTCCTATTTTCTGACCCTGAGGTCAGAAATCCAAGGAAATAATCTGAGCCATAGAAATAAATCATGATTCTGTTAATGCTAACAATGAATTAATGAACTGGAGAATAGATATGAGATAACCACTCAGAATGTAAAACAGGGAAGTAAAACATATTTAAAAATATGAAAGAGAAAATACAGATAGAGAAGAAAATAGAAGATCCAACACATATTAAATAGGAGGCCAAAAGGAGAAGATAGAAAGAAATTGAAAGTGATATTCAAAGATATAAAAAAGGATCATATTTTCCAAACTCCGTAAAAGGCATGATCTTCTGATTTAAAAAATCATTTAAGTCCCAAGAAAGAAATCCTCAGAGAGAGGCTGCAGAACCTAAAAACAGAGAAAAGTCTTAGAAGTAAATATAAAGAAAAGATAGAAGATCTTCAAAGTTTAAAAAAAAAATGGATTAAGCAGAGTCACATCAGCAAGAAACCAAACAGACACTAATAGAATATTATCAAAGCACTGAGAAAAGAAGAAAAAAAAAAAAAAAACAATAACAACAACAAAAAAACTAATTGCTGAGGATTGCTATACTCTGTGCATTAATTTCTTTTTCTAATGTTGAACGAAACAAAACAAAACAGGGAGTTATGAGAAGTAATTACAAGCAAATAAATTAGATAAATTACAGTTTTACCACATCCTACCACAAAGTAAGTCTCAAAAAAAAAAAAAATCTCAAAACAGAGATATTATAAGAATATTATCTATATGCAATGCAGGAGTAATAGGGAACAGTAAAAAAGAACTTCAGAATCAAGGTGATGCATTTGAAAACTAAAACAATAAATCAATTAATATTCTAATTAATTTGTAGCCATAGAAGAAATCATAATTTAATATTTAGAACTCAGCATCACTGCATACAAAGCATTGAAAATGCATCAGAGTACAGGGAATATATAGTCAAATGCATGTAACAAAGTGAAGAGATACTGAAGATTACACTCTAAATGTCCAATATACAAATGATAAAACAAATGAAACAGTAATACTGAAGAAAGCATAAAAAGAAAAAAATGTATAAAAATCAGAGTAGAATTTCTTCCATTGCTAGAATCACCATATATGTACAACAGAATACCATAAAGTCCACTCTAGTCCATAGTTCTTCCCCCAATCCTGAGGGGACTGGGATGGTGATGTCCACTCCACCTCCAAGTGATAGAGGGCTTATATCCAATGGATATGGTGGGTGGGATGATCCTGCCTGCAGATGCAGGCCCTCTCCATTCCCTGGGATGGCCGTTGGCCATCGTTGTCTCCTTGCCAGGTGACTTGGATGAGTCCATTGAGCTGTAGGGTAGGAGTTGCAGCTCCACCAAAGGAGCCAGTGGCCACTGGACACTTTTGGGGCAGGGAGGGGATGTGCAGTTGAAATACAGGGGCTTTTTCGGGATTTGGAGGTTGTCCTGAGTGCCGTTGTGGCAACGATGTAGGCCATTTTAAATCAGCACACACCATTCAGAACTGTGTGGGAGAGAGTGTGATCTATGTTGTGAACTGTGGTCTATGGTTGATGGCAAGGCCCCAGGATGTGTAAGTCCATTGAGGGTGGTGGGCCACACATGTGGGAGAAGTTTGTGTGGGATGTGGTGGGAGGTTTGGGAGGTGGGGAACATGGGAATCCCTGTAGGTTCCGTGTAATATTTAACTAAGTTAAGCACCTCTTAAAAAAAAAATATATATATATATATATATATATATATATATATATATATAACATTTTTGTAAGCAAATGCACATATATGCATATATATTTATATATCATTTTACAAATATTAGTATGTATTGCAAAAATTTTGATTTTTACCCACAATAAAAAATAAATTTAAAAAAAATCAGAGGAGAAAATATGGTAAAATAAAAAATAACACAATTGTTTGCATCAACAACAACAAAAGCTACTTCTATGGAAAGATTAATAAAACAGACAATAATCTGGCAAGAATTGAACAAGAAAAAGAAAAATAGAAAATCATAGATTTGAGGAATACAAGTACAGATCAGAAGAGATATGTTTTAGTTGAGAAAATTAAATATAGCCCACCAATTAGAAAAAAATTCCAAAATTTACTTGGAGACAACATGGAAAAACAAACTGACCTAAAACCATGAATAATTACATCACAAATTACGTCACAAATCAAAAAGCAACAGTTGAAATATTTCAGGTGTGTTGATTTTTACATTTACAATTAATAGACATGGAGTATTATACAAACTCTTCCAGAAAATAGAAAAATAAATCCTCACAATTCATTTTAGGTGTTTAAATTAACATGAAGCCAAAATTATAAATATTCTCCAATCACAAATTGTATTTTATTGCTATAATACAAATAGATGTTGCTAGAAAATGATAGAAAAATAGAACAATGGGGTAGGAACAGAATAGTGTGATAATTAAGAAATGATGGTAGATTAATTGAATAACCTTGTATGAGAAAATATAGATTTAATCTAAAATATCCCTATAAAAATAAATCACATATCAATTAAATTCTAAATAGAAAAAGAAAAGAGCTAAAATTTTAGATTAAATATGTGATATAATATAAAGTAAACAATAGTTGTATAAATGATATACAAATTCACAAACCATAAAGGAATAGATGTATATGAATTCAGTTAAAATTAAAACTCATTTTGTTCCACAAACAAAAACAAAGATCATGAGAAGAAACAAGTTAAAGATATAAATATATATATATTTCCTACAAAGCAACAAGAAAATTGTGAGACAGTATGAACAATAATTCAGAGGTCAAATTTCAAATAAATATAAGGGTATGTTAATGACAAAAGCAATCAATGACTATAAATTAAACCAAATGATATCACTGCAGAAATACTACAGGAGCAAAAGCAACATGAGATCTGATCATTGGAAGTGTTCATAGAGATAGTGGCAAATGAGAATACTTATACACTATTTCTGGGAATGCAAATTTGTATTGGTCCACCAAAGGGGTGCCAATGCAGAGTACTAGAAATCTGTTTGGTTTTTATAATTGTATGTATTGGGGTAAAAGCTTACAGCACCAAAGCTGTGAAAAGTCCAACTCAAGGTACATTCTCACCAAAGTCAGCTGCCATGTGTTGAAACAAGATGGCAGATGATCTCTGTCAGGTTTCAAACTTCCCTTCTGGGATTCTTCTTACTCTTGAGGCTCTGTGGGCTCAGCTTCTTCCCAATCTCATCTGCAGGCTGGCATAGGGCTTGTCTCTCAGTTGTGGCTCTCTTCCCAAGGTCAGCTGTTAGCTATCAGGCAAATGGTCCATCTCTCCCCTGGGCTTTAGCCATTTGAGCCTTCTCCTCTCTGTTACATGACAGGATAAAAAATGACAAAGTTCTGTCCTCTGTGCTTCTTCTTGAGTGAGGGCCAGCAAGGGAGCAGGGACTCAACTTGAGTTACACTCCCTGATGTAGTCAAATTACAAAGCCTAATCTTAACAGGAAATCTAATCAAACGCATCTCAGCTGAATCTAATGCAATCAAAGGGTCACAACCAGAGGAATAGATTAGTTTACAAACAGAATCTTTCTCTTTTTGGGATTCATAAAAGAATCTCAAACTGCCACCCTCTACCCTCTGAATCCCCAAAAGATATTACAATATTAAAAAAAAAGAAAACCTTAAATAATTTCAGTAGCAATGCTAAGTACAAAATCACATGATAATCAGTAATAGGAATACAGTTTGTCTTGTGGCAAAGTTACCCTCTGGCTGTAGACTTGTGAAACTTACAGAACAAGTTATCTGCTTCCAATATACAAATGAGGCACAGGCATAGAATAAACATTCATATTACCATAAGAAGAACTGGGGAGGGAAGGCATACTTTATTAGATTTCAAACAATGAAAGTTGTCCTAAAAATTCTTGTTTCTTCTTCTCCTCAGGGCCTCATGAGGACCTACCTGTTCCACAGGCTTGCCCAATGGCCATTTTCTCAGTTCCACCCTCATCAAGCATCTGGGTGGTGACTGAGCTCCAGACCTCACCCTCCAAGAGCACTGGGGTGATGTCCACACTTTCCCTGATCTCTGGGGTACAGTCTCAACCCCTTTAGGTGGCGGCAACATTCTCTCTAATCTCTGGAATCCAATCCCCTCAGAAGAGTGAGGTGGTGATCTGGCCTTCCCTAATCTATGGGGAACAGGCCCATCCCCCTCAGAGCAGTGGGGTGGTGACCTCACTCTCCCCAAACTTTGGGGAACAGGCCCACCCACATCAAAGAAGTGAAATTTCTACTTAGAAAAAACATTTGGCATGATCAAAAATGTTGAAAGTGCACATTCCTGAAATCCAGAGATTCCCCTTTCTAAATATACACTATATGGAAATGTTCTTACTTGTTAAAAAGGACATATAGATCCAATCATGTATCCACATGTTTTTCATTGTAGAATAAGCACAATATATTGTAAGCAAATTGTAAATAACCTAATTGTCTATCAAAAGGAGGATATATATATAAGCATATATGTAAATTGTTAAAATTTATAAAATGAAAGTCTCTACAAATAAAAATATGTAAACCAGATGACCATGTATCAACATTAATAAATCTGGAAAAAATAATACATTTAGTAAAAAATACACATTTCAAGAGATCGTGTAAAATGTTATCACGTTTATGTGAAGATATTTATCACTCAAAGCAACAACAAATATTGTTTATGTAGGGATGTGTGTGTATCACGAATGGCAGGATTTTTGTCCAACCACAGTAAACTGATTACAAATATAAAGAAAGGTGGTGGAGCAATAGGTTCAGTGAGGTTCGATGGTGACTCTACCACCCACATTACTGTAACTTTTTATCACATTTTATAGCGTTGCTTTATAAAAAGTGTAGGAAATACATACAGCAGAAAGTTAAAATTTGCTAAATATATTTGGTGTGTGTGATAAATGTCATAAATAGTTTTATAAATCCCAACATTATGACATACATATATAACTTTTTCACATTAAGATATTTTATATATCATTTTTATATTTATTGCAAAGTTCTCAAATATTCTATATTGACTAAAATTTTCATTCTGGGATTATGTCCTTCCCTTCCTAACTTTAGGAAGTTTATGCTTTGTTATATTTTGAAATGATGATATTAATATGTTGCATTAATATTATTAATACAATAAATAATGAGCAATTCTATCTTGTTATCACCCCCTCTCTCATAGTTTTATTAACCTATCCAGTAAAAGCATTTGGGAACCAATTGTGTAAATCATGTTACTCACAGTCATGAGGAAGTATTTTGATAGGTAGTGGTTATGAATGGCATGTACCTCTGAAAATCCTCAAAATTAAAATCTGTAAACTTTATATGACAATTTTTGAGTAAAATATGAAAAGTGACCATCAGCCACAGAAATAACATTAATGTTTAGGACCCCTGGTGAATTCTGTGCATTGAGGGTTACTAATTTTTGTGGATTCTACACTGTGCAACATTTAATATGTGATGAAATCACCTGTTAATCTGGCTGAAGGTCCCTTGTACATGAAAAATCCCTTCTTTATTGCTGCTTTTGAGACTCTGTCTTTGTCATTTGACAGTTTGGCTATCACGCATCTCATTATGAACCGCTTTGAGGTTATACTGCTTGGAGTTCAGAGAAATTTTTGGATGTGTAGATACCTATTTATCTTTTATCTATCTATCTATCTATCATCTATCTATCTATCTATCTATCATCTATATATGTAACTATCTATCATCTATCTAGTCTATCATTTATCTCAGAGATTAAATTTTAATATACTTGCTACACTTTCTTACCAGTGCCTTATGTACCTAGTTTATGTCCATCAAAATTGTCCCGAAATTGTCAAACTAAATAATCTTTCATTTTCTCATTTTTCATATTTTTCAACCTCAATAATAATCACTGCCATTGTCTTTTACATCACGTTTTTAAAACTTAACCCGCCCATCACTTCCATGACTCACCTAGCATTATCCTTTGTCTCTTTTCATCTTCTTCATGGATTCTTCATCTTCTTCATGGATTCATACTTCCTTTCTTTCTTTTTAAGGATTTATTTATTAGCTGCCCCCTCCGCCATTTTTTCTGTTTCTGTGTCCATTCACTGGGCAACTCTCTGTGTCCATTTCCTGCCCTCTCTTCTCATCCTTCTCCTCCTGTCTTCACGGGGATTCGAGCCTCAGAATCTCCAATGTGAGAGAGAGGTGTCCTACTGCCAGTGCCACCTTAGTTCCTGGTTTTTCAATGCGTCTCATCTTGGCTATCCCTTGTGTCACTCTCCTCTTACTGATTATCTTGCTGCATGGATTGTGGGGCCTGACAGTGCACCAGTGCACAGGGCCTGGAGGTGCACCTGCGCACAGGGCCTGGAGGCGCACCAATGCACAGGACCTCGTGGCCCACGGGCCTTCTGTGTTTTCCTTTTTTTAAAAATTTTTACCGGGAGGTCCCAGGGATCGAACCCAGGTCACTCCATATGGGAGACGGACGCCAAACCACCTGAGTCACATTGGTCCCACTGCTATATTTCTTAAGGTTGACCAAAGATACCCAAAGTCACAGTCTTTTCCCATACAGGATGATCAAATAATAAATCAGGCTTAGTTTATCACCAGCATTCTAAAAACCAGACCTAGGGAGAAAAACTAGGTCTGGGGACACATGCATGGTTTCTAATATAGCGAATGTTTAGCCTACCCAGACTATCACAAAATCAGGTCAGTGAGAATATTCGCAGTCCTTTCTTTCTTAAACCTAGCAACTGCCTAGTCACTACCAATTTTATATCTTCTTTCGTTATTTACCTATGAAAAAGGATCTGTTTCCCTTATATACTCATAGGATTATTGAAATCTTTACCTCTATGTTTGTAGCTTTTTGATCAGTGCCTGATTTCCTACCTTCTGGTTAGCATTTCTAACCGTATCTTCTGCAATTGACAAGTCATTTTACCTGCAAATGAAGTCTTTGCACGCCTTGCATAATCAACTCTTTCTCTTGACATCCTTAAATTCTGTTTATAATGAAGTTTTCTTTGACTCATTTTCTATGTTCTCCTAGGCCTAGTTGTATGTTAAACCTCATTGTCTCCCTAATGGTTTACATCCTCATACATTCTTCATCTCCTTGTCCAATACCACCTCCCAAATTCAAGGACTCCCTGCTTCTTACTTGGACATCCGTGCAGATGATACATCACTATATTGATGAGGATTTTTATCCTGGAATAGTGAAAATTATACTAGTAATCACAGTAGCTTTTAAATATTCAACAATTGTTTTGTTCCTTGAGTCATGATTTTGAGAGGAAGATTAAACCCTTTGAAGGAAAAGCAGGCAAAAGACAGAGATAGAAGGATTTATTGCTGAAATTTTCCTGAGGATACCTAAATGTATTTATTTCTTTTAAAAAATATATCATAATGATGCTTAGATTTGGAAGCTAGGAAAAAAAATATCAGCATGATAAGTTTGGGAGAAATCAAATTTATAATTGAAGCCAAAATTTAAAAGACATTCACAAAGAAAGTAGATAAAGGGTGTATGGTAAAACAGGCTGTGAAAGTAGGTTTTTGTTTTGTTTTTTATTTGGTTTGGTTTATTAGTCATTTTCAATCTGTGATAAACAAGACTAAAAAGATATGTCTCCTGGAAGGCGGCTGTGGTTCAATCAGTGGGGCTCCCATTTACCATATGGGAGGCCCCAGGTTCGGTTCCTGGGGCCTCCTGGTGAAGGCAAGCCCGCCCGCATGGCGTGGTTAGCTGACCCAGCGAGCACAAGCAGCAAGGGGGGGATAAATGAATAAATAAATAAAATCTTAAAAAAAAAAAAAAAGATATGTCTCCTAAGATATTTCTTGTAAGAACATTAAATCCTTTGCCAGTCAAACGATTGCTTGTTTAGACATTCAATTTTAAATAATCTGTTCTTGAATGTAACTAATGAGAAAATAGAGCTTAAAGAGTAAATATAAATGTTAAATGTGAAGAAAAACCTTTCTATGTGAAAGAGTGTTTTGAACACATTCATTTCTCACCCACTTTCAGAGCCTCATTAGATTACAAACACATGCAAAAAGCAGTAGAGGGGAATAGACTTTCTACTGGTCTACAGGGAGTTCCCTGGTTGTTTAATACACAGTACTGGCTCTTCAAAGCTACTAGAGAGCATCCTGGCAGAATTTCAACTAAGCTTTAAAACATGGGAATGATAAGGTTTAGAGTAGTCGTTATCAAAATGCGGTCCCAGACCATCAGTGTCAGTTTAATCCTGGGAACTTAGTAAAGACACGTTCTTGAGCCCACTGAGGACTTGCTGAGTAAGGAACTCTGGGAATGGGACCCGGCAATCAGTGTTTTAACTGATGCATACTCCACTTTGCAGGTGGAGGTTCTGGAGGCCAAGGCAAGATGTGTGAAGGGACATGAAAAGATGCCAGGACTTGGGGTCTGATCCCCCCTGCAGCTCATGTCTCCAAGGATTGTGGTTGCTAAAGACCAAACCACCAGGGCAGTTTGTAGCACTTTCACCTGACATGAACTAAGTGCCAAAGAAAATGGCTCAAACGCTCACTATTTCAGAGAAAGGGAATCAAGTGGGTGTGGCATGAATGAAAGGTAGGAAGATAATATTCAGGTATCTTTACCTATGCTATTAGCAGCAACTGAAGCCAACTGCTTTGGTAGGTCCAAAAAAATGCAGCTGACACTGCCCCCCAGAGAAATCTGGCTGGATAGGGGCTGCTTATTGCTGATGAGCGTGATAAGATGCCATGCCAGACAGAGGCTGTGAGAATGGGAATCGCCATGATTTCCATTGAGGAAGTTGGCTACATGCACCAAATACAAAAAGTGTTTGGGCTTATTGACACGGCAAGTTCCTTTATCAGAGTTTATCTGAAGGAAGAATTCATGTCAAAAGTTATGTTGAAAGTATTTATCATCATTTATAATAGCACAATTAGAAATCACTTGAATATCTAACATCAGAGGCTTTGCTATAATATATGATACATCCACACGTTAGAATACTAAACATCATTTAAATTATGTTTTCAAACAATATTTAAAGAGATAAAATAATGCCTTATTTAATAATATCAAACACCCATGCAAGAACCAAAACTATCTATTATTAAAGTTACAAAATTGTATATATGGGCATGTGCAGATAGAGACAGAAAGAGAAGGAAATATTCCGAAATGTTAAAGGTAGTTATCCCTAGCAAAAGAACTGAGGTTGCTTTCTTTATTTTTTTCCTTAACAAATAAATTTTATTGATAAATATTAATAAAGTATAAATTCATCCAAAATGTACAATCAATGATATTTGGTGAAATCACATATTTGTGCATTCATCACTTCAGTCATCCTTAGAGCACTTTCGTTATTCCAATAATAATAAAAATAATAAACAAAAAAACAGCCAAACGAAACTCATCACCTCTCAATCTCTCTATGCTTCCCCTGCCGTACATAGCTGCTGTTCTTTTTCCTTCTCTCTAGTATATTTGTATTTATATTTTGTAAAAACTGTCTTATATATGCAATATCTCTCATATTTGTGTTTTACATGAGGTTTTACTATTTTATAGGGTCCCGTGTTACCGTTTTTAGCTTTCCTTCTAGTACTATACATGACCTTAGACTTTCCCTTTCAGTCACTGTCATAACCATACAATAGTACCACTAGTTACACACACCAGGATATGCTTTAACCATTTCTATTCATTTCCAAAGATTTACAAACAACCTTTTTACCAATCCTGAACAGATTCACCCTTAGCTTTCCATTCTCTACCCTACTTCTATTTTCTGGTGACCTATATTCTAATTATTAACTACAGTATTTGTCCTTTTGTGTCTGGCTTGCTTCACTCAATATAATGTCTTCCAGGTTTACCATGTTGTCATATGCTTCACGAGTTCATTTCTTCTTACCCCTGCATAATATTCCATCATGTGTAGACACCATAATTTAATTTGTTTATCCATTCATCAGTTGAAGGACACCTGGATTGTTTCCAACTTTTGGGAATCATGAATAATGCTTCTGTGAACAGCAGTGTGCAGATATTTGTTCATGACTCTGCCCTCAGTTCTTCTGCTATACACCTAGCAATGGTATTGCTGGATCCCCTGGCAAGTCCATATTCAACTTCATTAGGAACTACCAAAAAGTCCCCCACAAAGGCTGTACCATTCTACATTCCCACTAACTGTGAATAAGTATTCCTCTTTCTCCACATCCTCCCCAAAATTTACAGTTGTCCGACTTTTTAATAGTGGCCAGTCTGATAAGTATGAAATGATATCTCATTGTAGTTCTGATTTGCATTTCCCTAATCGTTAGTGATGTTGAACATTCCTTCATTTGTTTCTTTGTCATTTGTATTTCTTCTTTGGACAATTGTCTTTTCAAGATTTTTACCCATTTTTTAATTGGGTAGTTCGTCTTCTTATTGTTGAGTTGCATGATCTCATTGTATATCATGGATATTAAACCCTTATCTGTTATGTGATAGCCAAATATTTTCTCCCATTGCATTGCCTGCTTTTTCACCCTTTTGACAGAATCCTTTGAGGTGTAAAAGTATTGAATTTTGAGTTGGTCCCATTTATTGATTTTTTTCTTTTGTTGTTTGTGCTTTGGGTGTAAGGTTTAAGAAACTACCGCCTACCACAAGATCTTGAAGATGTTTTCCTACATTTTCTTCTAGGAGTTTTATGGTTGGCGCTTTTATATTTAAGTCCTTGATCCATTTTGAGTTAATTTTTGTAGGGTTGAGATATGGGTCTTCTTTCTTTCTTTTGTATATGGACATCCAGTTCTCCCAGCACCAATTGTCGAATAGACTGTTCTGGCCCAGCTGGGAAGGCTTGACAGCCTTGTCAAAAATCACTTGACTGTACATATGAGGGTCTATTTCTGAGTTCTTGATTCAGTTCCTTTGGTCAACCTCTCTGTCTTAATGCCAGTACCATGCTGCTTTTATCACTTTAACTCAGGAATATACTTTAAAGTCAGGAATTATGAGTCTTCTAACTTCATTTTTTTTTTAAGATCTTTTTGACTATCCAGGGCCCCTTACTCTTCCAAATACATTTGATAATTGGTTTTTCCACTTCTGAAAAAAAAAGGCTGTTGGGATTTTTATTGGGATTGCATTGAATCTATAAATCAGTTTGGGTAGAATTGACATCTAAACAATATTTAGTCTTCTGATCTATGTAATGTCTTTCCATTTATTTAAGTCTTTTTTGCTTCCTTTTAAAGGAAAACAAAGTTTTGGAGTTTTCTCAATACAGGTCTTTTATGCCCTTGGTTAAGTTTTTTCCTAAATATTTGATTGTTTTAACTGCTATTAAAATTAGATTTTTTTTCTGATTTCCCCCTCAGATTGCACATCAGTATAGCATAGAAGCATTATTTATTTTTGTGTATTAATCTTGTATTCCGCCAATTTGCTGAACTCGTCTATTAGTTCAAGTAGCTTTTTTGTGGATTTTTCAGGAGATTCTAGATATAGGATCATATCAGCAGCGAATAGTGAAAGCTTTACTTCTTCTTTTCCAATGTGGATACCTTTTATTTCTTTATCTAATGTAATTGCTCTAGCTAGAACTTTTGGCACAATTTTGAATAACAATGATGACAGTGGGCATCCTTGTCTTTTTCTTCATCTCAGAGGGAAAGCTTTGAAGTCTTTCACAGTTAAGTACAATGCTAACTGTATGTTTTTGATATATGCACTTTACCATAATGGGAAAGCTTCCTTCTATTCCTATCTTTTGATTGTTTTTATCAAGAAAGTCTGCTGTATTTTGTCAAATGCATTTTCTGCATCAATTGAGAATCATGTGGTTTTTCTTCTTCAATTTATCAATATGGTTTATGACACTAAATTGATTTTCTTGTGTTGAACTACCCTTGCATCCCTGAGATAAAACCCGTTTGATCATGGTGTATAATTCTTTTAATGTGCTTTTGGATTTTGTTTGCAAGTATTTTATTAAGGATTTTTGCATCTGTATTCATTAGAGATGTTGGTCTGTAATTTTAATTTTTTGTCATATCTTTATCTGGTTTGGGTATTAGGATGATGTTTGTTTCATAAAGTGAGCATACTCTTCAATTTTTTGGAAGAGCTTAAGCAAGATTGGTGTTCTATCATCTTTGAATGATTGGTAAAAAACACCCGTGAAGCCATCTGGTCCCAAACTTTTCATCTTCGGGAATTGTTTGACTGTTTCAATCTCTTCTCTTGTGATTGCTTTGGTTGAGGTCTTCTATTTCTTCTAGGGTCAGTGTAGGTGACTTGTGTGTTATAGGAATTTGTCTATATCCTCTACAGAGTCTAGATTTGTGGTATACAGTTGTTCATAGTATCCTCTTACTTCTGCGGTGTCAGGTGTAATGTCCCCCTTCTTATTTCTGATTTTATTTATTTGCATCTTCTGTCTTTGTTTTATTTGTCAGTTTGAGTAAGGGTTTGTCAATTTTGTCGATCTTCTCAAAGAACCAACTTTTGATTTTTATCTTTGATTTCATTTATTTCTCCTTTGATCATTATTATTTCTTTCCTTCAGCTTCATTTGGGATTAGTTTGCTGTTCTTTTTCTAGTTCCCCCAGGTGTACAGTTAAGCTTTCAATTTTAGCTCTTTCTTCTTTTTTAATGTACCCATTGAGGGCTGTAAATTTCCCTCTCAGCACTGCCTTTGCAGTGTCTGGTAAGTTTTGATAAGTTGTGTTTTCATATTTATATTCTGAAGATACTTGCTGAATTCTCTTGCAACTTCTTCTTTGACCCCTTGATTATTTAACAGTGTGATCTTTAATCTCCATATATTTATGAATATTCCTTTTTTCCATCCATTATTGATTTCCAGATTCATTCCATTATAATCAAAAAAAGTGTTTTGTTTAATTTCAATTTTAAAAATATATTGAGACTTGTCTTGTGATACAATGTATGGTCTATATTGGAGAAGGATCCATGAGCACTTGAAAAGAATGTATATCCTGCTGTTTTGGGGTGCAATACTCTATAGATATCTGTTAAGTCTAGTTCATTTATCACATTCCTCAAGTTCACTGTTTATTTATTCACTGTCCAGATGTTCTATCCAATACTGACAGTGGTGTATTGAAGTTCTATTATTGTAAAGACATCTATTTCTCCCTTCAACTTCGCCAGCGTGTACCTCATGTATCCCAGGGCACTCAGGTTAGGTGTATAAATATTTAGTATAGTTATTTCTTCTTGGTGAATTTCCCTTTTGTTAATATGTAATGACCTTCTTCATCCCTTGTAACAGTTTTGCATTTGAAATCTTTTTTTTTTTTATATTAGTATTGCTAATCCAGCTCTTTTTTGTTTACTATTTTCATGGAATACCTTTTTCCACCTTTCACTTTTAACCTGGTTGTGTCCTTATGTCTGAGGTGGGTCTCTTGTAGGTAACATATAGATGGCTCTTTTTTTTTTTTTTTTTCCTCCATTCAATCAGTCTATGTCTTATAATCGGGGAGTTCAATCCATTAACATTCAGTATTGTTGCTGTAAAGGCATTACTCACTTCATCCATTTTGTTCTTTGGCTCTCTGTTGTCATATCATTCTGCAGTCTGTCTCCCTATCCTTAGTTTACCCTTCCAAAAATCTTCATTTCTAAACTCTTCTTCAGTTCTTTCACCCTTGTTTTTTGTTTGTTTGTTTTTCCTTTCAGGCTCCAGCACTCCTTTAGTGTCTCTTGTAATTCTGGTCTTTTGGCAGCAGATTCTATTAGTTTTTGTTTGTCTGTGAACACTTTGAACTCACCCTCATTTTGGAAGGACAGTTTTGCCAGATACTGAATTCTTGGCTGGCAGTTTTTCTCTTTCAGTACCTTAGATATGTAATAACACTTTTTTCCTCACATCCATGGTTTTTGATGAGAGGTGAGTGCTTAATCTTACCAATTTTCCCCTGTTCGTGATGCTTTACTTTTCTCTTGCTGCTTTCAGAACTCTCTCTTTATCTCTGATACTTATCATTGTAAATAAAAAGTGTCTCGGGGTAGGTCTATTTAGATTTTTTCTGTTTGGTGTGCATTGTCCTTCTTGGATATTGATATTTATGTCTTTTATAAGGGCTGGGAAGTTTTAGTTCATTATTTCCTCAAATATTCATTTTGTCCCTTTTCCATTTTCTTCTCCTTCTGGGACACTGATAACCCAATTGTGTGGTTTGCATTTTCATTCAATTTCCTGAGACCTGTTCCATTTTTTCCATTCTGTTCTCTTTCCATTCTCCTGTCTTTTCCAGTTCTGTTGTTCTGTCTTCAAAATAACTAATTCTGTCTTTGAGAAATTCAAATCTGCTCATATTTGTCTCCAATGTGTTTTGAATCTCACCCATCATGTCTTTCATTCCCACAAGGTCTGTTACTTTTCTTTGCAGGCTTTCAGATTGTTCTTTATGCTCACCCAGTATCTTCTTAAAATCCTTTTTAAAATCCTTTATCTCTTTAGTCATATTTTCTTTATGTGATTTAGGAGAGATGTGTGAATATCACTGATTAATTGTCTTAAATCCTGTATCTCTTCAGGGTTTTTGGTTTGTTCCTTTCGCTGGGCCATCTCTTCCTGTTTCCTAGTATGACTTGTAATTTTTTGCTGATGTCTAGGCATCTGAACTGGTGAAATTACTCTGATGACCTATTTCTCTCTCTTTCTTATTTTTTTCCACAGGTCTTCTTTGATATTTGGTTAAAGTTATTCTAAGTCTTTGAAACTGCTGGGCTTATGTGATCAAAATCAGGCCAGGGACTCATTAATGGGGCACAGATTTTCTCTCAGGAGTAAGATATGGAGAGCACCATAGTTTTTGTCGATGAAATTTCCAGGTCGGCCAGCAGATGGCGCTTGTAAGTACATGGAGGCATTTCAGTCTGGGCTTTCCTGTGTTCTCTTGGTGAATCCAGAGAAGAGATTCAAAGCATGCTCTGCTGGCCGAATTCATTGAGGAAAAGCCCCCTGGCACCCCTTCCCTTTTCCCTTGAAACAGCTGATGGGGAGAAAGATGTTTCTTACCCTCTCAGGTGGATGCAGTATGCCATGGGTTTTATCCCAGCTTAATATCGTGGGGGTTGGGGAGGGGAGCCCTTCCTGGCCACCATGGGGACTTGGTAACTCACATTTGTTCTTTTTCTTTCTTCATCTCTCTGTCCCTCACCCTCCTGTGAGTTGTGTAGCACTGTCCTGTCTGCTGACCCCCAAAGCAGTTTCCTCAGTCAGTGTTTCGCTCTTTCTCTTTGGTTATTGTGAGAGCATTGAGCTATGCCTGTTAGTCCATTGCCATCTTTCCCCAACCCGTTTTCTTTATTTCAATTGTTCAAAATAAATCATTAGTTATTTCTCCTAAGTCTGATTTATGATAATTGATTTACTTTACCTAATTTTTGCTATTTTAGTTTGTATTATTAATTTTATTTTTCCATAAACTTAAGGATTTTTTTCTTATAACCAATTAGGTGTCAGATAGTTATCTTAATTGAAATTATACATATATTTTTATTTTTAACTAAATATGTCTTATGAGAGGCATCTAAAATGAAATAATAGGGAAGAGGCTGTGGCTCAATCAGTGGGGCTCCCGTTTACCATATGGGAGGCCCCGGGTTCGGTTCCCGGGGCCTCCTGGTGAGGGCAGGCCCGCCCGCGCGGCGTGGTTGGCTGACCCAGCGAGCACAAGCAGCAAGGGGGGGATGAATGAATAAATAAATAAAATCTTAAAAAAAAAAAAATAAAAAAAAAAAAAAAAAAAAAATAAAATAAAATGAAATAATAAGATTGAACAAAAGCTGCTATATGAAAAATGATTATAGAGGAGCTTAAAACAGAGATTATTAAAGGAGAAAAGAGAATCAATATTTAGAATGTCAGAACTTTGAATAATAGATATTCTAAAAGAAAAAGACAGAATTATAATCAAATATATATTTGAAGAGAACTTTGCAAAATTGAGTAGAAGAACTGGCTTTGAAAACTAAGAAGTATTTCAGGTAAAATTAATTAAAAAGTTTCATATTGACTATCTTTTTTTTTTTTTTAAAGAAGAATAAAGAAAGACTCCTGGAACCTTTTATTCAAATACATTCATATTAGTTCTGCTATATATCTGTCCTCCACCCAAAGTCAGAAAATAACGGGTCAACATTTACATAATGACCAGGGGAAAATATGTGTCATAACTCTTCAAGCAATTTAAGAATTTGTTTTTATACAAAAGTGAAATAAAACCATTTCTGAGATCTTTGCTCTTACCTGGGTGAAATACATTGTTCAGCCAGCCACGGAACTTCTGCTTCAGCAGAGACTGTGTAACTGGAGCCAGCCTGCCTGTCAGTATCAGGTTTGTAGACACCTGTCTCAGTGTGAACTGCTCTCCATCTCATCTGCTCATCCCACAGATACTTATTAAGCACCCGTGATGTGTCAGGCATTATTTTAAATATTGGACTTATAAGTGTGAAAGTGTGACTAAGACAACATCCATGACCTAAAAATTCTTACATTTTGGTAGGCAGACCAACCATTACCAAATAAAAAATAAATAAATAAATGTCTTAATGATTCTAGAAAGTTTTAGGGCTTGTCAAAAATTTTCTCTCTTGTATGAGATCAGCTATTTGCAAAGCACTCTTGGAAAATTTGAATAGGATGTGGGTTAAGAGTTGAGACTTTGGAATTAGAATCCTAATGCATTTGAGCCAGTCTAACAACTGCTAGCAAATACTAGCTGCATGACCCTGGGCAAGTTATTTAACCTCTTTGTGTTTTGGTATCAATGGTAAATAGCTCAGAGAATTGTTTCAATGATTCATTCAGATAATATGTTCATGGTAGTTTGAATTACACACCCTGGTTTTGTCATTTTCTTAATCTTAATCTCCTCCTTGGTGGAGGTGGACTCATTAATCAGAAGACTTCTTGAAAATGTTGGCTTGGTTTAAGGTGTGGCCCAGCTGAATCAGGATGGGTCCTATTATGGACTATTAGAGGACTTATAAAAGGAAAGACACAAGGAGGAGCTAGAAACCAGAGGGGGAAGGAGCAGATCTTGCCAGGAGATGCAAGGCAGACCATAGAACCCCAAGGACCACTGGCAGCCAGCACCAGAACATTGCAGACTTTGGGTGGGAAACAGCGCCTTGCTGACACCTCGATTTTGGACCTCTCCTAGCCTCTAAACCTTTGAGCCAATAAATTCCTAAGTTTAAGCCGACCCAGTGTGTGTGTACAGTTTGTCACAGCAGCCTGACAAAATAAGACAATATGTGAGGTGCTTAGATCAGTGCCAGGAACAAAGGAAATGTCCCATAATATTGTTTTGTTGCTGTTGCTGTTATTATTTAAATGAGCCTCTAAAATGACATGAATTAAAAATAATAACTTGAAAATTACAAAATAGTTGTCCAAAAGTGTTTAAAACATATAAAGCATCACTTCAGTTTCCCTCCTTTTTCCTTCATGCCTTGGTCCAAACAGAAAATAAATTATATAATACATAAAAGAAATTATTGAAGACATAATACATGAAATTATATAATACATGAAAGGGCCTGCATATGTGCATGGATCCTGTACATTCTATACAACTTAGTTAATTTACCCTGACATGAGTAAAAGTCTTGCACCTTGAAATATCATCTCGATGTGTTTGTATACTCCAAAGAAAATAAAATCCAAAAGGTTAAAAGAAAATCATTCTCATACATCTTGAGTCATGGCTTTCTTATTTATTATAAACATAGAGCTAGAAAACTTTCCCAATCACAAAGACCCAGAAAAGGAACAAAGTCTAATGTAAATTACAAACAATAGAGTCTTATTGCATAGTTGAAATAAAAAGAACACTTGTTGAGAACTCTGAAAGATTCATCATCGTGTAAGTTCATTGAGGGTGGTGGGCCACACTTGTGGGAGATGTTTGTGTGGGATGTGGTGGGAGGTGTGGGAGGTGGGCAACATGGGAATCCTGGTGGGTTCCATGTAATATTTTGGGTAATCTAAGCACCTCTTAAAATATATGTATATATATATATATAAATAACATTTTTGTAAGCAAATACACATATATGCATATATATTTATATATCATTTTGCAAATGTTTGTATGTATTGTGAGAATTTGATTTTTACCCATAATAAAAAAAAAATGATTATACAGATGGCAAGTAGAATCCATCACACAAAGATAAAAGAATTGGAAGTAGCTTGATGACAGAGTTTTCATATCTTGTGCTTACAGTCTTTTGACTTCTGCAGAAAGTTTAGAATGTTGATGAATTCTTTATAAAAGATTTTTTTTTCATTTATTTATTTTTTATTGTGGGTAAAAATAAAAATTTTCACAATACATACCAATATTTGTAAAATGATATATAAATGTATATGCATATATGTGCATTTTCTTACAAAAATGTTAATTTTATATATATATATATATATATATATATATATATATATTTTTTTTTTTTTTTTAAGAGGTGCTTAGATTACCTAAAATATTACACGGAACCTACAGAGATTCCCATGTTCCCCACCTCCCACACCTCCCACCACATCCCACACAAACATCTCCCGCAAGTGTGGCCCACCACCCTCAATGGACTTACACATCCTGGGGCCTTGCCACCAACCATAGACCACAGTTCACATCGTAGACCACACTCTCTCCCACACAGTTCTGAGTGGTGTGTGCTGATTTAAACGAAATAGCTTCTTGGTTTGTTCAGAAGTGAGGTGTAGAAGCCTGTGTGTGACCATCTAGAACATATAAAGATAAAGTCAGAGAATGTTTGATGTGAAAATGGACATGAAAATGTTGGCAGTTTAGTTCCGATGGCAAAGAGTGTCTGGTGTGGAGGGCTGAGCCAGGGAGAGAGCGAGCCTGGGGGGATCCCCATGAGCAGGGGGTCTGGGACCTGATAAGAGGAGAGTCCCCAAGAGGAGAGTCTCAAAGGAAGAACACAAAATGTGGTGCTCAGGGACGAGGACTTAGGTATAATCCAGACTTGAACTCCAATGTCAATAAAACCCTGCTTCATGGAAGATCTTGTGAAAGTCATTTAACAGCCCTAAAATTGCCCATAGGCAATTTTGAGTACTAATTCTACTGCATAGACTTGTGAAGAATAAAGGAATCGATCCTGGCCACAGAGTACAATGCTTCTCATAGACTTAGCTGTCAGTTGAACCCAGTGGTGGTTGTGATTACTATTATCAGAGGTAATATCACTGTGTTAATTGTATTATTCAGAGGGTGCTGTGTTAGAAGAATTGAAAGTCCATAAGCTGGATGTAACATAGTGAGTCCTGAATATGTGCATTTTTCCAAGTACCAAAAAGAAATAACATCTATTCTCCCTCAAACGTGTCTTAATTTTATTTCTCTGATCTGATACCAGCTAGGTAAGGCATTTTCGATAGGGAGCCCTTTAGCAGTATGGAGGAGGCTTGATAAGATGATGCAGTGAGCAATTCTGTTTTAGAAGAGGCAGCATTTGACAAGAATCTGAAGTCCCAACTTGGCTCTCAGTGATGTCTAATCACTTCCCTGATTGCTTTCTAATGGCTCTGAGATGCAGCTCAGAGGGCTACTGGCAGGCCTCCCTGCTCAGAAGTGCAAGCAGGTGACTGTGATGCCTCCCGCCTCCAGGAGAGCCTGACTCAGCAGCGAGTCAGCAAAAGACTTGGAGCCTAAATGGACGACTTTACATTCTCTTAGGTGGAAAAATCTGCCACTTCCACCCGTTGTTTCAGCGTTAACGGCATACCCTTTTCATTCTTGTTTATTTACTGCAGTTTGTACTATACGGAAGAAGCATGTCAAAAGCTGTCATTTTATATCACAAATACGGCCTTTTGAAACAGAGTTAGACACATAAAGGTCATACCAAAAAAAAAAAAAAAAACCATTGAACAAGGGCAGGCATGTGCTGTGTTCATGCTTGGGGTATGTAGTAAATTCTTTCTTAGGACGTAAGTGTTTGACCCATGACATCTTGATTTCACCGAGGATCTAGAGAACTTCTGTTAGTAAACTCTATCCCTAGTAAATTAATGTTAAGCTATGTGGGACACCTCAAAACACTGAGATACCTTGGCCAGTGAGGAAAGAAATCACTTTCATGTTCTCATTTTCAATGTCCCCCAAAGATTAGTTACCACATGCTCATAGTTTCAAAAAGCTGGAAATACCGAGCAATCACTTTCTTTTCAAAAATGGATATCATGATCAAATTTCCAAAGTTCCACAAATTATTTAATTATAAGACATTGCATTTTGACTTATACAAAACTACTTATTGAACCAAGACTGTAGAAGTAGTTGCCTCCAATTGGAATACTAAATGATACAGACTAATTTTCTAAAATTTTGCATATTTACAATAAGGATAGTAATATCTTCCTAACACTGTTACTTGATTTAGGGATATTTTGTTTCTTGAATAGAGTTCCAAGAGATAAAATGGAGGGTAATACATTGATAAGATTTCTAGTGAGTATGAAGGATATGGAAAAACTTTATTGACACATTCAATTACTGCTGCTGTGGAAATTTGAGCTAGCCATGCAAAAATATGGGTTCATTTTTACATTAAGTTTGGGAGCACAATTTCAATTTCTTGATAAGATGAGATATTGTCATTTTTCTATTTTTTTTACACCAAGGTTTTTAAGAGGTGACAGAACTTCCTTTCATAAACCATTGTAAAGTCAGAAAATTTTCTTAGTTGTAAATTAATAGCTTGGGCACATGTTTTGGGTCTTCAACCATATCCACCTCAGATAGCTTTCAATTAACATATAATATCCATTTTCTTTGACTCAAATAATAATCTTATCCAATTCAAGAGGGCGTGTGCTGTTTCCAATCTTAATCAAAGAGCTTACCTTCACCGGTCTTAACTTTTGATCATCCATCTCTTGATGTGGTAACAATTGACCAAAATTGTTCATTTTATTTCATCTTTCTTATTGAAGAAATGTCTAATAGAAACTTCCAAGTCTGTTGCAAGAACTCAAATTGTTGTTTTGTAGATTAGCATCCTACATTGATCTTCATTTACAATGATAGTGGAAATCCCCTGAGAGTCATTTTTTGATATTAATATCCAGAGGATGAAATTCTTTGAACCATGACTGAGTGGTTCTTTTGCTAACAGAATCCTTTGTGGAAACAAAACTGTTGTAATATCTATTACTACGCTCAGGTGCAATAGAAAGTATTCATAAATTTTCAGAGGTACCATACTATTTTCTTTTCTAGAAGTAAATAAGTAAACAATAACAAAACAATCCATAACCACGACAAAATGAAGAACACAATGACATTATATTTTCTAAACTGTACAAAGGAAATATACTTTCAATCATTTATACCAATAACTGGCCAAATACAAGCTATTTCATATGCCACAATTTATTTCTGGTGTTCATTAGAGTTCTTGACATACAGTAGGGACTCAGAAAATGGTTGTTGGTTGAATAAGTAAATGGCTGAATGAATATGTGAAGCCTCTACCATTCAAATGCTTCCCGAAATCCAAAATTAAAGGGGTGTTTGGCTTTCCATGAGCAAACTTCCTCTCACTTTCCAGTTTTTCCCAAGCTGGGTTTGATACATTTTTCAGATCGTCTTTTCCAATGCAGAGCTTGTAGATTGACTTTTTATTCATTTATTCAATTACTCAATAGGTATTTCCTGGGCACTTTTACTAGTGTGAGATATTAAAGTAGATGATAAGAATACTGTAGTAAGTGGGACAACTGATGATGCCTACTTTCATGGATCTTAAATTCTTAAATCTTAAATTCTAAGAAAACACTGAGGCATCAAAATAATTTATTAATTTGTTTGTGATGAATTATACAACAAGAAATCTATGAATGCATATACAAGGGAACTGACCCATTCTAGTACTTTACAAGAAGACAAAATGGGGAATGAGACATGAAGAAGCTTGGCCTATTATAGGATCTGATGAAAGGTTACAGTGTCTAGGACACAGAGGTTGAGATTGAACTGGGAACCAGGTGTGTATTGGTCATGAAAAACATTTCTGACCAAAGCAAGAATGTTTGTTTTATCCTTAGATCAATGGAAATCTGTTAAAACAATTACTCAACATCGGAAAATTCTTTAATGATTTAAAAATTGCTAAACAACAGTCTTCTTCATAGCAACAAATATTTGGATGTAAGAATAGATTTAAGAAAAAACTATCTGGGAGTCCATTGCAATAATTGAGGCAGAAGAATTTAGTCTAGCAAGCAGATGGAAAAGAGGAAAGTGGCTAGAGGGAAATTTAACAGCTAAAATTGAAAGACTCTAGTCTCCATGTGGAGGTGTGTGCTGCAGATGTCAATTTTATTCTCAGGTTTCCAAGTGATGCAGTTGGATGGAGAGTGGTGTCCATTCAATGAGAGGATTCACTGAGAAGTTTCTTTTTAAACATGATGGCTCATGTTCTCTGTGTCAATTTCAAGTGAGCTGTTGAGTATTCAAGACTAGAAATCAAGATAGACCTTGGCTGGTGACCCAAATTACTGGTCAATGCTAGATTTCTGAAGTTGTGGGGGCAAAATAAATTTTCTAAAGAGAAGCAAAAGAGTGAAAAGTGATCGAGGCCCAAGCCTGAACTTTGAGGCTGTCAATATTTAAAGGTGGTAGTGAGCTGAACAACTAGCATAGTAGGCCTTGATAACAAACAATTGAAGCAATAATTTTCAACTGAATGGCTTTTTTCTAACTCACTTGGAGATCCAATTCATCACATCTCTGCCTAGAACCTTGATGAGTTTCATTTAAATGGCAAGTATTCAAGGTAGAATCAAATTTATCCAAGGTACACCTGCAAAATTCATTGTTAAAAAATAAACTATGGCGGAAAGCAGATGTGGCTCAAGCAGTTGGGCACCCTCCTATCACATGGCAGGTCCTGGCTGGGGTTCTTGTTGCTTCTTAAAAAGAAGACAGACACAGAGGGCACACAATGAACAGACCACAGAGAGCAGACAGCGAACGCAAACAACTGGGGGGAGGGGGAAAATAAGTAAATAAAATCCTAAAAAGCAAAAAAATAAACTATTTTCTGAAATCCCAGGTTTCTGAAGGCTGAAAGGCACTTCTTAACAAATCTGAGTAATCTCTGTGCTAGCACAGCATACCACAATGACCTGTTGCTGCATTTTGGGGCTCTGCCTCAAGTCTACCATAGATTTCTGGGAAAGGCTTTCTCATTTGATACCCTCTGCCATTAAAGATGTGAACTCATACTGAATAATAATGATTATCTGAAATTTTCACTGTGAGATCTTGCTGAAATGAGAGCACCAAGAGAACTTCATTTTGAGTTTTTTGGTTTTTATTTTTTAGTTTAATGATAGGTTAACTATATCAGTAAATTGCTTTTAAAATACCTTGTTCAGTATTTATTTTTGCTGAATTTGATTAGTTTCAACAGAATACAGCATCTTTGTAAAGGGTTTCTCAACCTTGGCCCTTCTTATACTTTGGGACGATACGTCTTTGTCGTAGGAAGATGTCTTGTGTGTTGTGTGTCCCTACACACCAATGCCAGTAGCACTCGTCTCCTCAAGCTGTGACAGCCAAAGATCTTTCCAGAAATGGCCAAATACTCCCTGGGGAGGCTGAGAACTACTGCTGTGAAGAGTAACAAACCTACATGTGATGCTGGAGTTTCTTAGGTATACTTCCAGAGAC